>NW_019379741.1:892812-929031 GCF_000648655.2 Copidosoma floridanum
GACCTACATGAGCGTACAGATTTTGTTTACGTAAATTGTTTTCTTTTTTTAATTTTCCTTTTTTTTTATTTAACTTATTAAAGTATTTTAAATTTGATTTAAAAATAAAATATAAAGATCTTTAGCACATATTGGCCATTGTTTTTTGATAACATTATTACCAGTGATATGAAACCACTGGTTTTTTTGTCGCATCATATTTATGTAATGACCTTGTGATGTAGTACCGTGGTGAAATACTCCATTTATAACATGATACTTTCTACTATTTATATCTACGTTACATGTCAGTATTGCATTCATTTTAAAGTTCATCATTTTAACAAAACCTTTATTAGTTTTTTCACGTAACATAAATGGTAAAATTACTACAGTATTACTGATTGTTAAATCTAGTTTTTTAATTTTTTCCAAGTGACATCCATTATCACAATAACTTTCAATTTCTTGCCAATTTCCAATATTGTAATCTATAAGTTCTTGAAGTGTCCAGATTCGAGAATTCTCTGGCGAAGAAAGAGTAACAATATTATCAGATATCTCACTATGGTGTCGTTCGTCGCAACCAGGACACCTGGTTGTTACACTTTGTTCGTTTTTTAAAACATTTTCCAATATAAATGATGTATTACATAGACTTAATAAAAACTCAGAGGCATCTTGCTGCTTACTTGTTGTGTATTCTTCTCCAACAAACTCTTTTAATAGTCGTATGTTGATATTATTTTTATTAATATATTGTTGAAATAATAATTTGACAGTATCTGTTTCACGATGCTGCAACAGAATTCTTCTAATAGTCATAGAATAAAATAAACTTCGTACCCAAGAATTAGCGTAGCAAAAAACTCCATCATTGTTTGGTAAACCAAAAATATTTGACGTATCACTAGAAATGTGATTTAAATAACTTTCCGCGTCTGTTAATGCCGTATTCCGATTTATGCACCACCGCATATCATGCACTTACAAATTTTGATATTTAGTACGATCTGGTGGTATATCGAAACTATTTAAATCTGGGTGACATTCTACCCGCAGTCTGTTATATTCAAGAATAGCTGAAATATTTGCAGTGCAAGCTGAGGGATCGAAATTAATAAGATGCAAACCTTGAAACGTAGTAAATCTTGAAGCTGCCACGTAAGTTTGACCGTCAGTAAATACGTTATTTCCTGCTTCAATAACAGCATTTTGTAGGCTCAATTCTTGAATTTTATAAATTGTTATACCGTAACTGTTGCCAATTGGAAACTGTTGTCGAGAAATAGATATTTTATCCATTATAATAAATCTATATTCTAATCACTCAATGTCATATTCTTTTCCAGATTGTAATGCAATGCGTATACTTTTAATCTTTCCAGACCGATCTTGTAAAACAGAAATAATTGAATTATTATTTTACTTTGTTGCAATTAATATTTTCGTAAAATCTATCGATCAGTACGCTGCCCCAAATAAGCACGGTAATTTTTGTATTACCATTTGTTAAAACGAACTTAAAAAATCATTCATTGTTTTTCTTAACTTTGGAAGGAGCAGTGACGTTCTTGACGTAACCCAAAACGCTCCTAATACAAGAAATTAAAAGAAACATTGAATCAAACAACAAAAAAAATGAAAAGTTAAAAAAAATTATAATGGCCAATTATTTTCTTATATATTAAAAACTATATAACATGCTTATGCGTCAAGGTTATGAACAACTATGTTGCACGTTCTATCAGAGCCTGTGTGTCCTGGCTAGCACGGTTCCACTCAAGGTCACAATTGAACACCTGCAGCTTATGTGGGACACTGCTCGGACAATGTCGATGACAAAAAATTTAAGGATGGCAAAAGCATATGCAGTAAGACAATGTCAACACGTGTACACAAATTTAATTATGACAGGGAGATAGTGCATATATTATACATACAGTGCAACTGTGCATATTTCTGCACAATATTGATTTCTACGCTCTTTAAGAAAATCTGCTTAGATATTGATTTCTACGCACTAAGGAAATCAGTACAATGTATAGCCGAAGTACGACTAACTTCAAGGTCTATCCATGCAACAGATTTCTGAAACTCACTATTGTGTTAGTATCATATATATTTGGATGTATATATTAATAATTAATAATCAGGAATTTGTAAATATTGTATGCATAAATATATATACATACTTTATGAATAATTTCATCTTTATGATAACTCTTTGACGTGGCAACAAAATTAACTATCTTTGTTGATCTTATTACTTTTTAAATATTTTGTTTCGCCAAATATTTTCAAATAAGTAGCATTAGAAACATTTTAACTGAAACACTTGGAAATATTGGTAGTCNATCAGGAATTTGTAAATATTGTATGCATAAATATATATACATACTTTAAATGATACTTTACAGAGCTTTAAAACCCTAAGAACGAGTTGACTATACGTTGACACAGTAAATTGATAGTATCGATATTTTTGTAGCCAGTATGCGACCAACTTAATGGTCTAGTCATGGCAAATTGAGGAAGGAGAAAGAAAAAGAGATTTTGTTAATTTTGTTTAACCATGCATCTCATTATCATTTTTTAATAGTTTTTCCACAAATATTATTGTTGAGAATCATAGTTGAACATACAAAATGTAATATTGCATCAAAAATTTTTTAGTAACATAATGATGAGTATTTTTTTTTATTCATTGAAAATTCAGTATTCGAATAAAGAAGTAAATAGTGTACGCAGTAGCCACGGCATTGTCATGGTCAGCTTCTCAAACTTGCCTTCGAGCCGCGCGACTGCGCCACTTGATTGGAATGAGCTACTATTTGCTCAATTTCGTATACTGCTGCAAAATAATAAACAGAAAATTTCAAAAGTTATAAGTAACTATTATGTTGCAAGCGGCGGCTTGGGGTACATGCAAGAGAACCAGAAAGTTTTCTATTCAACAATACTTCATTACTTATATTGATAAAGAAATAGTGTGGTAACTTCCGATTCTCTGTTCACTACTAACCGACTGCCTTTGACTTTCTGCTCCTATCTCCTTATCTTCCCTGCTCTTCTACCCATTAAGGCCCAAAATAGATAGGGCACATGGACGCAAAGCTATATGCTATTATACGTAACATTTAGGAGGCTGTGATGTCATCGTCCTCAATGTTGACCATTTTTTCTTTCTAAAATTGTTATGTATGTGTTGTGTTGCTTAAATTGTGTGTATAAAATTAATTTACAAGAAAAAAGGTGAATTTTGTTGCCTAATTTCTGTTTCACCTTATGATTTCTTACGCTGTGTAGTTAGTTCAAACATATACTATGTCATTTCCACACCCGTCCCCCTTACATCCCTTACAATTGGTGTATACATTTAAGAATTTTTTTACTTGCTACTTATGGTACATAACTACTCATGAATTTGCTTTTTTTTCTTTTGTACTACATAGATAAAAATGTAAGATGTATAACTGATAATAAAAAAAAATGTTTGTTCTATGTATCTCCTTCTGTTGGTATCAGCACTATTACCAGTGCATCCATACCATGATAAATTTTGCTTTTAGAATTTTCATTTTTTTAAATGTTTCTTCTGTAGTACATAATTTATTAATAATTTTTTTTTTTTCATTATTTAACGATTTTATTTATTCATTTATACACACACACACACACACACACACACACACACATATGTATATATAATACACATTTTTAAATTTTTTTTTCGTAATTATTATTTGTGCTGTGAGGTTATTGTACTAAATTTAACTAAAATATTCTTACTAAGTATGCTAGTAGGTAAGCTGGGAGGGTTCTATCTCACTGAGGGGGAGAGGAGCTGTAGCGCGAGGGTATGTGGGCTGCGTGAGCGGAGGGGAAATGCCACAAGAGTGGGTCAACCGAGCTATATTGCGCGAGCTTATCCGCACTCCTGTTTCTAGTGTCAGATTGTTGTCTAGACTCACTTTGGGATGAGAACATTTACCTACATGCATGAAAATGCACACTCGCGTACGCGCATGTGCAAGTGATGATGCTGGATGGTATCTGGTTGACTCCCGCTCTAAGGAAGGGGACGATACCATGTGTTGTACTTGCAAGGGGGCCTTAGCTTTGACCACTCATCTATGGATGTATAGATGGACAGACGTATAGATACGCGCATGCATGAACATGCACATACGCGTACGTGCACATGTAAGTGCGCTTGCCCTTGCTAATATTTTCCAAGTGATCGTACCTATATCCTCCTAATCGCTCAACGCTTATTTGAACACTCTTTTTTACATTATTAATCCACCATCTGAGGTAAAAAATCCCCAAAACCAGGTGACACAACTCCTCACACTTATCTTTGTCGCAATCTATATCTTGTATTACCTTGGTCTGAAGATAATAGTGGCGACTGATGAATTCCAATTCACGCTCTCACTTTTTATGTTCTTTGTTGTTTAATATATACACAAATAAATACTGTCTCCACGACGATAGTTCTAAAAACGACACAAGACCTTTATGAGCCCGTATAAAACCTTCTATCGCTTCGGCTCTACCCATCAGGTGGTAAGAAGCACAAAATAGTTTTTTTTTTTATTCTCGTGCTCATTACACAATAATGTCTGGTGATACTTTAAGTTGCTTCACTGCCTACCTAGATAAGGGGATATTACACGAGCCTCACACAAATATAATTTCTTGAACTTGAAATTTTCGATGTATCTATTCCAACACTTTTTTTTTTCTTTTTCTTTAGATGACATATGCTTGTGTAAATCGTAAATTGTAACATCGTCATACATTAAATATTTATATAAAATCTTGTTACAATATTGTGTGACGTTTATTAGAAATAAATTAAAATAATGACGTAGAAAATACATTTTTCGAGATTGCTGCTAAAACCACTAACAGGAGAAAAAAAAATAATAAAGAAATGATATTTATTTCTTAAAAATAAGTAGGAGTGAACAACTTAGCTTTTCAGAAGATAAATCTTATTCTGTCCCCCGCGCTATATTTTAAAAGTTCACAGCAGCGCAAAACAGTGTAAATGTCTTTTTTAAAGTATAAAATCATGTGTAATGGATTTGCGTTACTTTTAGCTTTAAAACTCATGTTATATGGTCTCCATAAATTTCTGTCACATATAAGTTCTGGTAATACACGATTTCAAGTGTTTGACTGACAATTAAAAGAATCAATAATAATTTTTCCACTATAAAATTTCTATAACAACGTGGTCTGTAACATACTTAAAAGGAAATCGTTGGCGACGTCTCGACCTTACCAATAGACCAAATCCATGATTTATTAAAGTCGTACTCTTGATGAAGAGTGTTAGTGGGATCAAATTAGGTGAAATGTCAGTAATTTTTCACTAAATTCAGACTAGCTTGAAAAAAATATGTTACAGAGAATTAAAGAATGCTAGTCGATTGTAATAAAATAAAGCAAAAAATATTTTCCGCTAAGGCTTAAAAAAAATAGCAAAAACAGTAAAACACGGTTTTTCGTGTCGGAAATTGAGAATAAGCCTTGAAATGAAAAATAAAAAACATAGGAGGATGCATGGCAAAAAGACTAACAACATTTATTATCTTTTATTTATTATACATTTTTTACATTGGATTGTAGGAATAATATACCTATTGAGGAGCACTTGACGAAGCCATTACGTTTTTTCAAGTCCTTTAACATAAATTATGTCATTCTCTTGAATAATAGACTGAAAAATGATTATTAAATCTTTATAGGGTCCTTTACAAATTTTCCTTGGAAATTACGTTCTTCCCTTGGAAATTTGTAAAGGACCCTATAAAGATTTAATAATCACTTTTTAGTCTATTATTCAAGAGAATGACATAATTGCCTTGTATAGGTAATTAGGTAATTTGATATTTTTCTTAGAAGGTAATGTTTTGCTTCATGTAATATAAGTATAGATAGTATCTGTATCATTAGGCACGCAGCTTCTTTTAGTAGGTATAAGTTGCATTGATGGTCTTGCCGTGGTTGCAAAAAATTCAGGCTCTTCGACTGGCTGTCTTATGTTCAGGGATATTGTCGAGTCCACAGTAGGATTTCTTAGGTTTTTGATTTTATGTGACCAATTAATACACATTTAATAAAATGTAACGATGACAATTACAATAATTAGAATTTCTGCAAATGCCATAGGGAGGTAGATTTTTTCTAGAGATTCTTCCTTTTTATGGTTTGCAACTTCTTTCAGTTTTCCTTCGACGTCTTGTGATGATTAGGCATTGTTTGATTCAGCCCGTTCAGTAAAAATAACTCGCTTTTCTTCCTCTCGATTGAGTGTGTTGATGGTACTACTAGGAATTTCATCCGGAGATAATAGCGTTGATAAATTCAGAGTTACTTCAGGTTCATAAATGTAGGTGTAATTGAGCTTTATCAAGTTTATGCCATATAGGATGACATCAAGCTAATGTGCCGTGCAATGTCTGCTTAATATTGAAATTCAGGTGCCTTTGAGTATTAATTCTTGGCGATGATCAAATTAGACAGAGTGTGAGAAGACCTCTAGTGGAATATAGACATTCCTGAGTGTATTTTAACTTGGTTCAATATGATTTTTCCGAATTATATAACACAATGTCGCATTTTCTTAGGGCTTCTTCTGTGAGTTTTGTAAAGAGGAGAAATTTACAAGTAGCATCGTCTACTTATTCCATTATTGCATAGGTAGGTTCACATAGTAGTAAGCGACCATATTACATACATTCATGTATGTAGTCTTTATCAGCTAGAAAATAGTTTCCTTGGTGATGGTTTATAATTAAATAGTCTATTTTGGGCTTGATACTGACGTAACCATATAAGTTTTGGTGTATATTTTGTGGCATAAGTAGTGAGTGCATTTTATAAGTGCTATATTTGTCATTTTTAATTAAAGAAAACGTAATTGTAACTGCTAATCGTCCGTCATTCATTATGGCTGTTGTACAAAAAAAGCTATGTAATTTAGCAATCGTAATTCGTGCTTTATCTGTTGGTAGAGAATGCTTGTTACCGAACGAGCAAACTTCTTTTACCATTTAATTCAATTGTTTGGATGAAAGTAAAAGTGGGTAAAGATGACCTTCGGCAGTAGTTTTAATTGCGTTAATTAATGTTTCACTAGACCGTAATATATAATGTAAGAATTTCTGGAAATGTATTACCCACACGTTAATTGATTATGAGATTGTATCAATTTTTTCTTGTTCTCATATACATGTGGTTCTATTGGTTATTTCTTGTATCTGTTGTATAAGTTTTAAATTATTTATCTTTGTTTGTTCTATTTCTTCGTAAAGCATTTTTTGGTTTGATCGTACGATGTTAGTTTGGTTTGCAACAAGAACAAAAATATTTTCTGTTTTTAAATAAACATTGTTTAATTCAGGGGTGATTTCTTTTCTATCTGTTGCGTCCATTGTTAAAAAAAGTTTCTTAGATATCTTGTGAGGGTCATGATTACATAGAGATATTTTCCATGTTAATTGAATAAATATTACTTTCCAGTCCTTGCACGTGACGTCGTATGTTCATGTATGGTAGTATTTATGGATTCACCTTTAAAAGAGATGGCAAGCAATAAGGACCCGTAGGATCGAAGTTGGATTCGTATTTCCCCCAACTCGTATTACGAGAAACCTCAGAGGGGGTGTGCAGGGACGTTATCAGGTTTGTAATGCTCCTGACCCGTGGTACAAAACACCCCGTAGTCTTACGATACTACTTAACAAGAATTTGTTGACTCTATTTTGTTCCTGTTAGGTGCGGTAAGTCGCTGATGCCCCAGAGTCTCCCCAGTTCGTATTGCCCTGAAGATCCACAGGTACATTAACTCCTTTACCTAGAGGATAGCTCCGGTTCGTACTGCCCTGGAGATCCGCTCCTTATCTGAGGAACACAAGGAACGATTCACTGGTGTAAGGGGAAAACTTGGAGACTGTAGCCGCTTTGTCGCCCGTGCAGCCAGAGAAGTATTCAAAGTGAATAATATAAAAAGTAGACAAATATATTCGTATTAATTCGCTATTTATTGTGATGTATGAAATTACATTTGGGCTAAATTTGTTAATATATCATTTCGGAAACTCTTTTCATTATCGCTAAGTACTATCTTAGGCACCCAATACAACGCTATGAAGTGTTTTGCCAGGGCGTCGGCGACTGTGACAGCTCGGATGTCGGGTATAACGACTGCTACACAGTATTTTAAAGATAAACATTGTATAATGTACATATGTTGATTACCACATGTTATTGCTAACGGTCCTACAGTATCGATGGCTATTTTGGAGAAAACTTCAGCTAGAGTATTAGTTATTGTCATAGCTTTTTTTTGTATCCGTGCTAGTTTTGTGTTCTTGGCAAATTTTGTATTTTCGTTAAAAATTTTTAATATTTTTTCTCATACTTTCCCAGTGACACAATTCTCGAATTCATCCATAAGTTTTATTCATGCTTCTGTGTCTACGAAAGAGACTGTTGTGGCACTCTATTAATTTTTGTTGTCTCATTTCGTTTGATAAATAAGCAGTTATTTTTATGTTTACATGACTGAGTTCTTCATGAATTGCTTTGGTCAATATTTTTCTAGGCAAATTATCGGTTCTTTCACCCTTTCTGGATATTTTCAATATTTCTGTTTTTTTGTTTTCTCGCTGGTGTCTCGCTGTTTAGCATTTAAATAAAAAGGTGAATTGGGTATACTAGTATGCGTTTTTTTTGTCTAGCTTCTTTGCTATTTTCTACTTCAATGGTAGAAACATTAGGCTCTTTCCATACAGTATCAACATCGTCTCCTATTACCGTAGATGTAGCTTTGGAGCGTTTTATAGGTGATTTTGAGCTTTGGAAATCTTTCTTTTTCTGTAGAATTTTCAGAGTCATCGAAATAGTCTAGTGCATTATTAGATAAAGTTTTCATAGTAGGAAAATTTGTTTCGGTGGATTCTGGTTCATTATTTCCTGTTGTTGCTGGTAGTATGTAGGAATCTCAAAATAAAGATGGGCCAGCAAAATTTTTATTTTGCAAACTAATGGTTTGAGGATATTGTTTATCATTATTTTCATCCAAACTATTTTCCAAAGCATCTTCATGCGTTAATCGGCGAACGGTGGATTGCAGCTGTAGATTCTGCTTTATGTTAGTAATTATTTTATCTTCTGATGTACTTAATAAATCAGTGTTAAACTTGAATCCCACTATCTATTAGGGATATCGGTACTTACTGGCTCTCTTCATTTTCAGATGTATCTAGAATTTCTGTATCATTAGAGGCTGAAGTGACCGTAGCTGTGTCAGAAGAAGGTGAACTTCGCTAAACTTGAGCAATTAATAGTCTGGTGAGTTCTCCTTGCCTTCCTTCCATTCCTGGCGGTGTAATGAGAGAAGAATTTGAAGAGCCTTTTTTTCTTTCTCTCGTTGCTTGCTTCACTGTAGTAGTGGTTTCAAGCTTACATAAGCTTTAAGTATGTACATCACTGGCCCTTTAATCATGTGCAATAAATATTTTTCTTTGTCGAAGGATTTTTAAAATAAGTTTCAAGGGTAACATACAGGACTATAATGTTTAATGATGACTAAACTCGCTGTCAGGACTCAAACTGTTAAAGCGACTACCGCTTTTATTACTGCTGAATGTTAAAATTTTTCTGACCCTTTTATACGCCTCCCCTTGAAATCTGTATCATCTTTTACGACATTTATTCCTTAAAAATCTGCAGGGATACGCGAAAAAGCGTCAGTATTTAAATTCAAACATACAAGTTTGTATTTATAGGAGAAGCTGAGCCCGTAGACTTTTACTCTCCATTAAATTTGGCAACTCAAAGAGTCTTTTATCAATTTGATCTATGTCAACGGCTCGTGGTCTCTCTAAACTGTGAATTTTCGTCCGTATAAATAGTGTCGAAAATGTTGTACCGCGGCTATTATTGCTAAACACTCGTTTTCAGTAGTGAAGTGATTTCTTTCCCATTTATTAAGAGTGCAAGACGTGTAGGCTACAGGATGATCTTCTCCTGAATTTCCTCCACTTAAAAACAGCACCGAGAGCTGAGTAAGATGCATCGGTAGTTAGAATTAATGGTTTGTCAAGATCAACACATACAAGTACTGGAGCTTCACATAAGACTAATTTCAATTCTTCAAAGCTCTCTCTCTGAGTCTTAGTCCAATCGAATTTTTGACTCCTCCGTAATATTAGGGTTAAAGGCTCTGCAAATTTTTATATAATCTCTTATAAATCATTTATAATATCCAGTCAATCTTTAAAATTCTCGAATTTTCTTACAATTTGTTTGTGTTGGGAAATTTTTAACTGCTTCAAGCTTCTTGGGAGAGGGTTTTACTCTATAACCATCTGTTTTATGTCCTAAGTACGTTATTTCAGGAGTTAAAAATTCGTATTTATCTATCTGTAATTTGAAACCAGTATCTGATAATCTATTAAACAGTTTTCTTACTTTTATTTTATCTTCTTCCAAAGTTTTTGCACATATAATATCATCTAAAAATATAAATAGTTCTGTGTTTTGCAATTCTAATAATACAGAATCCATTAGTCTTTGGAAAGTAGCTCAAGTATTGCATAGTCCAAATGGCGTACCTGTATACTTGCAATGTCCCTAAGGAGTACTGTAGCTGTTTTAAAGCGATCTTATAGAAATACTTCAATTTGATGGAATCCATTAGCTAGGTCGAATACTGAAAAAAATTTTGACCCACCAGTTTGCTGTTATATCTCTGTTATATAAGGCAGTGGGTAAGTATTAGGGATAGTTTTAGCGTTTCATTTTCTGTAATCTATAATCTAATATAGAAGATGATGTCTCTTTTTTCCATTAGGTCCTGGCTTTTAGGGGACAATCCACAGTCGACTATTGCGCAGCTATAAGAATAGTAAATGGTTTTTTCTTGTAATAATTTATCGATCTGATCTCCAACTTTTTTGTGTAGAGCTGTAGGATATCTTCATTATTAAGTAAAAACAGGTTTATCGTCAGTTGTCCGTTTATTATGTTGTACATACGTTGTACGTGGAGCAGCATCAACTTTGACATAAAATAGATGTGAATACTGCTTTATTACTTAGCAAAGTTTTTTATAGCTTGTCTTATCATAATGATATCGGCAAAGTTTTTCCGTAATATATTTAACTCTTTTTGTTGTTGTTATGTTAGGAACATCATCGCTAAAATCTGAGTCGAGAAAATTTTTTGAATCATTTCAATTAAAAATTACAAGATTTTTGAGAGGAATCTCGATTTCTCCGTTATTTTTTTAGTGTTTAAAGCCATCGTAAGACACCGGCCTTTATCGTATGTTACTGCTGCCTCGCCTATAAATATACCAGGAGTTTTTTAAGCACAAGTATGCTTGCCCGTCGCTCTTATTTTGTGTTACAGGAATCTCTATAAAAACTCTAATCCTAGCTGGTATTACATATACATGGTTTTGACCAAAGGTTACTCCTGCAAGTTTAAATTGTTAAAAAATTGGAAGAGATTCTAGGTTTTTTTCATTTATGCTAATATTATCTTTAATTTTGTAAAAATTGTTTTTATTACATACATGTCCTGTACGTATCAACCCATTCAAGTCGACGTTCTTCGTCGCTTATTGTTACAATTCTTCCTATAAATGGAATGGAACTTATAAGTCTTCTTTTAAATATCAAGGCTCTTGTGTCATAAAAATTTCTGGCCCATTCTCCAGTTAGAAGTAAATTTCCTAATGTTTCTGTCTCACTAAAAAAAGCTTCTTCTGCTAGGACGTGAAAAAAGTGATTTTTATCAAATATGTTTAACGTTACTGTTCCTAATGTTATGATATTTTGAAAAGCTATCTCAATAAAAGCAATTTTTGTGTCAGTATTTATAATAGAATTTAGAAACACTTGAGATATTTTTATAGCATTGACGTCAGCTCTGGTGTCTTCGCTTTCATTTAATTGTAAAATTTTAAGTCTCACTGTTGGTGCATTGCCAATGGTTCTTGCGACGGACACTCGGGTGATTGCACAAATTGGTTTGTCAGTGGACGCTGATTCAGGTCTTTGCTCGCCGCTGCGTCAGGGCGTCGAGCACCATTACTGTTTAAAGAATGGCTTGGCTTAGAAGAACTGGGTCTAAAATTTAGCTGATTATTGAAAGAGTTCGACCTTGAGCGAAAGCTTGTGTGGTTTCGCGATTCACGTAGTATCTGAACGTTTTTGCGAGTGCAGAGGTCATTTCTCATTGAAGAAATAGACGAGTTACTAGATACACACTGTAGAAAGCTCGTGTAAAATGGGCCGTTCAAACAGATCAATAGTTAGTTTTGGTATTGCGTTGGTTGTGTGGGCCAAAAATTTCGATGATTTTTCCACGAATTGCTTAAAAGCTGGTGAGATTATGTTTTATTTAATTTTTGCAACAATTTAACTGATTGATCATTTGAGTTATTTCGATATTTAAAAGCTGGGTGTAATGTTATTTTTCTGTCTGAATTAAATGTCGTTGGAAAAATTTTTGTGTCATTAGGGTTGTAATCATAAGATATATTATCGTGATTGTACATGTTGGGATCATTAAAGTTAACTTTTTGTTTATTGTTTTGATTGGGCTAAAAATATGCAAAATTCCTTTGTCTGTTTTGTTGGTATACCGATAAGTTTTACCTTGCTATAGGGTGTAACTGCTGAGGAATTCAGATATGTGAATTCTGATGGTACGTGGTAGCGTGAGTATTGGGGTATAATATTCTTTTAACTTTTTCTGTTTCTAAAACTACTCTAAAAGCACCGAAAATCGTTTTTGGTACGTTTGACATCATTTTGGCCTTAAATCCATAGTAAAAACCTCGCATAAATGCTTTACGGCCAACCATTTCTAGATATAACTTGGAATCAGGCTGTTGTTTTTCAAAATATTGTTGGAAACGGCCTTTGTTTTAACTGCTTTAGCGCCTTGATTAATAAGTTGGGAAATTCTCTTGTGAAAATCGCGGACAGTTTCTCCCTGTTTTATTTGAGAATTATTAATGTCGGTGATGTATTGCGCGTAAGTTTCAAAAGGAGCACAGTGTACTATTCAATAGCTTATAAGATCGTCTAATGTGTTAATTGTTAATCCGTCTAGACAACTTCTTGCTGTACCCTTAAGCCTGGAAATGAACGTTCTTAAAAACATAGGCTCTTCTGCATTTGAGATAAGGGACCTAACATTTTTAACATCGTGTAAACAATTTCTGAGAGATGTTTTTTGACCGCTTTACATTGGTATGCGTAAGGAAGCTTAAATTATACGTAAAGCTGAATTATTTAGGGCTATGTTACGTAATAATTCAAAGAATTCTAGTTATTTCTCGGCTTCCCTTGACTTATAGTATCGTTCTAATAACTGTACCCTTATAGCTTTATCTGCTATTTTGCAGATATTTTCAAGTGTCTGATCTATTATATAAAAAAAATCTTGAAAATGGCTAGCAAAGACAATTAAGTCGTAAGATCTTGGGGTTGACCGCAACGATGTTTCTAATCCTACATGAGAGCACTCTTGGCGATGACAATAATCAGGCTTCTGCTTTTAACGTTGGAAACCAAGTTGATGGTCCTTTTTTTCTTGTTCCTCCTTAATTCCCTTTTAAGGTAAGTTTACAGTAGTCTGGTTTGCTAGAGCTTTTTTTACACAGCTTAGTCACTGAACTAAGTCTTACATTTGCTTGAAACGCACGTTTTTAGCACGTAGCTTAATCACTGATCTAAGTCTTACATCCACTTAGAAGACGCAACAGAACTCACTCTCTAAGCTCTATAGTTACTTTGGAGCACTTGATGAAAGAGAAAAGACGTATATTGTTATGTGCAAGAAGTTTTTATACTCTTGCGTTTAAGGAGGATGCGTCAGGTTGGGGATCCGAATGACCAATCGAAGCTTAACCTAATTACCTTTGACCAACACGATCCCAGTTGTGGTGCAACAGTTTGACAGTAATTGATGGTTTTAACTGATGATCTCTCGAAGTTTACATCAAGTACAAGTTGCTGTCGAAATTGTGTATGATGTTTCCTTGAGTTTGTGTATGATTTTACTGAGTATAAGTTTTTTATAATTTAAGATAAAACCCTGTGGTTTTGAGTAATTAATATTGAGTATAACATGGAATGTCAAAACTTCATCAACCCATCAGTCATTTGATATCTTAGATCCTCTCTTTAAATGTGATTTTTTTTTAAATAAATTGGTAAACCACCAAGTACATATTATTTGTTTTATTCTATTCTTATACCATAAATTTGATCTAATTTAGGCTCATTCTTATTAAGTGTTTTAAAATATAAGTTCATGGCTTAAGTTTAATTAACATCATGCAGTAAATCATCATTAGAATTACTTTTTCCCACATCAGTATTATAGTGTTTCATAACATCATTTGATGATAACGTATTTTTATCATCATCACTGTTACTATAAGCTAATTAAAACATTGATATGATGGTATTTTTTTATTTGTTTAAAAGGCTTCAATGGCTCTTTGGATTACGGTTTGAAGCTTTGCGGTACATTTTTTCCTCACATAATTTATAAATGATTTTATGAAGCGGATCATTGATTGGCTTGAAAGTCTCACTTATTTATTCTTCAGAGTTTTTTTTTCTAACTTAAACACTCGATACTTTTATTTAACAGCTTTTCTCGCTTTTTAAATTTGTTAAAGAACGTGTTTTCCCTTATAAAATGCATCTATGTTTACCACATGATAGTTAACAAAAGACTGATGCATACTCAATGAAAATATGTAATATTTATTGCGAAGGAGTCAAATTCTCTCCAATACATACCATTGTTTACATCTCTTTTCTTGTCTTTTACAACAAATCTATGTTTTCCAACTTCCCAAAATTTAACATATCATTTTTTAAAGTCATTATATGGCAGATTAATATCAACATGATCATTACACATCTGTTTTAAATTCATTTTATCTTGTCGAAATATTACTAAGAGTTTAAAATTATCTCGAACTAAATGCTTTGGAACTTAAGCATAGAATTGGCAAAGATGGAAGCAGTCAACATTTTTGTGATGCCCCATGCAGAAAAATGCTCTTACATTATATTGTTTTTTACAGACAATATCATTAAATATTATTATGGAGTTGGGTAGTGCCTTATCTAGTGACAAAACTGATTCATGCTCGCTAAATGAAAAATATTTTATGCCATCTATAGGATCTAATAGTTGTTTTACAAACTTGTACTTGGATTAATTCGACGATTTTGAGTACGAATAAATATTCTTAAATCTCAATTCATTGGTATAAGTAATAAGAGATAGTAAGCTATTTGTTTTCAAACAGTTTAATTGACCGCAAAAAACAGCTCTTATAGTATTGGGTAGCAAATCACCGTGGCATTTTATTTAATTATCTTGTTCAACAATATTATCAAAACTTACAACCGGAAGTTTAATATTCTGTTTCACAAAGCGTGATACCAATCTTAACGAGCCTAGTTTACGTTGCACACTCGAAAAGTAATGATCATTCATCGACGAAAAGGTCGTGGTATCATAAATATAGTAATAAAAAAACTGCCAGTAGGATATTAGTATTGCGGACCGGACACTAAAGTAGCTAAGAGATTACCCCGTGCAAATTCAGACATAAACCTATTGGATGAAGCTTATAAATAACACGACATAGCTTATTCTCGAAACCCTGACGACAATATGGCTAGAAGCGTAGCAGACAAAATTCTATCCAAAGAGGCTTGGCAACGCTTTAAAGCTGAAGATTCAAGTATTAGGGAAAAGGCTACCACTTTTGCTGTAAGCAGCTCGATGAAAGTGAAATCAACATTAGGAATGGGCTTATCAAAGAATAAAAAAACAAAAAAAGTAAGAATAAAAAAGTTGGAAAGATAATGACTTTGAAAAAATTAATTTAAAGTGCTAAAAAGTCTATGGTTACAAGTAAATGTGCTTACAAAGTTGTAAGTTCTGCTTGAAAGAAAGCTTGAACAATCATAAAAAAAGCTGGTGGTAAGAAAAATATTATAACACCACGCATATTTAATACTAGCAGCCCCCCATCTGGGCTTCGCCCGAGACTTACTAAATAAAACACTGTAGTGTGTTGACATGTAATGTGAAAAATTTTCAGTTTGAAATTTTGCACATATTCCTGACCCATCTCAGAACGAAAATCTTCTTATTAAAAACATATTTTCTCGGAATCCATGTAGCTTATTTGGTCAAATAAGAAGGTGTAGAATTTCAAAAAAATAATTGTGCTGAAAAGTACCGTGCGTACTTTATGCCATAAAATAATCGGTGGCCATAAAAAGCCGTTAATTTACAGTTTCTCCCGTGTAATTCACGAAAACGTCTAATTTTTAAAGCTGTTAAGATTTTAAACCCCCCTAAAAATTTATATTCGTAAAAAAATTTTTTTTATCATATCTCACAATTTTATTACCAGAGCAACAAAGTTCTGGACCTTAAACCCTCCATTTTTATTGCCACAAAAACACGAATACATTTTCTACTCATTGAAATATCTGAAGTAGGATCTTTGAAGATTTCAGAGATAGCTGTGAGGGTACAATGAAAAGCTGATCTCTAACGTAATGGACTCTTTAGTTGTCGATTTTGACGCTGCTGTTTCAATCTCGATAAATTTTCTGCGTCAGTTTCTTGACGCCTCAAATTGTATTTATTAGATACATTTGAAGTTTTCTTTCCAATATACCCTTTTGCGACTATTGGCATGCTTACGACCTTTATGACCCCTAAATACTATTTTCAGTCAACTTTGTTAATTTTAATATATTTAATGGCTAGGTAGTTCGACGTCCGTTGGCCCTAAAAAAGACCGGTGAGCTCCATAAGTTAACTCTTTCTTGACTGCTGTTAACAGCAATTGTGACTGCATGGATACCTCAGGGTGATTTTCTCTGGCTTGCTGTTGAAGACACAGACTGATTGGGAGAAAAATTACAAAGTCCGAAGCTTTGGGGATAGTTTTAGTGCTCTTTCCCAACGTCTTCCGGTATAACGTCGAAGACGTTAGTGTCTAAAGCACCTTTTTTATTTGCAGATTCAGTTGTTTTGGTGATCGCTGTCCCGTTGGCTCAAGTTTTTTTTCCTTCACAGCTGTTATACGTTTATCCAACGCAGACCTTGGAGAGGATTAGTGATTCCTGGTTGAATGCTTAGAGTCGAGAGGGTAGTATAGGTTCGTCGGTCACCAGGTTTTCCAGCCTTGCGAAGAACCACTCCGCAGGTGACGTCTGCTAGTGAATGGCTGACTTGGTTTAATAGTGCCCGTCTTTAGTTAATATAGTCTTTCAGTCGACGAATCACTTCCGGAAATGGTGATAAAAATGTATTTGTTGGCAAGGTAGTTTACACTTAGGTGGATCCTAAAAAGAACCGATGAAATTGATCGTTAAGTAGAGAACGTAAATACTTATAATGGCCCTAAAAAGCCGCAGTGGTGAAACGTCCAGGCTACTTTTTATTATTATTCCTGATGATGAAGAGCTGGTGCTAAGCGCGTTGGGGACGTGACGACGAAAAAGGTAGCCGTTGTGGCTGCCCTTGCCTCTCAGAGCTGTTTTCCCTTGCTTACATTTGTAGCCGCAAATTCTCTAACTGCACCAGGTGGGATGGTGGGACTGCCACACAACTCTGAAGAGTTGGCACAGATTGTGCTCTGGCTAGATATGTCTCCTGGTATTGTGGCAGAGACGGCATCGGTTAAAATTAATTCTTGTTTTTTTTTTTATTGCACTCGTCGAAATTCAGGGTGAATGGTCGTATAGGTCCCTTCCCCCTTAGAGAAGAGGGCCGTCCGTAACCGGGATACCCAGCTGCAAGATTATCATCAGCCTTCTCTATACAGCTCGTTGATCTGCCGAAGCTCAACTACAACACGATGGAGACGCTCTATCGTATTATAACCACGCTTATTTAATTATGTTGCAGGTAGCTTAGATTTTATGTCGACGCCACCTAGCGGATTTTACTGAACTAAAGTGAAAAGCTAGCGTATTTTTGCAAAACTTTGATCTAATTTATCGCTATTGTTATTAAATTTTTTAAGATAAAAACTATACTAAAACCATTTAGGAAGTATCATGAATCAGTGTGCAAAATTTCAGCTAAATCGGTTCAGTTGTTTTTGCAGTTAGCGAATACAACGATTTTAGCGCTTTTGCTTTGTATATTAGTAAGATACCTCAAAAGGTTGGAGGTTTTTACCAAACATTATACCCGCATTTGCAGGTCTAAGCGTTGTAGGGGCTATGGCTAATAGTGCGAGTGGTACACATAAAGCATTAAATCAAACAAACAAAGCCAAGAAACAGCTCAAAGAGAGTGAGAAACACAATAAAAAAATTAAAACTATTTCACTTGGTAAAGGCCTTTTCCTAAAACTGCATGAAAAACGTGTAGGTCTATACTTAAAACAAGAAAAGGGATTTAAAAAAAAAAATTTCGAAGTTAAACTACCTAATCGAACTCAAACAAATAAAGATATTATAAAATATGCAAAAATATTAAAGATACCACATTTTTGAAAAGTATTCATGAGAAACGATACGCCATTTAGTGGCCTACATCAGAATAAATCAGCTATTGTTAATCTAGATGATAAAGAAGGTCCTGATGCTCATTGGGTTGCATACTAAGAACAAGGTAATGACGTGACATATTTCGATAGTTTTGGCGATCCACAACCACTGCTAGATTTGATGTTATACCTCGGTGTTGGTATTGTTAAGTATAATTATAGAAGATATTAAGAATTCAATACTTATAACTGTGGTCATCTCTCTCTAAGATTTTAAAGTAATAACCTTAAACGTAAGCCTTTCTAAGCACGTGATAAAAAAAAATTTATCACTTATGCATGAACCGTCATGAGAGACGCATTTACTTTAAGTTCATCTAGTACATCATTCGCTTTCGAAGCAAAAAATTATTCTCCGATTGAGCTCTCACCGCATAAAAATTACGCTCTTGGTTTAGTGGAATTACTCACATTTAATTCTATACCTAATGTTGATGAGAGTAATAACAAATTTGACGTAGGTAAAAAGGTGGTAACTTCACCAGTGGGTGGCTATGAAATTTAAGATATTAAACGTTTTCTCATCAACGTATTAACATCGGAAGATATATCGATAAGTGTAAAGCCAAACAATAATACGTATCATAGGATTATTCTATGTAGCCACCCAATAAATTTCCAACCAGAAGACTCTTTGGGACCAATTTTAGGTTTAACAAACCGCATACTCACTTCAAACAAAACTCGTAAGTCAGATAAACTGTATCAATTCTTAAGGTAAATGCACTTCGAGTTAAATGTAAAATTACTACTGAAGTGTACATAAATAAACATAAGTTCACACCATTTATGGATTTTTCCCTGCAGTTCCTTCTGGGTATGAAATTATTGAAGTTTCAACACAAATATTTTACCTACCCGTTGCAGTCAAGATAATAGATTGTCTTCAAGTTTGGATCGTCGATCAGGAAGGAAAATTAGTTAATTTCCAAGAAGACGTTATTACAATAAGGCTACACGTGAAACAATTAAGTTAAATAAATGTGTATTTTATAAGTCATGAAGAAAAGAAAAAAAAGTTTCATAGAGGATATATAAGTAAATCAGCATGAAAAAGACAAATCAGTTATCAACGAGCAACCAAAGCATCAACACGTCAAAACATACAGTTTTTAAAAAGCCTAGGCTTAAAAGTGATCATTGGCTACAGTTTATTTGCTTATTTTCCTGCTGTTTTAAAGTTAGAAGAAATTCTAAACATTCAGTCAGGTGTCATATTGGACGAATCAATTGCACACTAAAAAATTCATGCACATCAGCCTTACATTTCATTCGCATTCAACAATAGTGATGAGAGTCACATCTCAATTCAACATTAAAATTTATGTCTCTTACCTTCACAAAGCACTCTACATTTTTGCGGACGTATTACATTGAACAAAAATATGCAGTAACGCGAACTGAATTAGTTAATCATGCTATTTGTCATTCGTTTGAAGAAATTTGCTAAAAAATTAATGCCATTGAAATAGACAAGTGCAAAAATGTTGGTATAACAACTTCAATGAAAGTTTGGATATCACACTATCCAGGTCAAAGTTCAGTCCTAGAAAACGCAAGATAGCTAAATATTAAAGAAACAAATAAATAAGTAAATACTGAAGGTTATTTTGATATTTCTATACCTTTAAGCATGATACTTGGATTTGCTGAGGACTATGGTAAAGTTGTAGTAAATGCAAAGCATTAAGTAATGCTCACGAGATCGAGAAATACCTTAAATGCAGTCGTACAAACAGTTGCTAATGATGTTAACAAAGACTTTAAATTTACATTGACTTGAATAGAATGGCTCATGCCTTACGTAAGTGCGTCAGACAGACTTAAAATTCATCTGCTTAAGTCATTGCAAAAGATAAGCCAACTTACATGAGTTTTCACAATTGGGAGTGATATAGATACCCCTTAAAAATAGTTTTTACAAACCTTAAATGTTAGGTTAGTTTGATGTTTTAAGCTCATATTTCGTAAGGAATTTCTGAGCTTTTATACACACTGGCAAGGAATAGTATTCTTCCTAATGAATATGTAGCCTTAGCAAGTTCTGATATCAAGATATAAAAACGGTCAAGTTTTTTTTGTTGCACAGCATACATTTTGTATGACATTTGTAGTATAATACTGTTTAGTACTCGTACTTTAACAAAATCAAACCAAATAATATTGCCGTTTGCCCTAACATTTTTATATACTTGCTACATAGCAAGGCATAAATGTATTTGATGTGAGGTTTACACGGAATACCAGTCAAAAGTCAATATTACTTAGTTTGATTTTGTTAAAGTACGAGTACTCAACAGTATTATACTACGAATGTCATAAAAAATGTATGCTGTGCAAAAAAAAAAACTTGACCGTTTTTATATCTTGATATCAGAACTTGCTATGGCTACAAATTCATTAGAAAGAATACTATTCATTGCCAGTTTGTATAAAGACTCAGAAATTCCTTACGAAATATGAACTCAATACATCAAACTTACCTAACATTTAAGGTTTGTAAAAAACTATTTTTAAGGGGATATCATAACTTTTTAAGAAAATACTATTTTTTAATGTTTAACTTAAAAAACTTAATAACATTAAATGTTGCTTACATTAGAAAGTACTGGATAGAAACGAAGTCTGTAAAACATAGCTACGGTGATCAACAACAGTCCCACTAAATTTCTACTAAAATTTGCTCATTTGAAGATGTTTCAAGTATATTTGAATGCAGTTAATTTTTAGAAACAGTTTCTTAATTCACCAAATAAAATAAATTGTCTTAAAAAATTCAGTTTAACAATTTTTTTCTAAAATCTCTTTTTCTTTTTTTTTTTTTTATCAAACTATTTTACTCATATTAGAAAGTACTCGATAGAAACGAAGTCTGTTAAACATAGCTACGGTGATCAACAACAGTCCCACTAAATTTCTACTAAAATTTGCTCATTTAAAGATGTTTCAGGTATATTTGAATGCAGTTAACTTTTAGAAACAGTTTTTTTATTCATCGAATTAAATAGATTGTCTTAAAAAATAGAGTTTCAGGATTTTTTATATAAAATGCTCTTTTCTTTTTCTTTTTTTTTAATAAACTACTTTATCATATCATCCTCAGCAATTTTTCTTCAAGCTAACTACATGAATTAAATAACTTCTTCCAACAAAATTTTGATAAAATACATAGTAAATATACGCATCAAAAATCCTAAATTTGTCATTTATTCAAATACCTTTAATCATTACGTCTTTTTTATGTAAGGATAAAATCCAAATATTTTAAATTACAGTTATTTAATACCTGAGGTTTTCTGACAGTAAACAACTGTTTATTACGAAAATACGTAGGAAAATCGTAAAAGTATTATTTTAGTTACTAAAAGAATTGTTTTTATTAAATCATTTCCTATTTTACTAGTACTTAAAAAATTGATTAGTAATGTATGATTATTTACTATCCAAATCGCTAAATCAAATAAGGCGTAGGTTTACAGCTTGTTATTTAGGGCATTTTGGGATATTATTAGAGTTTCCAATCTAATCGATCAGATTATGTTGATACTGTTACAGCTGTGTTGCACAATTCATTTTAAATTGACAAAATAAGTATACTAAAAAAATAATAAAATTTATTACTTGTATTGAATTTATTTAAAATTTTAACTTAGAGACTGAAATTAATGTGTTTGCATTTAAGGCACACACAATATAGGGTTAGGATGAATAGGATTTTGAAGTATTCTAGGTTTTACATTTTTATTCGTTTTCAAAATTTTCCCACGCTAGGTGTCCTATCTTAACAACACTTCATCTTGTCAGTCGTTGTTTGAATGGTTGGGTACATATTACATGGTTATAAATGCGCACATGTAAATTTGACCTCGATTTGCCACACTTATCTCATTATTTGTATTATTGATCAGTTAGGGAATGATTTTACTACGAGAAAGCCATATCCACCACCTCCCTTTTCTGAGGCATCGTGGCGTCTTCCTATAAACTGCATATCTGCATGCCACGGTGAAATGCTATATACCAGTAGCCTATTTATATGATATCCTAGCGATTAGTTCATATTAAAAACACAACCTAGTTACCCAGGAGGAAGTGACGGAACGGAGTCTTAAACCCGAGCTCTCCAGGTGGGAAGCAAGCTCTCTACCATCTTAGCCACTGAGAACTCCCAACACTGCATGCTATCATCTACTGTGAATTTGTAAAATTAGGAAGTAAGTACCTGTAGCTAATATCACACTATTGGCAACTCTGCTTGATTTTAAGAACACGCCTATTCTAACTATACACAGGAGAAATTTGGCTTGCAGCCAATTTAATGTTAAGACCATTTCTCGGACACTGAGCCTTAAAAAATCTTGTTTTGACCATTTTGATATACACATGTCTTGTTTTCGTTGTTCTCACGACTTTTTGACCTATATTTTTTGGTAAAGTTGTGGAATAGGATTAAAGAAACGTAATTAAACAAAAATACATTAGACATACCGTCAAAAATACTCATTTTTCAGTATTTGAAAATTCAAGTATGCCAATCTGAAGTAAATAGTAGCGCGGTTGCTGAGGCTTCGTCTGCTTTCTCAAACTTATCTCGTTGCGCTCCCGCACGACTTAATTCCTTTCTTCCAGTAGCTATGAAACATGTTTGAACCTTAAAAAAATTAAATCAACTGGAAAAGCCGCGTTTTGTTGTTTTAAGCTTTCAAACGAATCGTAAAGGTCAGAAAGCTGCTAATGCTAGTCAGTTTGATCACTGTTATATAAATAATGTTAAGTTACTTCTTAACTCTCGGTACTACCCCTATGAAAATCTTAATCTTAACATTTATCATAATCAATTTCCTTTACCCCCCAATAGGTTTACAAATTTGACAAGTATCTATTATGGTAAAGAAATAGAACCTCTGATTAATAAAAATAATTTTATTACATACATGCCACTCATCGTTATTGACTGTTCAAAACAAAAGGAAGCTTTAAAAATTGCACCAGTTAATGTGCATTTTGAATTTGAGTCAAGAGATAATTATCCACTAGAAACAGCTGCTTATTGTTTGATTCTACATGATCGCATAGTTGAGTATAATCTTGTTAGTGGGGATGTGAAGGAACTTGTCATAACCTGCTCATACAAAATAAAACAATAGTAGTCATTTAACTCAGTCTATGCTATGTTATGATGAAGTATGTAGTGGACACGCAAGGCTTTAAACAATCTCGCAATGATTATGTGTGAAAAGAATTAGCAACTATTTCGTTAAGTGAGAACGTTGAACCACATATATTTCTTTTTAATCCACTGTTTCCTTGGTGTAAGTTTAGTCAAAAGTAAAAACGTAAAAATTTATGGCTTGAGCCTTATTATCATGGATTGGATTGGAAATCTGGTAATATTAACTGTATAGACGTTGGGAATGTACTACGAGAAAATTTTAAATATGCTAAGATGATTTTTGTTGTTTGAGAATTAAAGAAAAGGGGGTTCAAAAGGTTTAATTTTCAAGTTAATGATATGACTGATTACCCAGAGTTCAAACTCCCAACATTAGCAACTACATGTCCTCATCATAATGGTGCGTATAAGTCTGTGTGTGCCACCCACAATGTCAAACGAATGAAGAAATTTTATTTTGCTATGGAGTGGGAAGATGTCGATGATTCTGAATATAATGTACAATAAAAACTTCATGAAACTGTATTTTTCAAAATTATCATTACAAATAAGCGTACTAAATTTATATTATTGTTATAATTTGTTTAACCTTTTCCTTCAACTAGCGTTAAATGAAAATATTAAGAACCAACGATTAATTTTTTATAAAACATAAACTAGCACAGAGTAGAACTTATAAAAATAAATTTCAGTGCAGAGTGCTGCTTAGTTTATCACACAGCATCAAACGTGATGGATACTCGTTTATATCATAGTTAGCTCGATATTTTTAAGCTACAAAATGAAGAATGGATGTATACACGGATTATGTTATAGAAATTAGGTTTCTCAACGCTTCTCGACAGTTTTTACCCAAAGAAGTGGCTGTTGTGTCTCTTATGATACCAGTGATCAGTCTTTGGATTGTGCGGCACCCGTGCAATTTTTCTACCTTACCTATAGGTGTGCACCAAAATAATGATCATCAGTCGAAGAAAGTGCATGGACTTCGCTGGTTCGAGGGTGATTGTTCCATTAAAAAATAACAGCAGCACTTGTACGCTGTAGTAAAAGACTAACCAAATTTACATTCATGAAGATAATACAGCTGCGTATTTGGAATCTATCATAGAGTGTGCTGTGATTAACATTCAACAATATGAATATGATGCCAATATATGATGTCACATTCTTAGTACGGGATATTCAACAAAGGCGTTAATGTGTGGTACTCATAAGACACAAAAAAGTCTACACAGAAAGAAATTTTTCCCACTTAGTAAAGCTCATCAAATTAAATTATTTCTGTGCTCTTTGGTGGAAAGCGACATTGAACCAGACACGGAATGTTTTATAGACACTCTTAAGAATTATAAGAAGAAAATTTCTAAAATGCTTCCCCGTTGGGATATCGTTTATGGACCTAATACTGCTAACACTGATAGTGAATCTGAAACCGATAATAATAATAATATTGATGCCAAAAAAGATGACTGTGTGTAGGCAAAGAAAAAAAAGCATAAAATAAGAAATGAAAAATTTTAAAGTACATTTTGCAGCGCAGTACGAAGAAATTTTAATCTTTTTATAAGCTAATAAAAATTATAAAGTATAGCTTTAGTTATCCTGTGACGATTGAGCAGTCAACATCAAAAAACATGGGTCCATACTTTAACAAACCAAAATACCAGAGCCTTAGTAAGACGAAGAAGGATAAAAGTAGCCTAGAAATTCTTATAAAAAAGCACGTTGAGGCATTTCAACCAAAAGTCGAGGGAAATTATTATTCTGAAAATATTCGCTCCCATCCAAAGAAAGATGCATATGATATATAAGAAAAAAAACAATAATCAGTCCTTGCTAGGACTATCAAAAAATTTTTTGTACTTATTAAAGTTACTACAAACATATGTATAAAATAAGAATTTTCGTCATTATTGAAATCCATTAACATATTATCCTAACAATCTCGAACCTCAAATTTATTAACTTGCTCTATTCATTGATAAGGTACTGCATCTACAATGAGTAAGCCAGCGTTATTGGGATGCACTTTTAGTAATAATATAAGATACATGTTGTCTCTACCATGACTTTATGCGCTTGCTCTCGAGAAAAAAATAGCACGCAAGTGGGCAATCGCGCACTAACACATGCACATACACATATGTGCATTTTCATGCATGCGCTTATAGGTCAGTGGTCAAAGCAGGAGCCTCCTCGCAAGTACTACACATAGTATCGTCCCCTCCCTTGGAGCGGGAGTCAACCAGATATCATCCAGCATCAGCACTTACACATGGGCGTACATGAGTGCATTTTCATGCGTATACGTAAATGGTCCCATCCCAAAGCGAGTCCAGAGAACAATCCGACACTGGAAAGAGGAGCCCGGATAAGCTCGCACAATATAGCTCGGCTGACCCGCTCTAGCAACACTACCCCTCCACCTGCTAAGCCTCATATCCTCACGCTACAGCTACCCCCCCCCCTCGTTGAGCCAAAACCCTCACGCTATAGCTTTCGGGGGGAGGGGGTTGAGCCCGAACCCTCGCGGCTTACCTACTTATGCTGCTCTCTAATATTAGTTGCCATAGCCTGGCTTATCTTCTCGTATCCGATTACTCCACATTCAAATGATTATGTGTTGCAGTGCTGTTGTATCCTTTGCGTTCCAATCTCTTCTAATGATATTGCCACTTTGTCTACCTGTGAACATTCTTGTTAGGTTAAGTATTATCGAACATGCAGTTTTTCGTTTTAATAACAGATTTTGTCTATTACTCCGGTAATTTATAGCTTATTATTGCTCTTAGTTTTTTAAAAATATTATGCATCTGCTTAGAATGATCTAACTTTGTGTATGATATGGATGTAATATTGTATATACATAAAATGTGCATATGTATACATATAGTGTAAATACATTTATGTATTTCTTCCTATATTATACAGTTTGCTGAGTATGGTATTCCAATCAGGGCATAAAATATATTTATGACTATACTTATAGAGGTCGTGACAGAGGATACATTAAATCTAAAAAATTAAAAGACAAAGAAATATAAAAACTACATTTAATAAGTAGTTGTTGTGATGCTAGATACGTGAGTCTCATTGAAGCAGCTTATGGACTACAAAATTCTTAATTTGTGTCAGAAGTCATGCAGCTGTAAATTTAGCTATTTATCTTGGAAACAAACAAAATTTATTTTCGATAAAAATAATTTTTATAATAGTATAAAACTATCAAGGTCAGCTAAAAGCTTGGATGTTTTTAAATGAAAAAGATTATTTTGAAAAGTTAATGAAGTATGTCAACTTTTCAGAATATTACATTTTAGAAAACAGAATTAATTATTTTGGGGAAAAAGGGGAAACGTCATTAAAGTTATTGTAACAGATAAATTAAAAAAAATATCTCTTAAAAATCATCAACAGTTTTTAAAAAATTTATTCTTATTATGAAAAATGGTGCAACACTCTTTGAAGAATTAAAACATTCTGGCCACCCTACATATTTTTTATATTGTATTGTACTCTAATAGATTGTTGGTAGTTGTTTATTCATTAAGCATTAAAATATTAGTTGGAACCATACCCTATTGACGTAGGTATACTCATTGATACCATAATTGCACCACCTTTGTACACAATATTGTTTCATTGAAGGTATTTTTATAATTATTATTGTAATGTATTTTTTATGATTTCATAGAAGTACAACTCCATACTTGAATACCCAAATACCAACTGTCTACTGTTTTGTTTCGTAAAATACCGAAATATATGGCTTATGGTTATAATATATAAATTTTATGTCATAGAAAAAATAAAAGATCCGTATTCTGCTGTCAGGATTGGTCAGAACTGTAAAATTACGATCAAGACACGAGCCCATTATGCTAATTTAGCCCCTCTTTTGAATCCTAAACTAAATAAATACTTTTTGATGATCTGCATTCTGTTGTGCCTCTAACACAAAATATCTTTTGAACAGTCAGAACAAATTGTAGGCCGACATCTCCTTACTTAACGTAGTAATCAACTTGGGTATTAATTACACTGTTTTTAGTAAAATGAGCCCGATATATAAATGTTTGAATAAATATGTGTATGTGTGTGTCTTGGTGCGCGTATACTTTGGCATGTACATACATAAGTATATTTACACACATTTTTTGTAAATTTGATGCTAGATAATGCATCGTCGTAACATATATGAGACTGCTTCGATTCTGTCGAGGCTTCTGTCAAGGGTCTCGAGACTTCTCTTGCTTCGTTTGTATTGACTCAGATGTCTTGATAAAGATGTTTCTTTTAATATTAAATAATTTTTTGTGAGTACTAATTCTGTAATGTAGCAACAAACTCAACTATTTTTTTGTTGATCTCAATACTTTTAAGATTCTCTATTTCAATAAATACTTTTAAATAAGTAACATTGAAAATGTTTTTATTTTAAAAGGCACTTCATATTATCACAGTTTATTAAAATGATAACTGTAAACATAAATGGTAATAAAGTTTATAAATCATTGTTTTACTTGAAGAAAACTGGTTCAGTTTATGATATTTGATACTAATACTTCATTTTCTTTTTATCGAGACTTTATTAGAACTTTTTATCTGTGGAAAAAGCTGCTCATGTCTTTTGGTCTCACCAGCCTGATCCTCTCACTCTCTAGTTTTTAACTAATCTCCACTACTCTCTGTCTCTAGCTTCGCACTTTCTATCCTATAGTTTCTCTTCTTTCTTCCCCTACACTTTAGGATCCCGACCAGAAGAAGCGCACAGACGCTTAGCTATATGCTAACGTTGCTAACGTACGTAACACGTCTAAAGCTGCGTCGCCAACGTCTTTGGTGGCAATTTTCTTCTTAACTTGTATGTTTGTGATAGGATAGTGTTTGTGTTGTATTGTTTGTGTTGTACCTTATTTTCAGTTAGAGAAAAAAGGGTGAATTTAAGCACTATGTCCCCGTTTCTCCTTCTAATTTATTTGTTCTCTGGTGTGTACACATGTTTGTTTATGTTTGCACTTTTTCCTCGTACAATTTTTTGTCTTAGAATTCGCTTATTAACTTACGTTGCATAATAACTTATAATCTGTTTTTCTTGTTGTTTTACTTAAACATATATGTATGGGCATTTTACAATCAATGATGACAACAAGTTATTTTTTGGTCATATTAGGTAATATTACTATAGTATGGTCATTGTAATATAATTGTTAATTTTATAAATATTGTCACGGCTGCCAAGGGCCAAAGGCTTACTGCTTAAGTATAGCATTATTATCAGTTTTTTCTTATTGCTAATATTATTATAAATTTCATCACTGCTACAGCTATTTTCATTGTTATTCTGATCATATATAAAATTTTTACGTTTTTGTATCACTTCACTTATCATATACTACATTTAATTTAAAGTACACGGTACTTTGAAAATTTTTTAGTGATGAGAATACAGCTTCTACTAAAATTGAGTTACTGTCTATTCTTAGTTTCGCTTCCTTTCTACATATTCTTTTCACTGTGGTAAATAAAGTACTAGTAGTTATGATCGATATGTATTTTTAATTGTTGTTGAGAATGCGCTGGTCAAGATCTTTGTATGTTTAACTTAATATTAATATTATTTTTTTTTATGCCAAAGGCTACTGTTCGTAAAACTTATCGTAATATAAATATTTACATTAATTATATTTTTCGTACTCTTTTTACCTCTCAAGCTTTTTTTGTTATCCGTTTTTCGTTTATTGCCAACGAGTTGTTGACTTTTGTTGAATTACAAACACCCTTTAGATTGCATGATTAGGGTTTTACCTGGTAGTTGATTGCCCGTGTATATATATGCAACTGAGATCTCTCTTAGTACCTTTTTGTAATATTCTTATCGGTCTTAGTGCCAAACTATTGTCTGGTAACGTTTCGTTGGCTTGGCAACTGGTGTTTTGTCATCTGTTACCTAAAATCCGTACCTATTTAATAGAGAAGCCCTTAATCCAGAGAGGCACCTCCATGTGCGATAAATTGTTAATGTTATTATCACAATGCCTGTGGTTATGGCTATATACGTTTACCATTTTCCAATTTCTGCTAGGTATTGGGTCTTATTTATTTTTGCCAATTTTTTTGCTTTTTCTTTTATTTTGTTAAGGCTGTACCCTCCTGTAATGCGTCACTGTCCATTTAGCCATTCACGTAGGCAAGACTGAGACTAATATCTTTTAGGAGCGGATCTATTATGTTGGATCTTTGCTGGTCTCCGAGTTTTAGCACTTTTAAGAGGCCTTGTATATCTCGTGCTGTGTGGGCAAATATTATTAAAATGTTTCCTTGTCTATTTGTAGTGGTGACTTAAAATGCATTTTGGCTGTGTGTGCTGAGCATCTGCTCATTAATTTGATGGTTCTTGTAACTTTGAGGGTAACTGTTTTCAGTTTTGTTTTATGGCATTGTACATGTATAAGTATCCATTGGTAAGCTGCGTGTGGTTATTCCAGTACGTGCTGTATGATTTAGCTAGTTTTATTTTGCACGTATTAAAATTTGGTATGTTTTGCTCAGTTATTAATTGTATCTTATAGTTATTGCGATTCTCTATTTTATTTATAGGTTGGCTATAAATGCATAAAAGTAGTGCATTGAGTAACTTACAACTTTCAAAACTTAATGCTAGAAATAGTATGTATTCACCATAACCTCCATTGACGGTGATGTACTGATGGTCAGGCCATATGTCTGCTATGGTGGTAGTTATGTTTAAGCCTAATTGCCTTACAGGTACAGGTGAGGACTTACATAGTGTAAAACGTTTCGTATCAAGCAGTAATATTGCTGTATGGAATACAAACTGTTTGCTTATGTACATTATTGTGACTGATGATATAGCTATGATAATAAGGGCACTCACACATGTGCTTTGTCCAGGGATTTCCAGATCTGAGCTTGCTTATTATGCTAGAGTTGCTGAGTCATTGAAGTTTTGTGGGAATAGAAATCGTGTGTGGACTGTCCCTTTTGATGCGAATAAAATTGCGTTAGTAAGTAGCGCCATACTTACTTGGTATTGATGCATGACCTCTGCTAGATTTTTTACTGACAGAGGCAAGGAGAACTCTTATTTCACCAACTCTTTATCAAATTTAAGTTTGATTACTTTTTACTCTATTTCTATTTGTTCGCTTTTGACTGACTACAGTTCTGTCGTTACTAACTGCATTTGGGTTGCTTATGACAGAGCGAATGTCCTTGTATCGTTGTATCCCCTTTCAATAGTATTTTTAATGTTCCTCTCATCTTCCTCGTCCAGTGTGCAAAACAAAAATCAGTTTGTTTTGCCGATGATATAGTTTCGTGTCCATCTATTCTTTTTAAGTATGTACTGCGTGTCTGGCTGTAGATTAATCGTTTGTTAACGAATAGTTTTTTTGTTATTAATATGTTCTTACTAATCTAAGTTATGTATTGACCTAATATGGCTCTGCCCAAGGATTCTTACTAACGTTTCAAGATGCCAAATGTTTTTGTTAGTTTGCATTGTTCATACTTAGTACCACTCAAAACTAGCAACTGTGGGCCCCATGAGAAGTAGCAATCTAAACTGATTCTCTGAAGTTCTTGTAGTACTAGTGGTAGCCATCGTGTATATTTTTCCTGCCACTAACCTATTGCTGTTCTTAATTTGTGCAATAGACCATGGAATATCTTCTGAAATCATGGCCTGGCTCTGGCAGCATGGGAGTTTTTCTCATTGTCGTGGAAGTCAGTTATTCTATCAATTATCAGAGCTGCGTTGTCGTTTATTGAATTTGTCGTTTTTAAATTTATTGACGTGGTATTTATTTAGTTACGTAGCTTATGAATGGTTCATTTATGTATTTATTTATTAGTTAATTTTTAAATTTATCCATTTATTTATTTTTAATATTATTTGTATACGTATTCATAGAGTATTTGAATTCTAAGTATAAAATTGGAAATCTATATTAGTACTTTAAATAATTTAAAATGTGTTCACGCGTTCTTTAAATATGTTGGTTCTGTTGGGTCCTACGAGTAGTGTGACAAAGAGAAGTGTAAATAAACTCTAGTTTTCAGATGATCCCTGGATGATGACTGTTTTTTACGTTCATTTCCTGAGGAGTGCTTTATTTTAGCTTTCTAGCTTTTTTCATTTCTTTGCTTACTCTCTCCATAAGTTGTTTGCCTTAGAAATCCAGAAAGAGATGTGAATTTTTCCGGTTTTTTCATATCTCGCTTAATCTCTTCTGCTGGTTTTTGATCTAAGGTTGTAGACGATCCCTTCCTAAAAGAGGAGATTGAGCGCAAACTTTGTCAGCACGTGAGTATTAATGTTCTGTATATTCAGTAGTTAAGTTTAGTTTAGTTCTGCTTATGAATCACAAAGTTTTTTTTCTATTAATATTCTTTCTCATCTTGCTGTCCTACGTTTTTTTACCAGCTAAGGTTACACCTTGTAGTGGACCCCAACAACAATTTTTTTGGATTTTTCTCTGCCGTTGCATCAAGTCTACACGATTTAATCCTGGTAGAGCCCGCGCTACTTATTCACCATTTAGCCTACCGTGATGGAATCTGTCCCATCAACGTTCACTGTTCTAGTGGTCAGCTTATTCACGTAATTTTATATGGTGGCAACGTGACTCACCCATGGGTCTTGTATGATCGGTTTTGTGGTGCATAATCACTGTGCCAGCATGGCCGTTAGGAATTTTTATGTCTTATCTCTTGGATACTGGTTTCAGGGTACAATACTGGCTTTAGACATGGAGGTCTCGGTTGATCTTATCGTTGACTTTTTCGTAGAATGGCGTCTGGTTACATAGGTAGTTTGTACCATTAACCTCGATAAAATACACGACCCCTCTAAACCTTAGGTTGTTTATTTTTTTTTCAGCACTACTTCTTTTTTTAACATTGTATATATTTCCTTCATTCTCTTTTGTTTTTGTAGATATTAGGCGTTTTATTAAGCTTCATAACGTTTGATTAACAAATACCAATCTGATCGATATAAGTCTGTTATTATAAAGACGGAGAAAAGTTGAGTAAGAAAGAAAGATCCGGCTTATCGGCTCCTTATTTTTTTTTGTGATTGAAGATATTTTTGATTGACTATTTTTGTCTATTTTTCCACGGTACGCTTAGGCGCTGCGAATAAGAAAAAAAAGCCTACTTCATACGTCCGTATACGTACCGTCTACATACTCACATATTTGTATACATATTCTGTCATCTTGTTACATTCTGAGTTGATATAGATGAATCATATTGTAAGTAAAGACGCAGTTTATCCATAAAATTCATACAAAACGTGTTGTGTACATACTGTTAGCTCACATGACAAGTGTAGCTCATACGTGCGTGTGTGTGTGTGTGTGTGTGTATCAACTTTAAGGAAAATGTTTCATAATATGCTGACATGTAATATGGCCAGCCTCACTGTAACAATGCATGCATGCATTAAAATTGTACCTAACACGTATGAATGTATAAATCGTATTGTATATATGAATGAATAGTTTACTTGCGCATTGATTGTTTATTTACAATAATGTACACTAATTTGAAGATTGTAATTAACACATTATTTTATTGGACTCAATACTAATTGTAAAATCCCCAAAAAGATTAATTGCAAAGCTTGTAAACTTACTGTCACACTTAAACTTGTATTTGGCGCTCTTTTATTGCTGATGTGAGCTTTCATCATCACTGATCCTAAAAACTCAATCGCACTTGTCAGAAAAATGATCGGTACTGTTGTACTGTTATTTCCTAATATATCAAATCATAGCATGTCACATCATCGTGCAAGCCTACTGTTTTGCTGTCAACGTAGTCTGCAAGAACATTGATTGTTGATTGACCAAATTTAACCAAAGGCCTCTTTTACTATCCCTGACACTATAAAAAATTCACTATCAAGAGAAAAAATTGTTTTTTTCATGTCTGTCACCTGTCCTCTAAAGTCTTAGTCTATTCGTGACTCCCACGACTCGTGAGTATGTGATACACATAAGGCATAACGTGTTGGCTGAGGCTACTTGGGTGCAGTTCAAGAGCATCAATAGCATCGGACTACGCTAAGGAGTGAGGTACAACGAAGGAGGCCCACCAAAAGTAGTTCTAGTGATAGTAGAAAAAACAGAAACCGCAACATCTTACCAGCCACGAACTCATTCGTGTAGTTTAAAGAACCACTAAAAGTAACTGCACAATGCATTAGAAAATTCCTTAGCAGAAGTCACAGCAATCAGTGATAGATGTAAGTTATTTATCAGGAATATAATTAATATTAGAATCTTGTTAAAGAGATCTGAAAAGATTGTACTTCAACGAATAAATTTTTTTAATTGTTTCGATAAAAGAACTAGTTTTTAAATAATAATTAAAATTATCCATATTATTAAAATAAACACTCTTACTCAACTAAAAAGTATAAATAAATAAACTTTTTTTTTCTCGCGGCGCATCTCAGGGCCACGAAAGTTCGACAAAACCCTTATTTTATTGTCTCGTATGTTACAATGACACTTACATTTTATCTTTTTTTTTTACCTACTATACTACACGCAGCGATACGCTTACCTAAAATAACATAGTTTTCTGTACGTAACTGTGTAAGTTATTATTACATAAGTCCCGTCCCTCAAGCTACACCTATATCCTCGCATTGAATGTGTGCTTGGATTTCAGCAACTGCGTCAGTCATGCTTACTGTTAAATCTGCTTGGTATTTCTTTATTTTCTTATTTCTTTGCTCTTTGCACTTATGTCATCAATTTTTGTCGGTCTTCCTATTTTTCATTTCCACATTTCAGACACTTTTTTTTATTTTGTCTACGTGCACTATTTTCATTTCGTAATTCCTCTGTTACTTGATATTTCATATGGGCTTTAATATTGATTAATATATTTTTAATAATCAACATAGATCTCATGGAAGTCTTCAAAAAAACATAGTAAAAATCTGAATCCCTTTCTATTCTTTTTTTTATAAGTATATGTATGTGTAAAAATGTGCATAGAGTATTGAATATGTATAATACGACAGTCTAAACTTAAAATAAAAAAGAAAAAGTGCTAAATCTCAAAAGATAAGACGAATTGGCTTAAAAAATCAATTATTTTGGCGTTTTCATCTAGGGTTACTACATGATCATGGTACTATAATATAGTAGGATTAAACTATGTACAAAAATAACCTCTATTTTTTATTTTTTTAACTGTATTTTGAAAAGAACGAGAGTAAAAATTTTTTTTTGTATGCCATGTTTTTGTTACAACATAACTTTTTAAAATAAGAAAATTTCTTGTATCTTGAAATAAAAGCCAGATAAGCTTAAAACAATTTCACATACAGAAAATAATTATGAAGGGGCAATAACATGTATTAAATGGATTTATACAAACAATCATAGTAATTGTAAAAATAATGAGTTATGTCTTAATAGCAAAGCTACATTTGCATATCCTACCTATTTGTTAATTTATTTTGTAGTTTTTATCACGTTCGATGAGATGAAAATAGTGCCACGTCATTAAAACCTGTATTGTTATTATTAATTTTAAGATTAGTAAAAATCAGTTGCGCACGAGTAAATTTTATTATTTAGTTATTAATAATCATAGAAAACGAATTGAATAAAAAATTTTAACCATACAATAGAAAACAGCGATATGTCTATCGTTTTTTTCAATCTAAATTAAATAGAGTGGATTATTTTACTTATATGGAAGCCAAAATTTTAAAAAATTTTAATTTGTCGGATACAAAGATTTAAACAAGAATTAAGTGTACATATATGATGTCATATCAAATGCATGAACTGTAATTTTAAATGAAAAAAGTCTTTTTCACGACAAAACTACCTTCTTTGGGCGGAGTGTGGTAAAAATTTTTGTTTGGTTCTGCGTTACATGACTAAAAATTTATGCACGTATTAGTACATACATCATAGCAAACATAGAAGTACTGAGAATGCGTGAATCACGTGTAATATAAGTAGTATATTAAAGTATATATATTCTATGTACACGCGTGCTTGAATACGTGGTAATATTAAAAATTTTCAAAATTTTAGTATTCAATTCTTAAAGACCCCTTAACATACTGAGTACTTAAATTTTTTTCAGTTTCTGTTACGTCGAGTTTAATAACATTTATGTTAAAAATTTTATGTTAGAAGTTTTCTTAATAATCTGTATATTTATTAACTATTTATGACATTTTTAAGACTAGCTAATGAATTATTCATTAAATAAAATATGTTTCTCTACAAAGTAAAATAGTACTTTGAAAAAATATTTCTGCAAGCTGATTTTCTGTGTTGTAACGTATTTTTATGTGATTTCTATTAATTTTGTAACTTGAAAATATATAAATAAATAATTATTTTCATGA
>NW_019379741.1:929195-949146 GCF_000648655.2 Copidosoma floridanum
CAGTTAATTTTCCGAAAGACAATTTTCCGGCACCATTTTTCCGGAAGCTTATTTTTTCGAAAAGTCAATGTTCTAGAAGAAATAATAGAAAAATTTATTTTTACATTTTTTCTATTTAAATTTATTTTCGCTTGACTTAAAAATGAATGCTGTACGTGATTAATCATGAAAAATGTATCTTTTTTTCGTAGTCGTAGTTGAAAGTAGTATTTTTCAGTTTTGTTTTAATTATGTACCCATTTAGCTTTTTGTGCTGCTATAACTTAGTAACTGAAACTCAGTTCTGTTAACATTATCTTTGTATTAGCTTGTTCAGCTTGGAATTTGATAAGACAGCTGTATGAATCAAGGTGGTTCTTCCCCACAACAAAATGAAACTGATTGAGTCACTCTTTATTCTTACTGCCCGTATTATGAGCAACTTCAAGCACTGCTTCGTATTGATTTTAAAGCCAAGGTAAGAATCAAGGAGAAACTGCTTTACGGCAAATTTTTTTTAGCTTACTAATTATGTATGTAGAGCCAAAATATTCGAATATAGATCAAAGAAAAGTGGTAACCTTTTCGAGAAAAACATCATAAATAAAGCTTACATCATGGACAGGCAACAATGCCGTTACCAAAATTATATGCGTTTGTGAGCACGTGACATCCCATTTCATATACTAAATATTTATTACTTTAAAACACAAAGTTCCGTTTTTTTTATTTATTTATTAAAAAGCAAACGCTCAGCAATCTTCAAACATCGAGCAGCACATCTGTTTCTGCTGTCACGTAACATAAGACTTACATTTTTTGAAATAAGCTACCGGCAAATAACTTAAACTGAGATTGCGGCCTCCTACAATCTTATTAAGCGCTGATCTTACAAAATCAATTCGAAGTGGTACTTTCATTAATATGAACAATCAATAATTTTAACATTCTTTACTGTGTATATCCACAAAAAATTTCATACACGATTCTTACAGCAACTTGTACTTAATGCAAAATCCGAGGGATCAGCAATTTAAACCATCAATTACTGTGTCTTTATTGCACCACAACTGAACTTATGCCTATCAAGAGTCATGGGTAATTTGAACCTTTAACCTAACGTGTCCTCCTTAAGGGCAAGAGTATAAAAACTTTTGAAACATAACAATGTTTGCCTTTTTTTCTTTCATCAAGTACTTTGAAGTAACTTTGAAGGTTGCAGAGTAAGTTATGTTGCGTTTTTTAAGCGGATGAAAGACTTAGTTTGGTGACTAAGCTGTATGAGAAAAGCTCAAGCAAACCAGGCCTTTGTAAACTCGCCTAAAAAATAAACCAAAGAGAAACAAGAAAGAAAGGAACATTGACTTGATTTCTAACGTTAAAAGCAGTAGCCTAATTGTTACCATTGCTATGAGTACTCTCGTCTAGGATTAGGATAATCGTTGCAGTCAATCTTGTAAAATCTTGCAACTGCGTGTGCGAGAGTAGTGGCTAGCCAACGATCATAAAAGTAAGTTAAGTTAAGAAAACTCTTAATTGCTTAAAAATTGTTAACGTAAATCTCAAACTTTATCATGTATATTATCTATAAAATCAAGGATTGAAGGATATTCTAAATTAAGTAATCATAAGATAAGACATAACTACGTTGTGAGATAAATATACTTTCTCAATTCAAAAATTTTCCAGTTACTAAATTATGTGAAATAGTCCGAGATTAAAAATTGTAATTAATAAAGACATGATTATTTTTTTTGGTAAATATATTAAATATCAAGAAAAATTTAAATAGACAATGTATGACAAAGACTTCAACAAGGACGTGAGATGAAAAGACAAATTTGATATACTACTATTGCAGTACATCTTACTAATATATAGAGCAAAGTTGCTAAAACCATTGTAATCGCTAACCACGAAAACTACTCAACCAATCTGGCTGTCATTTTGCACACTGAATATTGACTTTTTCTAGATGGTTTTAGAACAGTTTTTATCTTGAAAATATTCACAACAATACTAATAAATAAGCTTATAGTTTTGCAAAAATACGCTACCTTTTTATATTAGTTCAGTCGAATCCACTAGGTGACGTAGACGTAAAGTTAGAGATACTTGCAATAAAATTTAATAAGTGGGCATAATAGGCCTAAGCGTCTTAGTGACTTCCATAGTCGTTCACTCGCAGTACATCAAAAATAAAGTTGTTAGTCATGCAGCTGTATATCCCAGCTACCGACGGTATTTTTTTACAATGGGCAAGCTACCAACGTTCAATTATATCCTTAACCAAAACGATTAACAAGTGCCACCAATAAAAAAGGTGTTCTAAGTGACAACATCTTCAGTGGAATACCAGGAAATGTGTTTGACTAGAATACAACCTGCTCCAACACTTCAGTGTATTATGGCCCTCAAACTATTTAGCCTGGTGCCATCAGAGAATTTCTTAATTTTAATGCAAGCCAGGGAATACAGCCCTGAGAAGTACGAGCAGCCATAATCATCTTCTTCTTAGTAATTGTCTTAACAGCATATCCAAAAAAAAGATATTTTCCAGGCCCAATTTCCCGACTAACGATAAACAGTTGGTTACCTGGGAAACGACCTCAAAACAAAATATTTTTGTTGGTGAGCGTTATACCTTACTAGAGCACGGTCTCCCTACACAGTGACTCTGAGGGTAAGGGTCAAACTACCCACAGCCAGCTCTCTATCATCATGAATAATAATAAGAAACAGCTGGAAGTCTCACCACGGGAAAGGGCTATTATGAGTATTAATACTCCCTACTTAACCATCTTAACCAGTAATCTCATTAGTTCTATTTTCAACTACCTTGCTAACACATAAATTTTTACTGACGTTCAATTTTAACTGAGCTCTGCTAAAAAAGATAGTGGTTTAGACATCAACGTCTTTGGCATGATACCAGAAGACGTTGAGAAAGAGCTTTACAAGTAGCTCCAATGCATTAGACGTTGTAGTCTTCCTCCTAATCAGTCTAGTGCTACAATAATAGGCCAGAAAAGGTCACTCTGGGGTATGGAGGTAGTTACGTTTGCTGCAAACTGCAGTCAAGAAAGGGTTCACTTAAGAAGCATACTGGTCCTTTTAAGGGTGAGTTTTAAATCTTTACAGCTTGATAAAAATAGTCCTTTTCGTAGATTATACTAAAAAAAAACTGCAAATCAATGGCACTTTAGGGCCAACGATTATTTTGTAGCATAAGAATTTCGCAGGATTACGAACAAATATGTTCTTTATAAAAAGATTTTTATTCTAAAAAGTGTCAGAAAGCGATGTAAAATTTTTAATCAAAAACGTTTCACTTAACGTGTCAACACACAACAGAGTTTCATTTAGCAAGTCTCGAGCGAAGCCTAGACGGGGAGGGTGCTAGTAAGATATAAATTCAAATGCCAGCTAGCGTATGACATACTAATACTACTACACACGTACCGTTTGGTATAGCCTAACATTACCACTCTGATTCAACAACTAAAAAAAAAAATTTATTGTAAGTAAGGGCAAATAAGGCCTTTAAGTCAACTGCTGGTTTCTGACTAACAAAACCTTAGGCTGCGTTCACAGTGAAAGAACTTTCTGGCAGCATATTCATGATCAGTGACTATAAATCAGCCTTAGCTATCCTCTAGATCTCATCGTAAAAGCCAGTGTATTGGTAAAGCTTAGCTTTGTTCGGCAAACCACTATTGAGTAGAAAATTCACATTGTCAAACTTTCTAGAAAATTTAGAATTTTTACCAACTCGTCCTAAGATAAAACACATACAATCTCCATTATTACCTGAATGACACCTATCCGACCAAGCTGCAAAGGCAGCTCGTGTGAACCCGGAGTATGGCACGTATACAACATGAAAGTATTGGGCAACGCCTTGCTTAAGTTGCATAAGCACTTGTAAGCGACCCAATTTCTAAGGTTTTTAAAGATAGTATTATCTGGTGAGATTAAGCCTATCACTATACTACCGTAGCTTCCTTGCATTGTAATTTCATGATTATGCATGTACATCAGTCGCGTTTTCGTATCATCTGACGTGCCCTTGTGTATTACAGGCGATGTGTACCAAGGCTAACAAGCACGTCTTGTCATCTGAGCGCCACTAATCATTTGCGTAGGACCAGCGATTCCAACCCCACCTTACAAGATTTTGTAATCATGCACTTGTCAGACATTCTCCAGCGGCATTCAACATGTCTCATGCGTGGCTCTGCGTATCAGACGTACCTCAGCACAACCAAGAATATTCTTTAGCTATTTCGTACGTGTGCAATGTTTGAAAGAGTACTGATGATCTTTTTTTTTACATGCTACCATCTTTACATTAGACAAGCCCTAGTGCTACCTGACATGTCCATGCGTCTTTAGCATATCACAGCATTACCTAAAATTGTCCCCACACATCCGTGAGCATTTGGTGTGCTCGAGTGCAACCTAGTTAATCCCTAACAGAAGGATGCAAGTGTTAAACAGAACCCACAAACAGTCTCTTCCACTGTAAAACCTTACGTGCTCTCACCCAGCTAGACAACTATTGGGTGCTTGTTGAACCCCCTTAGAATCCGTCCGACAAATACTAGTGAACACAAATGCTTATGAAAATATGCGAGCATAGGTAAACGTGATCAAGGAATACTAGCGTTCACGAGTGCATCCGAGGAACACTAGCGTATACTAGAACACGGGAACCCAGCAGAGGAATACCAGCGTGTAGAAGTGCATGTTAACAATCCAAGGAGTACTAGCTTACACGAGCGCATGCAAGAACTACTAGTATAAAGGTGTATGTCTCACAAATACGAGCTTATACAGGCGCATCTAAAAACTAGTAGCTTATACAAGTGCTTCCTAGAAACGCGCGTCTGAGGAACACTAGAATATGCGAGCGTATGCAAATGTACCAGAGAAATACTAGCGTACACAATTGTGCCTGAATGTACTATAGCGTACTCGAGAGCATGCTAGCACAACCGAAAGAGCGTTGGTGGTTCCGAAGGCGCTCTGTCATTACCGAGCGAGCACCTATCACATCTGAACTAGTGCTGGCGTACCCAAAGGCGTGCTAGTGCATCTGAGTGAGCGCTGGTGCATCCGATGGTGCACTCGTGCATTCAAGAAAGCGCTAGTGCATCCAAGAGCGCACTAGTTTATCTAACCGAGCGCTACTGCATTTAAGGGTGCACTAGCATATCCAGGAGCACGTTGGCACATTTAAGAATGTAATAGTGTGTGCACATTCGTATCAGAGTATGCTTAATATCATTTAAGTCGTATCTAATGTCATTTAAACCATAAGTTCAAGCATACTAAGAAATTATTTTACAAGCTAGTGTGGTCAACCGCTGGGTTGTGCTAGTATACCCTCATGTACGCTAGAATCATTCAGGCACGCTTGTGTACGCTAGTATTTCTCTGGAGTGTTCGCGTACGTTCGCAAATTCTAGTGTTCCTCAGACGTGCGTTTCTAGGAAGCACTCGTATAAGCTACTAGTTTTTAGATGCGCCTGTATAAGCTCGTATTTGTCAGACATACTCCTTCATACTAGTAGTTCTTGCATGCGCTCGTGTAAGCTAGTACTCCTCGGATTGTTAACATGCACTTTTACACGCTGGTATTCCTCTGCTGTATTCTTGTGTTCTCCTATACGCTAGTGTTCCTCAGATGCTCTCATGAACGCTAGTATTCCTTGATCGCGTTTACCTATGCTCGCATATTCTCATAAACATTTGTGTACACTAGTATTTGTCGGACGCATTCAAAGGGGGTTCAACAAGCACTTAATAGTTGTCTTGGTGGGTTAGAGCACGTAAGGTTTTACGGTGGAAGACACAGTTTGTGGGTTCTGCCTAACACTCGCATCCTTCTGTGAGGGATAAACTAGGTTGCACTCGAGCACACCAAATGCTCACGGATGTATGGGGACAATTTTAGGTAATGCTGTGATATGCTAAAGACGCATGGACATGTCAGGTAGCACTAGGGCTTGTCTAATGTAAAGATGGTAGCATGTAAAAAAAAAGATCAGTCAGTACTCTTTCAAACATTGCACACGTACGAAATAGCTAAAGAATATTCTTGGTTGTGCTGAGGTACGTCTGATACGCAGAGCCACGCATGAGACATGTTGAATGCCGCTGGAGAATGTCTGACAAGTGCATGATTACAAAATCTTGTAAGGTGGGGTTGGAATCGCTGGTCCTACGCAAATGATTAGTGGCGCTCAGATGACAAGACGTGCTTGTTAGCCTTGGTACACATCGCCTGTAATACACAAGAGCACGTCAGATGATACGAAAACACGACAGATGTACATGCATAATCATGAAATTAAAATGTAAGGAAGCTACGGTAGCATAGTGATAGGCTTTATTTTACCAAAGTATACTATCCTTTGAAATCCATAGAAATTGAGTCGCTTGCAAGTAAACAAAGAAATTTTGATGAAATTACAGATTATATTCGCATAAATAAAGAAAACCCGGAGTCTCAGCCAACTTCTTAACATATTAACCCTATAAGAGTAACCCTCAGTTAAAATCGTGTACACAAAATACCAGCCAGAAAAAGATTTCACACAGAAGTTTCTGTTACGAAAACTAACAGTGACTAACGAGCCTACCTGTGCTTGATAAAAACTACTACTGATATATCCTTAGGCAAAGCAGCAGTAACATACGATAAAGGTCTATAGTTCACAATGGCTGTGAACAAAAGAAAAGAGCCAGTAAAAATCAAGATCCTCAGAAAAATCTCGTACCTATCGATTTAGATGATTCAGAAAAGTTTCTTGACTTAGATTTAGGTAATGATGTTCCCAACATAACAGCAGAGGAAAAAAATAAATATGTTACGGAAAAAATTTGCTGGCATCATCATGATGAAACAAGTTATAAGCAACTGTGCCAAATATTAGAAGATAATTAACATCTATATTATATTAAAGATAATGCTGTTCCACGTACATCGTACGTACAACATAATACACAGACAACTGACGATAAACCTGTTTTTACTAAGCAATACAGATATTCTTCTGACCTACACAAGGAAGTTAGAGATAAGATCGGAAAAATTACTACAAAAAGAAATAATAAGCTAATCTTCTAGCCCAGACAAGTCAACTTTGAATTATCTTCAAAAAGCTAGGACATATCTCGTAATAGATTACAGAAAACAAAACGCTGAAACTATCCCCGATGCATACTCATAACCTTATATAACAGAGGTATTACACTAAATTTGTGGTTCAAACTTTTTTACTGTTTTTGATCTAGTAAACAGATTGTATTGAATTGAAGTATTTCCATAAGATCGCCACAAATTATATTTTAGTACTTCATACAAACATTATGAGTATACAGGTATGCCGTTTGGATTATGCGATACATCAGCTATATTTTAAAAACTTATAGGTTCTGTGTTTTTGAAAGGGCAAGGCATGGAACTGTTTATATTTTCAGAAGATATTGTAATTTATACCAAAACTTTGGATGAACAAGAAATAAAAGTAGGGAAAGTTTTTAATAAACTATCAGATGCTGGTTGAAAATTAGAGCTAGATGAATGCAAGTTTTTAACTTCTAAATTAACATATTTAGGACATTAAATAGGTGGTTATAAAATTAATCCTGATACCAAGAATTAAAACCACTTAAAAATTTCCCAATTAAAAATTTTCCCAACAAGTTGTACGAAAATTGGACAATGATTTGGACTCTCAGGATTTTATAGACGATTTATCAAATTTTCTGCTAGATTGTAGAACTTTCTGTCCGATTATTACGGAGATGTCAAAAATTCGATTAGACTCAGACTCAGGAAGTGAGCTTTGAAAAACTAAAATGAGCCCTTCATAAAGCTCCAGTACTTGCATGTGTTAGTTTTAACTACTAGCGCATCTACTTTAACTACAAGCGCATCTAATTTAGCTGTCAGTGCTGTTTCAAGTCAAGAAGAACCAGAAGAAGACCCCCATATAGCCTCCATATCTCGCCCTCTCTATCAATGCTAAAGTAATTATTCTATTAATGAAAAAAAGTGTTAAGCAGGAATACCCGCAGTACAAAATTTCTGACACTATTTGTACAAATGAAAATTAACAGTTAATGGAGACCACAAGACTTTATCATAAAGAAAGTTCATAAAAAATCCCATAAGTTGCCTTAATCAATGGAGAAGAAAACTCTGTAGGTGAAACGACACCTATAAGTTCAAGCTCGGACGTTTAAATTTAGATTCTGATGCTTAATCGCGTGAGTACGCAGGTTCTTATGGAATAAATACTGTTAACTGTGACATAGGTTTAGGGGAGGGGGGGAGGCGTGAAAGAGTAAGAAGAGTTTAAACATCCAGCAGTAACAGAAGCAGTAGCCGATCTGGCAGCTTGAGCTCCAACAGCAAGTCTAGTAATCATAAAACATTACAGTCACTTATGCTACCCTTAAAACCTATTTTAAGAATTCCCTGACAAACAGCAGCATCGAAGCCTAAATAAGCTTGAACCTAGTACTTCAGCAAAGCAGGTAACGAGAGAAAGAAAAAAAGGCTCTAAAAACATTCGTCTCATTATACTGCTAGAAATGGAAAGAGGGCAAGAAGATCTCATTAAACCACCAATAGCTCAAAGGTTACTTAAGCATCAAGCTCAAGAAAAATCAAGATTACCTCCTTCTAAAAGACCTACGACCACTTCAGACTCTGACGAAACAGAAATTCTAGATACACCCAAAGATGAAGAAAATCAGCAAGCAGTGACAGCCCAAAGAAATAAATCTCGTCCTCCTAGCCTCTTGAACAATAAACCTTGAACATTAGTTATCCATTTCGACCACAAGAAATAATTAGTCATCACAAGAAGCTTTTACTAGAGCCAGTGACTTAGAAGAAGTATTTAACTTACAAGCAGAACCATCAACTACCGAGACTTCAAGAAACGAAAAAATTGAAGCTGCACCTCGAAAATTAGTAGAATTTAAGTTTGACACTGACTCATCAAGTACTTCGGAAGATCAAATAATTGCTAAAATGAAACCAAATCTGAAACTGCAATTCACTGCTTGCAGATCAAAGCATGAAGATGCTTTTGAAATCATTCTCGATAAAATTAACGGTAAAAAATATCCTTAAACTAATAGTTCGAAAAACATAAATCTCGCTGACCCATCATTATATTGGGATTATCACATACCACCAGAACTGATAAGCACAATAAAAACATTAGGAAATAGTGAGCCAGAGTAAGCCAAAGATAATTTTTTAAGTTTAAGAATTTTGTTTAATATTTTACTAGACTATTCCGATGACTCTGAAAATTCTTTGGAAGAAAGAAGCTTTGCGATGAGATCAAAATGGCCTATAAGACGCTCAAAAGCTGTATCTACGGTAATGTGAGACAATGTTGATACTTTGTAGAAAGAACCTAATGTTTCTACTATTAAAAAAAAAAGATAGTAATAGAAGCCAGAGAGGAAAAAAATTATGGGTACTATTCTATTTTCATTTTTTTTGAACGTTCCACAATTGTAATAAGATAAAAGCCTTTGAATGACATACTTTTGAGGAGATGACAATACCTTTGCTATTCCCAACTAAATCAGTTTTTCCAGGTGAAGACTTTCCTTTGAAAATGCAAACCTTAACTTTACCAAAATACTGCCTGTTCTCCTATACATAGTTGGGAACGGGAGAACTTTGTACAGATTAAATGTGCGTTTTCGCACTTTCAAATGAAAGTTTTATGCGGCTGAAGACTAATTAAGTTAAGAAAAAATAGTTGAAGTATTGTCATCTTCTTAAAAACATGTTATTAAAAGGCCTTTACCCTATTACAATCGTTGAACGTGTAAAAAAAAATAAAACTAGAATTGCTCTCATAAGGCCTGTCTTATTTTTTTCTTAATTAGTTACACATACCGCGAGATTTGCGTGATCTTTTGGAATCCTAATAGAACATAATGTAACAAGAAATACTCAAACATTACCTTACTCAATTAAAAAGGTCGTTACATCGTTGCTTGGTAAAGATACTAAATCACTGTCCATTAGCAAATATAAATCTTCTATTTCGACTTGATCTAGATAATAATTGTTATGTTAAGAAGTAAGTCATTTAATGTCTGAAAAAACAAAAAAAATTATAGAAAAGATTTGAAAGATAAAAAATACGAAATACGTTAATTTAATAAAATAATTAAAACATAAGCCTAGTACATTTATTTAGATGTATTAGTGTGAGGTTAAATTTTATAACGAAAGGAGTTTTAACTTTTTCTAAAAGATGAAAAACACACCCCAATAATGACTTTTTTGACCTAATTTAAGCCTCTTTGTCTGTTAAAATTACAAAACTTGAACTTAAAACCTTGTTTTGTTTTATAAAATACTACTACGTCAAGTGTCACGGTACAATAAAGACATAAGAGAAGACAATATAAGTTCTGAAATTAAATTATGTACGAATATAAAGTGAAAGTTGCACAATTCATGAGTAATGAATTTGGATAATAGAGCAAAGTTACAGATATTATAATTCTAGGAAATCAAAGTATCACATAAAACGATTTATGCCAAGGAATATACAAAAATGAAAAAAAAAAACTTAAAAGTTTATGATTGGCGTGAACAACAAATAACAGTTGATACCAAGTCAAAAATATTGAAAGCGTTGATATCCTTTATTTTTGTGTACGTTGTAACAGTTAATATAAACATATGTTGCACAATAGCATAAATTAACACTGCTTATATACTATCGTTTCGACGGGAAGTAGTCCATAATTAGAAAGAGTATGTAAGCTGAACATTTGAAAAGCTACTATACCATATATCAGGTGCTACCGTTGCTCTCAATAGGCACTCCTAATAAGGCACCTATCGGCTTAGCCTGTGCACTAGAGTTTGAGAATCTTGCTGTACTACCATTCGGCCAACCTACTGCACGTTGGGGGGCAGTAGCAGTTTCAACTTATTTTTAGTGTTAGTTAAGCAGAACTAATAGAAAACAAACATATAGAAATATTGAAAACATCCTGAAAGTGTGGAATAATCGACAATTTGCCCAGAGGAATGTTGTTCAAAATGATTCATTAAGAACGTTGTAACGTAAACATTAAAATAACTGTATGTTTTGAGTAATGTGCTTATTTATCTAATAAAATAAGACAACAAAAATTAGTAGAATGCCACAACAGTCTTTTAGATTCTTTGTTTTGAAGACATGGCGTATTTTGCGATATTTGGAGGTTATGTAAATGCATTACCATGCAAAATCATTTCTGCATTACAGTAATTTTGTATTTAATGTTATACGATTATAACTGTGGTTTTTACCTTTATTTAATAAGGGTACTTCAAAAAAATTTAAAATTGAGATTATGTTTCTATGCAATTCGAAGCTTTTTTTTTTGTCCACCATTATAATTTTATTTCCCTTAGAAAACCTAAAAAATTCGATTTTTTTCTCTATCTTGCTTTCTTTAAAAAGTATGGCATGTTCTTAATATTTAAAGGTTACGTTATTTCATCAAATTGATCATTACTGGCTATCTGCATCAACCTGCCATACATGCAAAAAATATTTCTTAGTAACTCTTATTAAAAAGATAGCATAAGCTAGATCATAAAGTATAACTATTAAATACTATATTTTATACACATTCACGTAGGCAAACATGTATACACTTGCACAGTAGAAGTAGAAAGTACACACACGCACCCATTATATATGCGCATTTTAATGGTTCCATCTTCCATTCATAATTCTATTCTACACATAAGTTACACACATACGTGCATGTATACGTGCACACTGATACTACACACAGTAACACCCTACGACACGGTAATAGGTATGCATTACACTAAATGCTGACTATATGTATGTAGCTGAATCCGAAGGCGAACGATGAGAATCAAGTCCCAGCGACGCATGCACAGTTGCAAAGTTGCAGAAGCGTGAAGAAAGCAAGAGAAGAGCAAAAGAAAGTGAGAGAGGCCATGGCTATACGTTTGCGCCCATCTGTCCCTCCTCTCTTTTTCCACCGTACTGTTTCTCCTTAAGCGCTGGTTTGACGTACGGACGTACGTTCAACGAAATAGGTCTCCAACCAAACGTGCGCAATAAAGTTCTCACTTTAAAAAAAAAGTTGACCAACAACTTCAAATTCCCTTACTTACGAATGAACTACAAAAAATTTATCATGGAAGACTTACAACAGCACAAACTAAAGGAATGATAATTGAAATTATAAATTCTACTGATTCTTATGTTAACACTAGCGCCCCCCCCCCCCGTCTTGGCTTCGCCCAAGACTTACCAAATGGAACACAGTAGTATTTTGACTTGTAATGTGAAACGATATGAGTCAAAAATTTGACATTTATTTCTAACGCTTCTTAGAGAAAAATCTTCTCTTTGTTTGCAATCTATAAAGTTTATTTAGTCAAATAAAGAGCTGTAAAAAGTAAGAAAAAAAATAATTATGAAAAGTACCGTGCATTTCTCATGCCAGAAAATAATCTTTGGCCTTAAAGGACCGTTAATTTGCAGTTTCTGCTGTACTTCAAAGCTAAAAAGATTTAAACTTACAAAAAACAAATTGAAACAAAATTTTTCCCTTATCTCAAAACTTTATTACCACAGCAACAAAGTCCTGGAGCTTAATCTGTACATATGGTATCGCCACAGAAATACAAATACATATTTTACCTATTAAAAAATACGGAATATTTAAGAGATAACTATAAGGATACAACGAAAAGCTAATGTCTCGTGCAATAGAAATGCCTAAAATTGTATTCGTTACCTGCATTTAAAGTCTTTTAATTCGACTCCTTGTAAATTTTGGAATAGTTAAGACTTTTTTAAGCCCTAAAGGCTACTTTTTTATCTTTACAAGGTTAAAATACATTAACTGGTGAGGTGGTTCGACGTCCAGTGACCCTCAAAAAGGACCGGTAAACTTCTTAAATACACTTTTTTTTTACTAAAGTTTCCAGCAACCGTAATTTCCTCTACATATACTTCAGGGTGATTTTTTCTGGCCTGTTATCGTAGCACAACACTGATCAGAAGAAAAACTATAATTTTTTAAGCTTCAAAGATAGTTGTAGAGCTCTTTCCTAACAGCTCCTGGTACAAAAATAAATACGTTGGTGTCTAAAGTCTCTTCTTTTTGTAGACTTAGTTGTTTTGGTGATCGAAGGTAAAGAGATTAGTTCATGATGCTTGCCCGTTGGAGACTGTCCCGTTGACTCAAGTTTATTTTTCCTTCATTGCTGTTGGGTTCTTCCAGTGCAGACCTTGAAGAAGATCGATAATTCCTGGTTAAATGCTAAGAGTCGAGAGCGTAATATACGGTCGTTAGTCACCGAGGTTCCCAGCCTTCCAACAAACAACTTTGCTTGTGACATCTGCCAGATAATGACTATCTTGGTTTAGTAGTGACCAGCATTATATTATCTTTTAGTTGACACATCGTTACGGAAATGATGGTAAAATGTATTTGTTAGCAGGGTAGTTGAAACATAGGTGTCCCTTAAAAGAACTGATAAGATTAATGGTTAAGTCGGAAACATAAATACTTATAATGGCTCTGAAAAGGTCCAGTGGTGAAACTTGCAGCTATTCCTTATTATTATTCTTGATGATCGAGAGCCAGCTACGGGTAGCTTGACTAATATCCTTTGAGTCTCTGCGTACGGAGACCGTACCGGAGGGAGATACCCCGCTGACCAAAGAATATCTTGTCTTCAGGTCGTTCCCCAGATAACCAACCGCTTATCGATAGTTGGGAAAGTGGGCCTAGAAAATACCTTCTCTGAAGGTATGCCGTTAAGACGATCACTAAGAAGGAGGCCGTTGTGGCTGCCCGTAATTTTCAGGGCTGTCTTTCCTGGCTCACATTTGTGACAGAAAAGTCTCTGACGACACCAAGTCAAATGGATAAATGGCCTCAAAGCTCTGAAGTGCTAGAGCGGGTTATGCTCTGGCTAGACAAATATTCTGGTATTGCATCAGAAACGTTGACGTTCTATACGCCTATTTTTTAAATTAAAGAAAGCAAAATCTCAGCGGTCTCCAAACGTTGAGTGGTACAACAGCTTCTGCAATCAAATGCCATATAACCTGCTTCTTTTAAAACAAGCTAACATTACAAAACTCGAACTGTGCGCTTATTTTGTAACGTTTGTTCGTAGTGGTACATCAAAAAACGTGGATAATCGACAATTTTAACTTTCTTCACTAAGTATGTCTACAAGAAATATTATACACAATTTCAAGAGCAACTTTTACCTAATTCAAAATTCGTCAGATCAGCAATTTTAACCATCAGTTACTGCATAATTATTGCACGACGACTGTACTTATGTCAATCAAGAGTAATTAGGTAAAGCTCTGATTGGTCGTTCAAATTCCCAACCTGACGTGTCCTCCTTAAGTGTAAGAGTACAAGAACTCCTCGCATATAACATTATTCGCCTTTTTCTGTTATGAAATGCTCCAACATAATCATAAAAGTGAAAAAGTAAGTTCTGTTACGTCTTTTAAACGGATGTAAGACTTAGTTCCGTTATTAAGCTACGTATTAGAAGCGTGCATTTTGAGCAAATGTAAGACTTAATTTGGTGACTTAGCTGGGTGAGAAAAGCTTGAGCAAACCAGGCCACTGTAAACTTGCCTAAAAAGTGACTCAAGAAGGAATAAAGAAGAAGGAACCATTGACTTGGGTTCCGACGTCAAAAGCAGTAGCCTAATTATTATCATCGCCACGGATACTCTTGTGTAGGGTTAGGACCATCGTTGCAGTCAATCTTGTAAGATCTTGCGACTGCGTGTACGCAAGCAGTGGCTCACCAAGGATCATAGAAGTAAGTTAAGTTAAGAAAACATTGCAAAAGCAAAACTGAATCTTTACTATGTATATTATCTGTAAAATCAACTATTCTCCGCTTTTCGAAGTTTATTAAATCATTAGATATGACATAACTAAGTTGTTATTTAAATTTTCTTTCTTGATTTACAAATATTCTAATCATTCAACTATATGTAACAGTATAAGATTTAAAATTCTAGTTAAAGACAGATAATTCTCACCTTGACGCATAAATTAAATATCGAAAAAAATTTTTAAAGACAACGTATGATAGAGACTTTCACAAGGACGTGAGATGAAAAGACGAATTAAATCCACTACCATTGTATTCCATAGAATATAAATGTAAACAGTAGGTCAATGCTAGCTTGCAAATAATGCACCAGCAGTACTGCATACATATCATTTGATAAAACTGAACACCATAATGCCGATTTAACGATTAAAAAGAAAGGATATTGTGAGTAGAAGCAAAAACGGCCTTTGGACCGACGGCTGGTTCCTGCTAAACAAAAATGAAATTTTTTCATTTGTAGAACGAATCTACGAGGATTGCTCGTCTTTTATAAAAGTTAAAACATAATAAACGAATTGACTTACTTGTGGGCCCACAAGCACTCTATTATCACCGTTATCCGCAATCTCTAAATCAAAAATTGTAAGCTCTTTATATGTAAGCGTACGCTAAAACCCATTTTATAAAGCTTTAGAATCATTCAAAGATGTTAGGTTTGGGAAAAAATCATGTTGACGCTGTCTTCTCATGGCATTTTTTAAATGCTTTATTTCTTGTAGCCCGGAGAGTACATGTTTGTAGAAAAAAGTGACATGACACATATGTGTATTTGTTTTTTTTTAATTTTTTTTATTTAGTAGCTTATTAAAATATCTGTTGAAATATTTCCCAACTCTTCTTGAAGTATCACTGAACGTGGTCGCTCAGGGTGCTGTCCCGCTTTTCTGTTCAAAGATATCTTGAGTTTTGCAGCTTCACATTCGTTAAAGTAAGGTGGGTGGAAATAAGGAGATTTTTTAACACGTATAAAAATTATAAGTTTCTGTCCCGAACGAGTCTCGTTTGTAACGGCTCTAGTTTTGCACTTTTTTCCTACGCGTAGCCTCGTTTATTCTTACTGAGATTTCTCACCGTCGTTTTTACTGTGATGGTAAATGAAGCTCCTCATAACAAGTTCATTACTGATAAATTTGCAATCCATAGCTGCACGAAAATAGTTTTTGAGAAGAAATAAAACTAATTTTTTCATTAAGCATTGACTGGGTGGTGTCACGGTAACACTTCAAATTTTTTAGTACATACAGTAATAAAAAACTGTCGCCAAAAAAAAGTATGCCAGTAAAAAATTTAGAAAATATACCGGAAAAATAGGTGTTGGAAAAATGTATCCGAAAAATTAGTCTGGAATTAGTATATGTTAGAAAAATGGCCGTCTAGAAAAATGAGCCGGATAAATATTCAGGTACTAATTTTTTATGTACAATATCTTCGGGGCCATCCATAAACTACGTAACGCCATTAAGGGGGGCTAGAAGTATGACAAATTATGACATTAAGTTACGTGGGGGGGGGGTTTCATTAAAAGTAATGTAACTTTACTTTATGCTACAAAAATTTTAAAAGTAAAATGCACCATTATATTTTTTCAAATATAGCGCGTAATTGTAAGTTTCTCAGTCGTGCCACGCTAGGTGCTGTATTGTACGTGTATACTCGTGACACTACTACCAACCTACTCGTATTATAAGTTGATCACGCAGGAGAGTTTTGTTTATCTTGTTGACAAGTCGCGACAAAAAAATTAGTCGATAGCAGAGTATTGACACATGCATAACGAAAAAACAGTTTTTTGTTTTCATTATGACACAAGCGCATTTAAAAAAAAATTTTTCTTATCGAAAAAGTTATGTAACATTTACTGGGGACGGGGGGTCAGGCAAAACGTTACGGTAAGTTACGTGGGGGAGGGGAGGGGTCAAAGGAGGCCAAAAACAGCGTTACGTAGTTTATGGATGGCCCCCTATGGCATGCAGTAAACAGCTGTTTTAGTGGGAATATGCAACGAAAAGTCTAGTCCACTCCTTCGTTGGTGCTCACCCCGCTAGTCCCATCAGTATATACGGTCTACATATGTATATATTGTAACTCTAACTATTTTTTCGTGTACATACATAGCTTTTTTTGTAAAGTCTACTCATGGTATATACGGCTATATAGAAGTACTAGTGGGGCTTTGCCCCCCTGCGCGCTCCGCGCGCCAACCCCTTACTTTTCTTACTTAAAAGGTGAGTCCTTAAATTTCATCTGTTAGTAGGAAGAGGTTGGTGCCCAGAATTTTGCGAGGAAAAAGAGTTTTTGATCTTCATCGTTAAGCATTAGTTATATATTTATCAGTAAATTTTCACACGACCCAGAAGGTACTATTGTAGCACGTTTAGAGCTTTTCTTGGAATTCTCCGATATGTTTACAGAATAAAGGTATATATAAGCTTGAATATTTTTGACAACTTTTATTTCATTCGAATATAATTAGAAAAAAACAGACCTTTAACGTTTATGTTAAATTTTAGTACTACCATAAAATAACAATTTATTTTATCAAAAAAAAATATCATTATATTTTAAAATATTCTTTGATTGTATAAAAAACACTTATAACGCAATAAAGCTTTTGATGAATTAGATCATCTAAACAATAACTTTCTGTTTTTTTTTTTTTTTTAAATAGTCAGAGAATATAATTTTTTCTCTAAAATAGCCATATGAATATTCATGAATATTTAAAATTCTTAAAAAACTTATCGAAACTTTGACGAAAATTATGAAAGAAAATCCAATAGCAAAAAAGTACAAACAATTAAATCAAATCACAAATGTAGAAAAACTACTAAATTATAAAATGATTTTTTTAAGAAAAACCAGCCAGCAAAAACATACATACAATAAACCATTGACAGCAGAATGCGGTGCTATGATAGTTTTCAAATCTGGACTACCAGAAAGTCTTGGTCTTTGTGTATACCCGAAAGAATTACCCAATAATTATTCTAAAAAAACGTTTTTAAATAAACTGTCTGATTTTATTGATCCCATGGTACTTCCATTATTTTTTCCCTTAGGAGATTTAGGATGAGGTACTGGTTATTTTAAAAATTAGTTAAATAAAAGCCAAAAACTAACTATGCTACAAAATTATTCCTACAGACTGTCTTACAGACCAAATGAGAGAAATTTAAATCTATTATTATGCAGGGGACGGCTGACACAACAACTTTTTATTCATTCTTACATCATAATTGAATATAACCACTTAAATTATTTAAGATATAATCAAAAAAATTTAAGAATAGATTGTTACGAAGGTTTATTACATGCAAGTGTTAGTAGTGCATCCAACATTTTAAAAAATTTCGAGACAAAGAAAAAAAATTGGAAATCTTTTTATACTTTCATCTTCATAAAGTGGAAATCCAAGATATATGCAGAAACATTATCAAGATACAATGTCTATAATGAGAAAATGTGATGGACCACATTTATTTATAATAGTAACATGCAATCCTTAATGGAAGAAATTATAGTTAGTTTTATCAAAATTTCCTAACAATACAACACCAAATGATATTCCAAAGTTAACTGTTAGACTATTACACTTGAAATTAATGTCAGTATTGGATGACATCATTAAAAACGATATATTCAGTAAAATATAAGCATATGTCTATACCATAGAATTTAAAAACGTGGTCTACCTCATGCACATATTTTGCATCCTGATAAAAAAATAGTTAAACCTGAACAAATTGATGCAATTATTACAGCTGAAATTTCTTCTGGTAATACAAAGCTCACAAAATTGGCGACTAAACACATGCTTTATGGACCTCATACAGAATAAAGTCCTTGCATGATTGATAAAAAATAATAAAAAATTTCCCCAAATCTTTTATAAACGTAACTTCATTTCGAACTAATGGTTATCATGAATAAAGAAGAAAAAATAATACTCCCGAACAACATGCTCGTAAAATTTGGAGAAAAGATGAAATTTAAGTAGATAATTTAATGGTCATACCGTAAGATAAATTTTTGTTGAAGAAATATAAATGTCATATTAACGTCAAATTTTGTGCATATATTCAAAACATAGAATATATTTATGACTATATACATAACGGTAGTGACAGAGCATACATCAAAATTCAAAAATTGAAAGATCAAGATAAAAAGATATTTGATGAAATTAATAGTTACGTTGATGCTAGATATGTAGGTCCAATGAAAGCAGCTTGGAGATTACAAGAATTCCCAGTTTGTGGTAGAAGTCATACAGTTGTAAGTTTTGCTATTCATTTTAAAAACAAGCAGAAACTGGTATTTAAAGAAAACAGTATTGAAACTGTTTTAGATAACTACGAGACACAGTTAACATCTTGATTTACATTAAATAAACATAATGACTTTGCAAAATTTATAAAGTATGTACACATTTTATCATACTACATGTTTATAAATATATTAAGAACTTAGAGAAGAAGAAAAAATATAAAAAAAATATTTCAATTGGTGAATTCAACATTGTATTTCCGAAAGATCATGAAAAATTTTTTAGAACTTGTATTAAATAGAGTAACTGGTTCGACATCGTTCAAAAATATTAGAACATACAAGGTAATAACTTATAAAACTTTGAAAGATACTGCAACTGCAACGAGTTTAATAGACAATGATGAAAAAATCGTTGATATTTTTAAATAAGCAATTGCTGTTATGTTTCCATATCAGTTTAGACAATTTTTTTCTTTGTTTTTAATTTGGGAAAACATTCAAATTGATAAAATATAAAATAAATACAAATAATTTTTTATGGAGAGTTCGCCTAATAATTAAAATAATTTAGCTCTTTCACATATCATGCAAATTTTAGAATTATAAGATGAAAAATGTAAGTGCTTTAATTTACGTACACCAGAAAAATAGAGAGTGAAAAAATAGATATAGATAATAAAATACGTTTCAGTAAAGAAATGTTTAACTCGATGTATAAAAGTTTGA
>NW_019379741.1:949160-961413 GCF_000648655.2 Copidosoma floridanum
CAATTCTCATTTATACTGTAATATTCGATACGAAAAATGTGAATAGCCGCTGTGTGTCGGGGAAGGGGACAAATATATAATACGTGTATGCTCAGCCAGAGGGGAATGGGGGGTGAAACAGAGAGACAGACACATGTCTTTCAAACATTTGAAAAGTAGGACTAGGGATTCAAATCAAGAGGAAAGGAGGGGGTCGTAGAGAGAGAAAAAAAAAAAAAAAAATGAAAAAGTTGATGTAATTATTTAGGATGAGGCTTTCGAAAAAAGCATTGGAAATAGTCGACAGACTATTAAGAGATTTATGTAATACTGAAAAATATTTTAGAAATAAATTAATTTTTTTAGGAAGTGATTTTCGTCAGATTTTCCCTGTGACAAAAAATTGTAGTAGAAAAATTATACTTGAACAAACTATTAAATCTTCATTTTTATGGAACTCATTCCAAATTTTAAAATTAGAAATCATTATTCGTTCTAATGATAAAAAATTTTCAAAATTATTATGAAAAATTAGGAAAGGAGAAATAAAAACTTCTTACATCTATAAAAACTGGATCTCAAATGATGTATGTTCTCAAACATTTTCTAATATCAACAGTTGTTCGATGAATAGTGCTATACTTACATCGCACAACGAGTAGATCTTTTATTGGAATAACAAAATTTTTTAATAATTAAATAGAGAAATTAAAACTTACCACAGTATAGATAATACAACTTATGAAGGGGTTAATAAATCAGACCATAGTATTTATTTAAATTTTCTGGTGCAAATGTTAAACAATATTCGTGAAGGATTACCACTTCAAGAACTAAATCTAAAAATTAGTACAATAGTGATGTTACTGAGAAGTTTAAGTACATTAGATGGACTCTGTAATGGAACACGTTTACGAATCACAAAATTATTACAGTATAGTATAGAAGGAAAAATAATAACTAGAGAAGAACATGGAAATAGTGTCTTCATTCTAAGAATAACTTTAGACACAGAAAACTCCTCAAAATTACCGTTTCTTTTGTATCCCAAACAATTTCCAATCGTTGTGGCATTTGCTATGACAATAAACAAATCCCGAGGCCAAAGTTTCGATTATGTAGGTTTGTATTTAAAAAAACTTTTATTTTTTCATAGGTAATTATATGTGGCTTTATCAAGATGCAAAGATAAAAATAGTTTATTTATTTAAGTAAAAAGGCAAAAAAATACAGAAATAGAGAATGTTGTTTGGAAAGAGATTTTTACATAATTTATTGACTTTACTTAACGATTTTAATAAATAAATTGGCAATATTGATGGTAATAAATTGAAAGTTACTTAATAATATTTTATTATTCAACAAGTATACATGACAAGATGAATTTTTCTTTGTACGATGATAATTTTTGTTAAAAAAAATTTAATGATTTACAGTTATAAAATACAACAACAATTATTTTATAACACGTATACGTTGAAGCAATAGGTAAGGGACAGCCAGATTTTTTATATTGAGAAAATATTTATAAATATACATAAAAAATATTGATACATCCAAAACACGTATAAATTTATCATATACACACAACAAGTATACATGTGTATCGTAATAAATGTTATCAGAATTTACGATTGAGTGCAGCGAGTTTTATGTCTTCGTGGTTATGATAGAGCTTAATGTAAGAGGTTATTCACTTAATCTTCTAAATTAGGTGATACTTCTAATGTTATTATTATCAATCAATTATGTAACGTTTTAATTAATACATGTAATTCTTTCATGTCATATGTGTGCGTATAAGAATGAACGGATGTTCCATTGTTCTAAAATAATAGTAACACAAAAAAAAGTTGAATGCATCCAGAACTTTATACTTATCAATGACTTTTAACAATTTGATATTTATTATGTTATGATTTTTAATAAATTATTAATCAACATTATGACCTTATTAAACATGAATGAAATGATTTATTTACATGTATAAAGTCCATCTATTTGCCTCCTTGGTGGTATGGAAAAATAGATAAAAGTAAATATGTTTAAAACTAAGTAAAGTTAAAATTTATTGTTTATAGGCGTAATTTATACTTAATAGAAAAAGTTGTCAGGGCTAAGAAAAATGGTGTGGAAAGGCTTTAAAAGAGAAGAAAAATAGCGTGATGGGTCTGTGGGGGGACAAAAAAATGGTGTGGGGGTCTGTGGGGGGCTGTGGGGGGGTCTAAGCAAATGTTAGAAAATTTTATGTTCACGATGGAAAAGGTCAAATTTTAGCTTATTTGAGGGGGCTGTCTGTGAGGGGGCTGTGGATGGTCTGTAAAGGGGCTGTTGGGAGGATGTGAGGGGATATGTGGAATGCTCCACACAAATAACTATATAAAAGAGGGAGATATATACATAGTTGAATATTACATGTGTAACATGTGCAACATTGCATATGTTATATACTATATATATAGCAAATAAATACGCATGTACATATGAATATTGTATATGATATTATGTTTAATATTTGTGTTTAATACATTTTTTAAATTTTACTGACTCCAAAAATCGAACTCCAAACTTTTGGATTAGTAGTCAGGGACCTTATCGATTGTGCTACTTAGCATGCCGATGGGATTGCTGTTCTTATTATTTTTGGATACCAACCAAGAAACTCTTGAATTAAAAAATAACTTTAGCATCAATAACTTTTGTATCAATAGCCCTTTTTATTTTGTTTTGACTAGCACAAAATGTTGAGGAAAAAATGAAAAAGGCATTCTGGCAGTACTTGTTAGCGTGAGTGGGATAGAGAGAGATAATGATCGTCTGCTCTTGTACTCGCTCTTTTTCTCTTGTACTTATTAAGGTAGGCCTTTTTCATTCCTTTTTTTAATCTTCAGGGCTTGCAGAATATAATAAATTACACATGAAATATAAATTACATAGAATACAACACATTCGCAAATAAACTGTATTTTAATACAAAAATATAAAATGATGAATTTTTAGAGTAAAAAAAATAATTACTTTTTTATCTTAGACAATCGAATAACACCAAGTCCAATATCATATTCTTTAATGTCTCAAATCTGTTGAGGATCCCGAGATCCACATTCGATTTTGGTTTTAAGGACGTTTATTACAGTTAGCTTGGTGAAGGTTCAGAGAGATAAGAGGAGTGCAAGTATGCAGCAACGATGGCAATTACATCGCTCACATGAATATACCTAGATGTATGCTTTTAAGCATTCTCAATCCCTTTTTTTTTTTTATAAAAGAAAAAACTTGTTGGTCCATTGAAAAATTAAATAGATTCATCTTATTGTTATCTATCAAGCAAAATGAAATTGAAAAATTTTTTCAGGTTATTTGCTTATAAAAACAGTTTCATGTAATTTTTTTGCAAGGTCACATACTAAATTAAAAATTGTAGGATTTAACGTGTAAAAATCATATAGTTAACCGATCCGCAATTTGCTGTCAGCATTTTTTATGCTACAACAAATAAATGCTTGGATAATTTTAATAATAGCTATCGAAAAAATCTATATGTGATGAACGCCCTGCAGTGTCATTCACTAGCATGCAATAAATACTGTACTTTACTGAAAATAAAGTGCTACTACAGGATGGTTTTTCTAAGCTTTTTCGATACAAATATATTAGAGATATCAAGTATGGATTATGAATGAGTGTATAAGTATGTGACAGATGCAAGTACAACGAGATATAATCAGCGTAGATAATAGAAAATTTTTTTAAATCCTCGAAAGATTCGATCAAAGCACCTAGTCTTGTATTTCATAGCCTTGCAGCACGTCATTTCACGAATTTCGTTAAAATTTCTCTTGTCCACGATGTGAAGTTCTTGTAATTTTTAATTTACTTAATGCTAAAATATTTATTAAAACCACACCTTACTACCAAAAATCTTCATTTAAACGGTTATAGTGCTTCTCTTTATACATCTTAGTGGGTTATGACGAAAACATTGTTTTATAGAAGGTATTTTCATACATATATTTTTTGTCATAGAAGTGAAACTCTTTACTTGTGTACCTAATCCCCTCTGACCATTGGGTTTTTTAAAAACAAAATAATGCATAGAAATTTCTTAAATAATACCTTATTTTATCAGTATCTATATTAATAATATTGACAAGAATGTCTCTTTTCTATAAGAGAAAGAAATCTTATGGGAAAAGATAAAAATATGACAGGAAAATGATTAAAACACTTATTTAAAACCCAGAGATGAGATAAAGAGCATTTGTATAACGATGGTCTGCAGATTCATGATAGTAAGTCCCCATTTTATAGCTGAAAGCCTTTGTTCTGATAAACATAGTACACTCCAATTGATCTGTAGAGTCCTCTCTTCGTCTAGTTTACCTATCCTTGGTGAGTTGAGAAATTTGTTATAATATTTATTCCTTACTTATTTTTTCGGAATGTATCTTATATTGTATGCCTACGACTCTGCACCATGTTAGTTTTCAAGCAATAAAGAATCATACACTGAAAAAAATCTTAATTTTTGTGACAAAAGCCAACCCAACACTTAGCACCAAACTGTTCTGTCGAAAAACGGTGGTTTGGGGTACACACAAGAAGACAAGAACGTATTATATTTAACAATTTTTTATTATTTATATTGTTCAGGAAAGAGTGTGTTAAATCTTAACTCCCCGCTTGCTACCAACCAACTGCCCTTAAGGACGTTCATCACACATAGCGTTTTCTGAAGGATCTTCCTGAAATTTTTATAGGATGCTCATGATGATCTTAGAAAGTCAGATGTAGAATTTGAGACCATTTTACAACACCGCTCTTTAGATATTAAATGTTGATAATATTTAAATTTAACACGTAACCCTATGGAGGAGTCACATAAAAATTTAATTAACAAGAAAATGGTCTAAAAAATTTGTCCAATTTTTTTTTGCATGACACAATACCATAAAACTGATATTATACTGAATTTTCATAGAGATCAACAAATTACTTTTGCAGTTAAATAAAAAAAACAGTATCAGACGCCTATGTACAGGTATACAAATGCGTGCAAAACAATTGCCACACACTCGCTCCCCCCTCACCGCTCTTGAGTTTTCCCCCGCTAACTGTGATGAGCGTCCTTAACTCTCTGCTTCTATCCCCTTAACTTGCATGCACTTCTATCCTTCAAAGCTAAAAGTAGAAGGGGCGCCTGGACGCAGAGTTATGTGCTATCGTATATAACATGACAATGTTAATAAATAAGAGTCCAGGCCTACATAATAGTGCAGCAAAATGTCACTTCGAAATTTTTACTAAATATTTTGATCTAAAATTTCGTACGAATGTTCGTAAGAGTCAATGTATCAGAATCAAACGAAAAAGTTTTGTGGATTAAAAAGTATGGGACAGAATTTTGTCTACTCGAGTAAGAAATTTCTATACATTAGTAAGTTATATTTTTTCTGAAATAATGCAGGCATTTATTGAAATTTGACTAACACTAATGAAAACTAAATGCCATCAAGTACAACTTTAATTTCTTTCTTACTATATCACCAAAATCAGTTTGGTAGCTCCATTCTCCATAAATTGACAGAGGGCTGAGAATTAATTTTACTGCACGTTTTTATGGATATCATTTTTATTCCTACCAAAGCATCATGAAGAAAAAGTAGTACTATTGAAAACTTGAAATTTTCTAACTAAATTTCTAATTAGTATAATCAACAAGAATAAAATCTTATTTACTTTTTTTAAGTATTTAGCAGATGACATTACTATAGAAGAATTATTTTTTCATTGCAGATTGAAAGAGACCGAGCCACCTGCCGAAAGAGCGTATGTACTTGATGTTTAATAGTATTTAAATGCCTTCTTTATTTTAGGCGTTTTTCTAACTACTTTTTTTTTACTTCAGTAACATGCTAACTTTCTTTCATAAGGATCTTCTTTTCTGCTTTTACCTTGTAATAGCAAATTGAAGAATTTTATTTAAAGGTGTGTTTATTGCAGTCAAATGATTTTGTTTTTCTTACCTTTCTGCGAAAACTGTGAACTAAGCCTGCACGACTTTTGAAATAAATATCTTCACGTTCATATTCAACACCTCATATAATATCTTAAAATAGAAAATCCATAGCCACGAACAAATTTAACTTTTTTTGAATTTGAAATATGTTATACAGTATTTTTTTTATGTTATAAATAATTTTTCACAAGTTATGTATTGGTATTGGTTTTTAAGATATTTAAATTAAAATGTGTGTTTTAACATGGGCTGTAATACGGTCCAGCGATAAACGCTTAAAGTCTTTTAAATAAACATCAAACTATTTTTGTGAGAAATACTGCATCAATCTTTAAAATTGGTACTTTTATTCAATTCTTTCACGTTATAGTGTCAGTACTAAGTAAAGACAAGTTCATTGATTAATGTTTTTCTAATGACAAAAATATACATACAAATAGTTTTAAATGTTGTAATAATTTTGATGTATCTTAATTTTTTTTTTTTTACGAAATCAAAACCTTTTTTCCTTTATTGCTACCATTACTGGTCTTTCTATTACTTCTGTTATCATCATTTTTTTATTGACATTATTAGGCATGTATCACTTAATACATCAAGTACTATTTCAAAAATTTTCTTCCTTTATCTAAGTTCGTCCAGAATGCCTTGACACACAATAGGAGAGGGCACGAACTCCTTCTGTGTGTGGGGCTCGCAATCCGCTCGAAGACGTTCTTTCCTACTATTATTTGCTTAGCAATACCGACTCAATACCTAATAAACGTGCAAAACCTTATCTTAAAATAACTGATTTAAAATCCGCTTTCATATTTAAACTTCAAGTCGGGACCACATTCAATGAAAAATTCAAACTACTCCAAAAGTGTTAAAAAACATATATGATTTGTTGATATAAAATTTAATTCCAATGCCTAAGAAAAAATCTCAACTTTAATTGAGGAACCATTTGTTAGTACTATTCGTCAAGTGTGCAAAATGTAAGCCACTCCGTCATGGCGGTATCTCGCAATCTAGTGTTACGTAAAAGGTTCTTTTAAAATGCAATTGGACCGTAACACCTAGCTGTGATAACTCATTACAGGCATTTCATTTATTATGAGGAACAAATCTTTCAAATTTATTTTAAATATTAAATCTATTTACAGAGATTTACTATTTTTGTTCCACGATTCAATAAACAAATTATTCTGACTTAATACACATTCTTGAATAATTAAATGCATGCCTTTAATAAGTTCATTAAATTTAATTAAAAGGTGTACAACGTAGGTCAATATTAAAAAAAAAAGAAAAAGTGTACGTAATTTTAAGAAGATTTAGAAGAACAGTTCAAAATGGAGAACCGTGCAAAAAAAAGTGTATGTTATATTTGAGCATATTAGGAGTGGGCAGAAATTTTTTCAGACTTTTCACCACGAGAAATTTTCGAGAAAAAAATAATAAAATATTGACAGTTTAACACGGTCTCTTATAAGGGAGCCGGTACACAAGGAAGATGGATGACAAAAAAACCGCGCCTTACCATGGATTTTTTAAAAATATAAGCAGTTATAGCCGTACAATTTCAAGTTTGTAGAGTGCAAGAGGGGACGTGCGGTAAAGTGATCCCAGCTGCGCGGGCAGAGGGGACTCCCCATTCCTCGCCTTAATGAATGATACCCCCAAACCTCCTTAAACATCTCTTTTTCTTCGAGATAATTATGGTATTAGTTTGAATACACTTCAAAAAACAATTTTTATTAGACATTACGAAATACGCACGATAAACTTGTTAGTGAATACCCACGCATCTTATCTATTTTCTTAACTTGTTAATAAGACAACAATTGACAAAAAATGCATTTGTAACAAAACTTTTTCTTAAAAAGAAAAGCAATAAATACGAAAATCATCTTTCGTATGCTCATAACTAACAAAGCTGCACAACTTTCGTTATCAAAAGTGCTATTTATTTATGACTGTTTTCAACATGTTTTGCAGGTAAAATTAGACCACTTAATAATACTATTAAGTAGTAGATGGTTCAAAGAAAGTAATTCTTTTAACAAAACAAAAAATATTGTTGTATTTAAAATTTTTTACTATTTAAGGATGGGATACATAAGCATTTTTCAATCTTTAAAAATTTATAACTTTTTATGCTTTCATTTTTGGTACACAACATATCTGAGATTGTTTTTTCATTTTGGGCTGTATTTAATGAAAAAAAAATTTTTTGTATCAAGTTTTACAATTTTTATGATTTGTTAAAACAATTGTACTTCAAATAAATTGTACTATTCATCGTATTTTCTGAACAACATATTTATGTTGACTGGTAATAAATACATAGAACCACGTAAGTTTGGTAGAGCTATTTTAATTTGTTGACGGAAGGAGTACCAGCACAAGGAATAAGTAATAGAAATTACCAACATTTAATGTATAAAGTAACACACAGGCTATACCAACTTAGTCGTAATTTCTAATTATTGATTTAACATACACTTTTTTAAATTTACAAACTGTGCTATAAGGATTAAGTCATCAAGTTTACTGACTGCGTAGTCCTCGATACTTCTCAAAAAACTGATTCTTCTTTTCAACTTCGTATATCTAGTGATTATTTAATTGCTGCTATTTATTATAGTATATATTACATTAGACATCAAGTATTATTCAACGTTATTATGATTTTTAAAAAATTTGTGAATTAGTTATTGAAATGTTGGCAAACATATAAAGAACCTTTTTATTCTTTAAATAAAATACTTAGAATATTTAAAAAATTTTCAAGGCTTATCTCAAATCTTAACTCTAAAGAAAAATTCTCAAAATATTAACAATTCATCGATCAGACGCTTATGCACACTTAACACGATGTACTGGTATTTCGTAAAATTTCGCTTATGAACGTAACATCATGAATTTCGTTGTAGGTATGGCTCACCGTAAAGTACTGCAGTGTTAAGTTACATTGGAAAAATAAACACTTGCCCTAGAAGGATTCAAAAGAAAAATGCCCTTAAAAAGCTGTTTTGCAGCAAGTTTTTTGTAAATAACTTGAAAAACTTTTTGTTACTGTAATTGCTCATTTTAATTACCTCTAAAATGTGAATATTTATTATAATAATAATACATAAAAAGTGCATCAATCGACATTTTGTATTAACTAGTACAACTCACACCGTAGTAAAGCCAAAGAACATTATTTATTAATCATCAAAATGCTAAAAAAAACAATCAACTATTGTTACGGTTAAACTCAGCGGCTTGCCGAATGACTACTGATAAAATCCTAAAAAAATTACATTAAACGCTGTTATACTATTTAAATTAGCATTCAAAAACAATAACATAATGACATACGTATGTAAAGACAAGTATTATACTTAAATTAGCACTTTCTATAAGACGTGTTAAGCGATAAATTATCGCCTAATATCCTATTCTCTATAAAGGTGAAGACCACCAGCGCTCCAGTGAAATTCTTCCAAGACTTGAACATATCATGAGCCAATCGTTGTATCATGATACATGGGGACTCGGCAATGTGAGTATTCGTTGTAATTAACAAAGCGCTCGTGGTACTCTGCACTTTTAATATATAAAGTTTTTGTAGAGAGTTATTCATGAAAAATTTAATAATAAGCTGATATTAGCTCTACGATGTATTTGTTTTTACAAAAAGCAAAGTGTACAGTGTGTACAGTTGCCGCCACCCACAGCGGCTGCAGTCAACAACCACACACATCTCATCTCTTCATCTTCACCTAGTTTTTTATTATTATTATGTAACATGACAATCTTACAAGAGTAAAAATAAGCTTACACAAATTTTTTTGTTTTATAAATCATGGATTAAATCAAATTGTTTTGCCAGTGACATGTAAATAATAAATAACAGATTTCTAAAAGTGTTTATTTTGCTGTAAGTTTCATGACAAAAAGATTGGTACTTGTAAAATGCATCTTGGAGAAATTGAATTATAAATATAGAAAAAAACTATAAAAAAAATTGGCATTTATTTACGGATAAGAGAAGAAATGTTAATTTTATTAGTATTTAACGTTAATTACTTAAATCTAATGTTATACACGTGGACTAAATATCTTGCAATGTAAAATAAACATATACGTATAGCAATACTAAAAATATTTAACAGAAATACTTTTTTAATAATGATACTCACACCATAATTATATTCAGTTACAAGATTATATACGTACAGCATAACGTGCATGTTAATACAAAGTAAAACAGACTTAATGTTTCAGCAAACTTTAAAAACGGTAATAAAAGTAGAGTTTTACTTTCAGTTGTTTTTAATTAACTCTATAAATAAAGATAAATTAATGTGTTTCAAATCAAAAGTTATCAACTAAAAAAAAATTATCTACAATTATGTCGAAAATTTATAAAATACTAGTTTTAAGTGGTGTTAGGGATTGCTCTTATCTCTTTTTCATACATGTACACACATCACAAAGCAAATAACAAGACAAATACAGTCTATTAGTAGTTCGGTTTAATGAATATATTCATATTTCGAACTTTTACATGAGTCAAAAATTTACAGAAAGTAGAAAACGCCAAGCCAAGCAAGCTTAATTCTAATGGAATTTCTACTAAGGGCGTGGAGTACAATCACAGAAAAACTTAGGAATAGAAGAACAAAGAAAAGAAATCATTCCATCCTCGATAACTGGAATTCATCAGTCCGGTATACTAGCCACAGACGACTGGTGCAATATCGAAACGTACGATGCGAGTGAATATACGGCTCCTCGCTAGCTCAAGTAGTAGATCAACTGTTTAGTAAACAGGAGGTTGTGTGTTCAATCTGCACCTAGGGAGGATATTTTTCTAATCCATATTTATTTCTTAAGAAAATTTCTTGAAAAAGAAAGTATGTGGTTTAGTATTATGAATCTTTAGCATATTGAATATTGAGAAAAGGGCATGTATGAAGGATACAGAGTGCTTGTATGAAAGTGCTGCCATCTATTCATATGCATCTCTTGATACAATTTTTTTGTTAGTTTTTTAACATACTATTGAATGTGAGACGAATACAGTACTAATAGTTGTTATATCTACGGTAAAAATATTTCTTAATTGACATGTATTTTTACAATCACTTGACATTTCTTGCTAATTTCTGATACTGCCATCTATTATTTTTCAAAGTGTACAGCGTTGAGAATTTTCTGACAGTAAAAGACTTACAATATGAACATATGTTCAAAATGGTTTTCTTCATTACAACCAGAAGATTTAATTGTTACGTATTGTTCAAGATGTAACCCAGCAGGCACGGAAACACAATATGAATTGTAATTGAATTCTTTTTTTTCAATTCTTGAAGACTTCATTAGAATGAATTCAATATGTATTGAATCTGTGATCATATGTCTTCGAAATAATTCTTAATGAATTCTTTTTAAATATAATTTTACGTCGTTAAGTACACGTTAAGAATTCATAAATTCATCAACTTCTGTTATGTGAGATGGGCCCAACAAGAGTTCTTAAAGAATTCATTAGTCTTCATGTAAAAAATCTTCTTTATCGACTGCCTGAAATTATCGCACAAATATATATCAGCCTGATATCTTAATTCGTTCCCAGCGAAATTCAAATGATTTATTTATTTAATTACAAATAATAACCTGAACGTCAAAATAAATTGATGTCACTTTGTTACGAGGTTAATTCCGACACAACTTTTATTTATCTACAACTACGATATGGTTACAATTATTACTCGTATTTTATTATAATTGATAAAAAGAGTTTAAATTTTACGGGAAACGGGCTAATGTATGTATGTATGTACATTGGGTGCGTTTTTTTAAGTAGTCGGTCGGTCAGTAAACTTGTTTATGAGTCTATTTAGATGTGTATAATTGAAAACTCTCGGTGCCGATCACCAGGACATCGTCATCAGCACCCTCGTATACCTGGACTCGTTTATGAGTCTATTTAAATATTTATAACTAAAAGCTCTCGGTGCCGATCACCAGGACATCGTCATCGGCACCCCCGTATACCTAGACTCTCGTTAGAGTCTAATTGAATTTTTTAATTAAAAACTCTAGGTGACGATTACCAGAACATCGTCATCGGCACCCTCGTATACCTAGACTCGTTTCTGGCTGTATTTAAGAGTTTATAACTAATAAAAACATTGAATTTCAGATGGAATCCTAAAATCATCAAAAGAGTATACAAAAATGTAGTCATCATGTGAAGACTTGGCTTTAACATAC
>NW_019379741.1:969798-997013 GCF_000648655.2 Copidosoma floridanum
AAGACTGGAACTTTATTTTTTCTTCATAGCTGTTAGTCTTACCCAGCACAGAACATAGAGAGGATCGTTGATCCTTTGTTGAATGCTTAGAGTTGAGAGGGTAATATAGGGTCATCGGTCGCCAGGGTTCCGAGACTTGTGATGAACAACTCTGCTCATGATATCTGTCAGTAGACGACTGACTTGGTTTAATAATGACTGTCTTTATATAGTCTTTTAGTCCACAAATCGTTGTTGGAAATGGTAGTAAAAATGTACTCTTTGGCAAGGTAATTAAATTTGTTACTGTCTGGGGTATTATTTTGTTTATTGTCAATTATTAAAATATTTATTATTAATTAAAGTCAATTGTTTAACATAAATTTAATTTTGAAATGTCACGCACAGCTTTGATCTCAAACTTCCCGCTTGATAGTACCACCTATCACCCGCTAAGTGGCAACCACTAGTTTCTGTCAATTTTTCCAATCACGTGTATTGCATGTATCCCATTAATTCGAACTGTCTTCATATAAAGCAGTGGTAGAAATACGTACATATATGATAAACACACTGTACTTTACGCTAAACTTTTCTATTACTTTACTTCTACCTCTCTACCCCTCTCTCCTTCTCTCCTATCTCGTACTCTACAGTTCAGTAGTAGCACTAAACGTTCACAAGCCAAACAGTGAGAGCGCCCAAACTCGAGTACTAGGACCACTTTGGCATATTGGCAGGGCTCGGCTTCTTTGTACATAAAGGTATACTTAGAATATCAAATCTTTCACCGTTTTTCCTATACCTATAGAGATTATTGTTGGCTCAATTGGTTAGAGTGCTAGCCATTGAGACAACACAGATTATAAAAAGGGGTTGAGGGCTCGATTCCTGGTAGAGGCAATCAAATTTTTTCTGATTGTTCTAGTTGAGTATGAAATTCGTGACACAGACCTAAGATAAGGCTTAAATTTTTAGATTAATATTTATAATCATGTACCTACCTTATGGTTTGGCACAATCAAATGGCTCTGTACGTACCCACATATAAAATTTGTAATCGTACGATCATAACCGTATGCTTATAAATTTATTCATGTCGTATTTTTCCAGTTAAGTTTACGTAGTGTACGAGAACACTTGTGCTTATAAGTATATATAAAAACAGCGGCAGATTTTCAATGCTCAAAGTATACCTAAATATATAAAGAAGCCAAGCTCTTCCATTGTGCCGAAATGGTCCCATGACTCGAGCTCGGGCGCTCTCCCTCTTTGGCTTCTAAACGTTGAGTACTCACTTTCCAACCTCTATAGTTACTTTCGAGCACTTGGTAGAAGAGAGAAGGCCAATATTGTTATGTGCGAGGAGTTTTTATACTCTTGCGTTTAAGGAGGACGCGTCAAGTTGGGGATCCAAACGACCAATCAGAGCTTAACCTTATAATTATTCTCGACTGACACGAGCACAGTCGTGGTGCAATAATTTCACAGTGATTCATCGTTAAAACTGCTGATCTCTCAGATCTTACATTAAGTACAAGTTTCTGTCGAAATTAGGTGTGATATTTCTTGAATACATGCGCAGTAAAAAATGTTAAAGTTTTTGATTAATCACATTATTTGGTGTACTTGTGCAAATTGATTTTGAAAGATGACCATTTTATAAGATTGTTTGAGGGTACACGCATAGTTTGAGTTTTGCAACGGTAGCTTGTTTCAAAAGAATTGAGTTATATGTCACGCGATTCCAGAATCAGGTATACCACTCGATGGTTCGAGAGCGCTGGGCTTTTGCTTTTTATAATTTAAAAACAAAACTCTGTATTTTAAAGTAATAAATATTTAGTCTAAGACATGAGATACCACCCGTTTCTCATTTCTTCACTGTTGCGGCCTAATGTGTAAACGAGTTTCATTATTTTATCAACTCATGCTTGCATGTTTGTTTTTTGGCTTATATTGCGTACCGTCATGCCATTGTACTTCTCTTAGTTTTCCCCTTCTTTCTGATGTTCATTATCTTAAACATTTTTTTATTTATCGTTGTATTCGATCGACTAATTGTTTTTGAAATTCTGCTTAATTCTAAAATAAAAAGTCTTACCGTCACTTTTTGAAACCCTCTGACATTAACTCCTTTAATGCTTAACTGTGCCTTTTGCATAGTTTCGCATCCTGTAAATTATACTTGTGGTATTGGAACTTTTATTTCCTTGTTTGTTATATTTATTATTCTTGCGTATACCTTGCTCCTCTTTTTTTCTACAATCAGATTTCTTAATAGAATTTCCTCTTATATGGCTTGTAACGGAAGCCAGCCAACTGTACCATTGGTTTTCGTTTTGTTAATGCACGCAAATGTTGGTTTTCTCGTCCTTGTCCAGATCTTAAAAAGTTTTGAATTGCGTAGAGTTATTTCTGTACTACTTAATATAAGTACTTCACTTTCTACGCTTATAAAATCGTTATACAACCTAAACATGTCCCAGACAATTATTTCTTACACTTTTATCGAAAAGTATTCGGGGACTACATGTAGAGTTATTCTGACACTGTTAAGAGGTACTTTATTTATTCCCAACGTGCCGCAGGTGACAAGTGTCATACCAGTTATTCAAATTTTATTTGTGCTGTTAATATTTATGAGCGCATCCATCGTAAAACAGCTGTTTTTAAAAATTGAGATTTCAGCACTGGTATTTGCGTAAAATCCTGTCTTTTTGCCCTCAGTTGAGGACTGTTTAAAAGTTTTAAGGGTTGTTTGCATCGTGCACTTAATATTCTTATTTTTACTATGCTGGTGGATTCTTCTCCATATTTATTTTTAGGGCTTTGGGTCAGCAATGCTTCCTCAAGATATTGATTGTTTTTATGTAGACCCATTACGTAAGTAACTGGCACACGTGACACTCTCTTTGTGTTGTGTAAATGAGCTGCGTTACCTGCGTTTGCGTTGTTGGTAATGCGTGGGTCAGCGTGTTTTTTTCTTAGTGACCCCTGCCCATCCCTGCTCGCATTACTTCTTTTCTGGGTGCACGTGTCACTTCTTTCTCTACTCTGCTGTGTTTTCTTGAGCATAAGAGGGGTACAATCCATCCTGTAGGTTCAAGATCTCCGTACGGTGGTCTTCCATTTTACTTTAAGGATAATTATTTATTTAAAATGGAGGTTCTCTCTTTCAATAATAAAATTTTTAATGTTGTAGCCTCTGTTGTTCTATTTGCTTCTATTTTTGTTGTAATTACTTTATTTATTTTTGCCCAACTTATTGTTGTCTCCATTATAACCTTGGCAGTTTTGGTTATTCGAACCATCATTATAATAATCATAATTATTTTGGCCAAATTTATCGTCACTCCCATTGTAACCTTAGATGTTTTAACTATTGCTATCATTGTTACAATGATTACCGTTAATTTTTTTAAAGCTGTTAATAGGTTGGTGATCGTTGTTATTCCATGCATGGTAGTTTCCGTAAAATTTCTGTTTATTGTAAAAATTTTTTTCTCTTTGATGATTATTGTGTTGGTCCTATGAATTGCTTTAAGCTATATTCTCTTTGATTTCTCACCATTATATGGAACTTTCTTCCGTGGTGTCCCTTTTATCTGCACTACGTGCCACTTGTAGTTGAATTTTCATGACTCATTACTGCGGTTAAATTATTTTTAACATTGCTTATTGCCAATGTATCCTGTTTAAGTTTATCTTAATTTACTTTCTTTCTCGCGGTTACAGTCAGTTGAAATATTTTTCACTGCTTTGTCTCATGGTCGTACCCATTGCAGTATGAGAAGAGATCACAGTTTGCTTTGTCTAGGCACTATTCTAGTGGATTTTATATCTCTGCATGGTTCTACACGTACATACTTTTCTCCACCTCCTGTGCTTTTACTTGAGCTACCAGTATGCATGTATTATGCTATGTTAGTACATCAGAGTATAACTGTTGTCCACTTTCAGTGCAATTGCTCAGCCTAATGTTTGTTGGTTGCGACAAGTTACTTAGTAGTTGTATGGGATCCGTAGATCATAGCAAAATTGTTTTGTTAATTTTTTTTGCGTCTATTTTAGTGAAAGTTTTTGTGTGATAGAGTAAATTAGGTTGGTGTCGAATATAGTAGTTACTCAGCTGTGTATCGTTTGAACTTGTTTAGAGTATCATTTTACTGACTTTTACCTACTACATTTTTTTAATGAGATATAATTATCAGTTTCGCCAATATGGTAATAGAATAACTGATGTAGCCATAGCTATCTCTTAGTTTTGTGAAAAGTTTATCTATCAATGCAAACTGTACTAGTCAAGAATTGAGCTTGCCTGCTTGGCCTCGCAATATGCTTACAACGGTTCCTATGAAATATTTTTCATACAGTGGTTATACTGTTAATGCCACCGTTCTGGTCGTTTGTTCAAACAATGGGAGTTTTACTGGGTCAACATCAAAAATCGGTATGTTTTTTGCGAGATGTAGCTTAAGAGTCTTGTGACACGCATGTATTAGTTTAACGTTACGTATATTCTAACGGTGCTTAGAAATTGTTTTGTATATCTTTATACCTATCATTCGATTACTGTGTTTAATTTATATCTATTAATTTACGTGCCTAATTGTTATCTCTCTTTATTGCCCTTTTGTTTTGAGACAGTAATTTCTTTATTTTCTTCCATTTAATTTCTAAAAAGAATTTCCTGCCCTGCAGCATCTGTGAGGACTCCCTGACTTTCTAGATTAGGTTTTTTGTCTTACAATATTCAGTATGAGTCTTTTTATTTATTTTATTATGCACAGACTAATTTTTTTTGGATCACGTTCAAGGGTAGTTCATATTACCTTATAGTCTGTGTCGTGTAGCCCTATATCGTGTATGTCCATCCGCCTATCGTCTTGCTGTCCCCCTCCCACTAATATATCGCTCGATTCTGTAAGGATTATGATGTTGGCCCTCTGTCTTTTTTGTTCATAGTTTATCCTGATAGTTTGTATATCTTTGTGTTTAGTTCCGTAAGATACGCCTGTTATTCTATCTCTAGGGTTTGCTTGGTGCGTATGCACACTTTTAATTAATGTTATTTTTGGTGATGGTCACTAGACAGCTTTTCTATTCTTTCTTCCGAATAACTACTTATTTAAGTTATTTATTCGTTAGTTTTTTTAAAGTGTTTGTCATTTATTTATTACAAATACGGTAATGCATGCAATTATGTGTTATGAACTATATGCTAAAGGTTACTAATTTCATAAAAATATATCAGTTTATGAAAGTTATTTTTCCAGACATGTATTGCCCTCGGGGGTTACGAAAAGAGTATACAAGAACCAAACAAAAACTAGCTCACCGGATCCCCATGATAATGGTTCGTGTAATTATGATCCTGTGTACGTCTGTAAGTTGGCCTTTTAAACCTTCTGTTAGTGGAATAGCTTTTTTTTTTCGTTACTTTTCTCTTTTGTGTAGTATATTATATGCCCTGTCTGTGGCTGCTGTCTGGGTTTAGTTTACCATGCTAACTTTACGTTCCTGAAGTTAGTGATTGGCAATTGCCACTTGCAATCCAGTAGAATGGTCTGCTGGCTGAACTGTTAATTATTTCCTGTTATTGTTGAACTGGTCTCTTACCAGTGTAAAACTTTTTCTAAGATACTTTCTCTCTCTGTCTCTTGTATGTCTTGGTTCATTAATATTTTGGTCGTTGTGGTAGTTTATTTTTTCACATGAAATAAGTTATCTTTTACACATGACACAAAATGTTTATAAATTTATTCGTATTTTTTTCTGGTACAAGCTGTTACCTAGGCTTCTCGAAGCGTTAATAAATGAAAGTGCGGCTAGTAATTAAGTTACTTTGTTACTTTGTTAGTCTCACGGGACTGGACCTGTCACTCTCATGTCTTTAGCTAGTTTAAGATTTTGTATTTGATTTTACAGATACATCAGATGACCTATAAATCAATATACTAAATTTAAAGGCTAACCAGATAATGCTTAATTATTTCTTTATATTTATTCTTCATCATTTCATTCGGTATCTGTGATATGAACATTCCTGTAAGATTTACTGTACATATAATTAAAATGGTTTATAATAGCTTTGTTCAAACATATTAAAAAATTTAGTACTCCAAATAGTAGTTTGTAGTTTAGTTTAAGTTTGCATTGAGATGAATTATTTTTTGCGTTCAGAATAGAGCTATTTCCTAATCAAATTAAAAATAACATGTAATGCAATTTTCTTGAAGTAAGTACTAATTTGAATTATGCGAATAACCGAAAATTTTGTAAATATTACTGACTTAACTTTAGAGGTCGTCGTGTCTTTTTAATATATTGTAATAAAGATAGGAGGTCTGTCGCATATATTGCTTTATTATAAATGTCTAGAATCATTAACTTCTCGCTCGTTTTTCTGGCATGTGCAGTCCATTTAAGACGGTAGTATTTCCTTACAGGACCTGAAAGGCCGCCACCAGAAGACTGTGGGGGAGATGTTAGTGTTGGGGACATCTCAGTCAGTTCGTATAATTAGACGGCCTCCAAAAAAGGGAGGTAGAAACGATGGCGCTACCGAGGATCGGAGCATATTAAAAATAGCAAGAACAATGACGATGACGACGAACTGTGGAGGGAAGTCGTAAACAAAAGAGAGCAGGCACTTGCGAATTACAAGGAGCAAGTGGCTACTAGAAAAAAGACGGTAGATAGCACTCCGACTTCAAACAAAGGTCAGCCAGGAAAGGAAATAAAGAAGCGGAGAAAGGCAAATAAAAGAAACGAGGCCATCCTTGTGAAACCAGCAGAAGGAAAGTCAAACGTGAAAGTGTTCGAAGCATTCCGTCACGCGATCAACAAGAGAGACTGCGGCAAAAAAGTTACTAGAATATGCAGCACAAAGGCTGATTGTTTTCTGGTGGAGCTCACCAAAAGCCCCAAAGACAAGGAGAAGCTGACGCAAGCCATATCACTGGCTATCGGTACCACAGGAAGGGTACAATCAAGGAAACCTAGAGTTACCTTGGAGGTACTAGACTTGGAGGCAGTCGCCGATAAAGAGAAAGTTTTAACAGCCATCCAAGAAGCTGATAAAACTGGAGAAGACCCAGGCAAAATTGTGGCTATGCTACCGACAAACCGATGGCAGAAAAGAATGGCACTGGCCGAAATGGACGAGGCTGGTGCTGTGTCCTTTCTGAAAAAAGGATTGATAGCAGTGGGTTGGATCCAGTGCCAACTGAGGCGCAGAATTATCGTCTAGTGATGCTACAGATACCTGAAATTTGGGCACACAAGATACGACTGTAGAGGCCCGGACTGATCAGGCCTCTGCTAAAGATGCGGTAAAGGCAATCACAGAGCTAAGGACTGCAAGGCCAATCCACGATGTGTCCTATGCAGTGAATCCGCGCATAGAGGAGAGAACACTAATCAAGTGCCGGGATCTGGAGCGTGCAGGGCCTTAAGACAGGTCCTGGACAAAAGAAAAAGAAGTTCGACATAATGCCCAGAGTTATCCAAGGTAATATGAACGAGGCAATTGACGCAAATGCCCTTTTGCCACAAATATTATGTAAAAGAAGGGTATACGTAGTGCTCATGAGCGAGCAGTACAGAAACTTTACGTTGCCTAAGTGGCTTAGCAACGCAACAAATGTATCAGCCATGTTAGTTCATAGACCACACGGAATCTGCCAAGATACAAGTGGATTGGGAAGATATTTTGTCTTATTAAAAAGTAGGGGCATCACGATTGTCAGCTACTACTTTTCACCAAACACTAGTATCAAGGAATACAGAAGAAGAATAAATCACCTCGAATATACCATCAGAGATGGCATAGATGGCGACTTATTGGTCGCAAGAGACTTTAATGCAACATCAGTAGAATGGGGAATGCCTGCAACGAACTCTAAGGGCCGGGCAGTCCTAGATATGGCAGCAAGGCTAGGGCTGGTCATTGTAAACGAAGGAAGGACCACGACTTTCAGAAGGCCGGGATTTGGCGAATCAATACCAGACATTACACTGGCTTTGGAGAGCCTTGCGCCAAGAGTGAAGAAAGTTCAGGTTATTAAGGACAATAATGGCAGCAATCACCAATATATCATCTTCGAAATCACCGATACAATAGACAGAAAAGGCATTGCACGCAAGACAGGATGGAATGTTAAGAAGCTGGACACATAACGACTAGCCAAAAAAGTGAAGAATGGCATCACTGCTATTTAAAACGATACACAAAACTTGAACACAACATAAGGAGTACAGCAGCTCACCGAGGCAACTATAAAACTCCTAAAAACCGCATGCAAGGCCTCGATGCCCAGGAAAAAAATATGGAACGGCAAACGCTCAACTGACTGGTGGAACAAAGAAATTGCAGAATTGAGGACCCAACGTCTCAAACACAGACGCCTTTATCAAAGGGCCAGAAACAGACCAGAGGCCAGACAAAGGTATTCCGAGTACCAGCTTGCAAGAAAGACGATGTGAGCTGCTATTAAGAACAGCAAAAAGCAGTGCTAACAGACTCTGTGCCAGAAAGTAAATAACGACCCCTGGGGCAGAGCATACCAGATAGTGATGAGAAAAGTGTAAAGACTTGCACCTACTGCAAACAAAGACGCGGATACCATTAGACATATCGTGGATACGCTATTCCTGACGCATTCAGAACTTGAGGATCAAGCAGACGTGGAGCTCATAGAAGATATACCTTTATCTACTTAGAAGGAGCTGAAGCTAGCAGCTGGATCGCTTAAAAAAGGAAGAGCTCCTGGAACAGATGGTATATTGGCAGAAGTCATTAAGACAGAGGTGGCAAAACACCTACATCTACTTTCAAACCTATACAATGCATGTTTGCAAAAGAGGTTGTTCCCAACCCCCTGAAAAAACGCACGGCTGGTACTGACCGATAAAGGCAAGGGAGAGCCTAACTCTCCGTTATCTTTCAGGCCGTTATGCATGCTAAAAACGCCTGAAAAGTTATACGAAAAGCTGCTTAAGATCCGTCTTCTACAGGCCATACCAAACGCAGCAGATTTATTTGACAGGCAGTACGGATGAGGAAAAGAAAGGTCTACCATAGCAGCAGTAGAAGAAGTAGTAAAAGCAGTTAAGAACACTCGAGACATATGCTATGGAGCGAGACTCCTCGTTCTTCTGTTGACCTTAGATGTGAAGAATGCTTTTAACTTAGCAAGATGGAAGGACATGCTTCAAGCTCTGAAATACACATTTAGAACACTAGACTATCTCTTGAGAGTATTAGGAGATTATCTCAAGGACCGCTTCTTGACCTATACAATAACAGAAGGCAAAACAAAGAAATGCTGTAGTGATCATCAAACGCACAATGGAACTCGTCCAGATACGATTTAACCAGATTATGCGGAGAGTAGCTCCATGGATGAAGAACCACGGACTCGAAGTTGTAGCAGGGAAGACGGGGATCGTACTATTGATGAAAAAAAAGATAGATACCATCATTCCCCTTCAAGGTACAAGAAGAGGAAGTAATGACAAAGGATGTCGTAAGATACCTAGGGGTGACGCTGGATAGAAAGCTAACGTTTTGGAGCTACCTTTGGTAAGCAGCAGATAAGGCGGTGGCTGTAGTATCGGCATTAAGCCAAATCATGCCAAACGTTAGAAGTCCAAAACCTGCAAAGCGCAGGCTCCTAATGTTTACGGCCCAGTCGTTTATTTTGTATGGGGCTGAGATATGGGAAGATGAGATAAACGTCGAAAAAAAGAGAGAAAAAATCGGCCAAGTTTAAAGAATAGAAGCCTTAAGGATAGCCTGTGCCTATCGCACTGTTTCAGAGTATGCGATAAAGGTGATAGCGAGCGTAATCCCCATCGACCTTTCTGTGAGGGAAAGACGATTGAAGCACCTTATGGAGCAAGACCTAGGAGTAATAGAGGCCAAGAAATATGCCCGGAAAATCACTTAGCAAGGCTGGCAACATAGAAGGAAAGAGGAATCTAGAGGTAGATAGACGGTACACCTGATAAAAGATGTCAAGGAATAGACAGAGTAGAAACATGGGGAAGAAGATTACTTCTTTACTTAATTTCTTTCAAATCATTGGTATTTTTGCTTGTGGAAAGATGTGGAAAACACAGACGGTTGCTTGAAAGTGCTGTGGCTACGATAAAGATGATAAAGAACATTTGTTCTTTGATTACATTAAGTAGTAAGCCAAACAAAACGTGCTGCAGGAAAGGATTGGAACCTTTAATCCTAATAACGTTGTAGATAAAATGCTACTTAACGAAAAAAGGTGGACTGCAGCAAACAAATACATACATGCAGTGTTCCAGGCCAAAAAAGAGAATGGTTTTCTGGACGAATGAGTGAAGGTGGTGTAAACGTGGATCTGGTACCATCAGGGTGAGCGTGGAGTTGTGTTTTTTGCTGTGGATTCTGGGGATTAAGGGGGAGTGTGGTGGCAAGGCCTTGGGAGTGGGGCCATTTTGGCCATTGGGCTTCAGGTGCTTTGCTTATGCTTTTTTTTTTTTTTTTTTTTGCTTGGCTTCTGGGGTGTGATCGTGGGGCGGTCAGTGTGCAGTGTAAAGGCTTGCCTAGGTTCTTGAATGCAGGCAAGCTCCTGAGAACCGCTTCGCTATATATCCGTCCTACCGATGAGCAGCTGTACCTTTGGGCCCAGGTCTCTGCCCCTTGGGCTCTGTGGTGGGTGTGCTTCTTGCGCCTTTGTTGGGGGTAGCCGGATTTGGGCTAGCAGTAGGGAGCATCTGCCTATTATTTTGCTTCATCCCTCCAAGTGAACAAAGAAGAGCAGCTCGGACGCATGACGGAAACTAGAAAATATCCTAGAGGACACAAAAGTTAGAAGATGGTAACGAAGCACTAAAGAAAGCTTTAATCAGGAGCTAAGCCTCCGTAGCCTCGGCTTGAAGTGTAAATGCGTAAGTAGATTCCGAGCCGGATGTCCCAGGAGAAGGGTTTTGCCATGTTAGTGGGTATGGTCATAACGAGTTTTACACAGGGGAGGGCTCGTACACACTTTTATCGTGCATTAACGCATTTTTAACAATCTCGGAAACAGAAAAAATAATAATAATATTACTAGTACTAATAATCCTAATTTTTTAAATTTCAAAATAACTATTACTTATTATTAGAACTAAAACACAGCATATTTATAATTAAGACTTTTCATTGGTTTTCTCTTATTGCCTATTATTATACGTAACACCAGACTTGTTGTTTTTTATTATATTTAAAAACATGCAAATAGTATATTTAAGTGCTAAATCTTATTTTTAATTCACAATCGATGGACCAAAAACAAAATCATCAAATTTAAGTCATAACCTAGCCAGACCACAAACACTTATAATTTAAGGAAGAAACAAGCGTGAGAGGTCTCGGGACCCCTGACAGAAGCGAAGCTCTCTTGCATACGTGGCTGCAAAACATTATCCGACAGCAATTTTACTAAAATCAAGTGTAGATACACACATACGCATGCATGCTAAAGCGTAGTTACGCTTGTGTGCAAACAAATGTGCACACTTACATACACTCGCAGACACACATGCACACACCCACCCACACGCACACACACACACACATAAGTGTGTGTATATATTTCCCTATACAATAAAGTTGTATCGATGAAAGTGAGTCTCAGCACCCCCAGCTTCCCCCCACTCCTCCTCAGCTCCCCCTTAATTTACGTAGTTATTTGCTTGTTTTTACATTATTTTTGAGTGAACACTATTTAAGTAAGCCATCTTCCGCTCCCCCTGCTTCCCCCCTCTCACAATAAGCTTCCTCTCCACCTCCTTGTCCACCTCCCCCCTAAAAATACTTATGTATAGAATGTCTTACCATCATAAATGTTAAGAACCCTAACAACGAGGTATGACTTTGGTACTAAATTACGTTTATTTTTTAACATATGATTAGTGACTTAAGAAGCCTAAAAATGGAGTATGACTTTGGTACTAAATTACGTATATTTCTTAGGTCACTGATCATATGTCCCTCCCTATCTATTCACAATCCCTTACTTACTATATGTCTCTGAAGTACCATTATTTGTTTAACTTGATTGAACTTTTGCATTTTAAATCTCTTTCTGGTCCATGTCCACTTTACCCAAATATAAAATTTTTGATTACCTGAGGACTTTATTATTAAAAAGACAGAATTTAGAAGGAGGTATAATTAAATAGACAAACACAATTAAGCTTTTGAAACATTAATTCATTTTGTTAGCTTAATGTTGTGACATTTCATCAGTCAATTTAACCTATCTGTTCTCTTAAAACCCTTTCCACATTTTTTATATTTGTGTTTCATGGTTTTTAGGAATTATTATACGTCTGTTTAAATGTGACGATCCTTAAAGTTACATATTTCCGAATTACTGAAAAATTTCTTGCTAAACAATTTTTTTAATTTCTGATTTATTCTCGGATTCAACCTTAATAAAAATTTTTTTTTGATTGTTACATCTTAATGAAGCAACGTATAGTTGTCCGTTAGAGAATAAAGGTTTTTTAATATACAATCCTAAGAAATCAAAACTCTGTCCTTGTGATTTGTTGATAAATGTTAAACATGCCAATACAAAGCGAAACTGTTTTCTATAGAAGACAAAAGGTAATGATGATAAGGTGCCAGTATTCAATTTTATTCAAGGAATATAAACTTTGTTTTTTTTTTCTTTACCCGTTATTATTTCTGCTTCTGTATGATACGTAAATGATTTTGTTATTTTTAATTTTTTTCCTTTACAGAGACCATCTGATTTACTTAAAATTCTTATAAGCACTACTATAGCATTTATTTTTAATTTTCATTCGTGTTGTGGAAGACCTTTTCTGATATTATTCAAAAATTCTATTGAAAAATTAATATTTATGATATCATTTATCTTATCAACTCCTTTGTGAGTCACGTGATCTGCTGTTGTGAACTAATTATCAGCCTGCATTGATAAATACACGAGTAGTGTGTTTATTTTGTCTATTCAATCTGTTAGTGGGGGATTGGCGCGTGGAGCGCGCAGGGGGGTGTTAGCCCCACTAGTATATATATACATAGATATATATCTTCCTACATTATATAGTCATAAAAGTTATAGCAAGGTTTTGCTCCTCCCGCTCCCCCNATATATAGACACACACACACAAATATGCAATTCTATCAAAACCTTTATATTTTATGTCGCAGTCAATTATGTTATTGTGTAAGGAGGTACTGATTGTGTCATACTTAAATATTTACGTTCTTACAATGCTTGGAATCCGCGTGTCTGTGTATGCACGCGTTTGACGACGCATTAGCATAGTTTATTTTAGTTTTTCTGCTACGCATTCCTTTCCATATATGTATAGACTAATTACCAGTAAAATTGAACAACAGTAGTAGTAGCTTCACAGTGTTGACATGCAAATATTTACATGTATGCACGTGATAGTTTAATTATAAATGTAAGTGTATCATCTGTATGGTATAAAGGTAAGCTTGGTGAGCTGCTCGCCAGTCAGCAGCAGCAGCAGCACTATACTGTATATGGAGATGTACAATTTACATCTGCTTTTGAAAAATTGTATCAGTTTTTAGAAAGGCCTTCTCCAAGACAAGATCTTGAACATCTTATGAAAAGCTTCGCTTCGAAAATTTTTTTAAAAATTGCAAAAAAAATTTTGATAATCATAAGCTCTTAGGTGAGGCATTAGCGTATGAGATTTCTTAATATTTGTGTGTTCCACCCTGTCATCATACCTGTTACACTGAAGAAGTCTTATTATAGAATCTTTTTCTACAAAACAATTGTCTATTTTAGATGAGAAAATGTATTTTTAAACTTTAATCCACCATTTCAAAATTATTATTACAAGATTTTAAAAACTTCAACATTTTACGTTAGCAGTGACTCTTACGTTAATTAAAAAGTCTTAAAAGTAAAAGAAATGAAAATGCATACATTTTTAGGTAAGGTTTTCATGTATGAAATTCCTTAATAATTTTTCGTGATGGCCTGTTATCACACCTATAACATTCGAAAAGTTTAAGGTAAAAACCTTTTTTTTACAAAATCTTATTTTGTTTAGAAAAATATATTTCCCATTGTTTTCCACTAACTAGTTGCTCCTATAACAACTGCAACTTCTTAGTTATAATAATTAGGGGCTGAGCTTCACCCACTGCTAATGCAAGTAGTATAGTATTCTTTGATACGTACGCTGAAGACAATTTATGCCAGTTTGAGCTTCTCAACTCGTAAAAAAGTAAATTAATAATTTTTAAAATAATTATAGTTTTTCATGGTAAGTTAATACGTCAGTAGTATGAAAAAATTTTACATTACAAAACTAACAACAAATCAATAATTAAAACTATGTGCATGGAGTTGAGGACAATTTTTCTATAATATAAATATATTCAATACAAAGAAAACTATTTAAATATTGAGATATTTTTTATACGGTGCGTGATATGTTAATGATCTCTTAGCACATGGACTGTCATTATGTTTTTCGTGTTATAGTCATTTTTTTTAGACAATCGTCAAAAAGCTTTGTAGTTATCAACAAAAGCAGATGTTTTTAAGCTATTTGCTCATGAAAGGTAGGATTTAAACATGGTTATAAAAAGTTTAATGTGTAGAAATTGCACGGCAAATAAGCATCAAAATTTAACATGGTCATACGGAGATGTCAATAACTTGTACACTAATGTTGATCGTTGTTGTAAGAAAGTTAATTTCATCAAAAACTACTTTAAGGTTAAGCAGAGTTATTAAACCGTTAATATAGTTCTTTTGTTTGATACTTTGAAATTACTGATCTTACTTACTGAATTTGGGTTATTATTAATGTAAATAATTAGTATTATTATAAGTTCTAGTCACATGAATATACTTAGATAAGAAGCACGTCGTATAAGGTCTATATAGCTTACAAAGGACATTAAACTTATTTCGTTTACTACAATCTACAAAAGTATTTAAGTTTGCAGTTATTTGAATACTGTTAACGACTCAACGAACAAACTTATTAATTTTTTTTCTGAAAATATTTAGTATGTCGTAGGCTAGAAAGTTATCTAAAAACCTTCTCATCCAATATATTGTTGCTACGTTCTATTAATTAACATGTTTGAGTATATATTTTGTAGTTAGATACTATTTTTTTTCTTATTTATAATTCAGAAAAGTGGGAGGGTCAATAGAACCATCTCAAATAAGTTTGATCATTGTCACGATATACAGACTTAGAACAATACGACCTTAACAGAGCTAGTTAAGTAGTAAAGACATTTGTTTTAACCAACATCAGAATCTCATTAAGTGAATAGTAAGGCTGCAAGCCAACATTAATAGGTAAGAAACGAAAAAAAAGAAATATGCGTGTTTTAGCTTCATTAATGCCATGAAAAAATCAGTCCATTTTTAGCTGTTACGTACCGTATCCATTAATTTTACACAGAAAAAACTTATACAATAGAATTAACTTACAAGCACTCAATACTATTACTGTTGAAATATAGTGGAAACTTTTTATTATATTTTAAATCAAAACCTGTCAGTTTTTATTACTAATACTCTTATTTTTGTTAAATTTCTTTGTTAAAAAGTGTTTTAATAAGGGCCTATCTCATAACAGCAAATATTTAAATAAGTGATTAAACAATCATTGTCAATGAATATTAAGATAATGATACATTATAATTTGTTTTTTCTGTTTTTTTTTATTTTTTTATTTCTCACGATTTAATCGTTATAAGCTAAGCAATGTGTATAGTAATTTGATAAGTACAATCTTTACCACCCTATTATATACATTCTGATTTTCAATTATTAAAGACGTTATTAGTAATATATACTCCTTATCTATCTCGTATAAAAAAAGGACATAGTTTATCTATATTATTGATAACTATTTATAGTTCAACACTAATCATAATTACTAAAGAACTTATAACGTACTATAAAATTATTTAAATATAAAAATTAATAGTAGTGTGCGCATGTAAATAATTTAAATCTGTTAAAAATGACATATTTTTTATTTTAAAACAAGGTCTCTTATCTACTGATGGAGTAACACGATGTTTTGATGATGAAGCTAATGGCCACACTCGTAGCGAGGCCATTACAGCTTTTTATCTCCAACGAAAAAAAGATGCCAAGCGCATTTACATGGAAATTGTTCATACACGGACAATACATGCAGAGAGCATTGAAGTTAACAGTCTGCTTTACCCAAAAACGGAACCACAAATAAAGCTTATGAAAGAAATACTAGATGAAAGTGGACTAACACCAGACAGCATCTCGTTCTTAGAAGCTAGTGGTATAGCAGTAAAAGATATTGATACTAAAGAGCTAAATGCCATTGGTGCTGTATACAAGAACCGCAAAAAGCCTCTTTCCATAGGATCAGTGAAGTCGATAGTTGGTAATACGGTATCTGCCAATACTTTTGTTTCAATAGTAAAGGTTCGTGTACCTACTTAAAAAACTAGAAAAAATGTACGATGCAACAGCTATAGCTAGAAGTAAATCTTCGTATTTCTTAAGTTGAATTATTTTCTACACTTTAATTAAAAACTACCTTTTAAAAAAAAAAGAATATACTTTTGTTTCTTAGACTTAACTGTAACTAATAAATTAATAACCAATAATGAATTTAAAGGCAAGGTAACAAGAGAGTATATTTACGGCTGAAGAAACTTCCCATAATTTAAATAAAACATCTTACGATAGTTGTTTAGTTATTAAAAATAAGATCCACAGGTAGTGCTGCCATTTTTTTTAATTATTAAAAAATAAAAACAATGCTTTAGCTGTTTGGACAACGTCACGGCTATCATTAGGTACAAAGAGGTATAAGTAATAAAAAATATTTTTACTATACTAATTCTAATGATATATAATAAACGCTAGTCAAGTTAAGGGTATAACATACCTCTTACTCTTCCGAAAAGAAACGTAAAATCTTACTATACTTGGAGTTCCATAATTACCTGATTTTATTCTCTGGACACAAACAAATGACATATTACACGAATACACTACAATTATTTTAGAATCGCAAGGAGTTCTTACAGAGAAGCATCATGTGTTCCTAGTACTATAAATAAATCAGGCCTACCAAATTATCTTGATCAAGTAAGTCTTCATTTCTAATCAACTCAATGAGAGACTTATAACAATTTTTTTAACTTTTTGTATACTGCTGTGTATTTATATTATTATGAAAGCAATATTTATTTAATGCTACAAATAAAAGACATTTTGTCAAAGTTTGTTGTATGTCTAAGATTCTTATATTGTCAAAATGGAAATTTTATGCAAGTTGAATGCTACGTTATGGGAACTTATATATAAAATATTAGAGAATTATCCTTCCTATTTATTATGTTCTTTTTCTGTTCCGCTATTTTAAAATATGGAGCTCTAGATGTTTAACCAATATAATAGCAGTTGCAATTTGAAAATTGTTTGTGGTAAACTGCGTTTTTCTTACCAACTGGCTCAGTTATATCCTTTCTAAGAGGAAAGATCAAACTTAACCTATAAGTTTACTGTATACAAGACAAATGCTTAGCTTTTTACAATAAAACTTAATAAAACTGTGCAAGTGAAGCTTGTACGGTCATAATAAAATGAGCTTATGTTATAATAATTTTTATTACAATTGCTTATCATATTTATGTTTGCTAACAGATTTATTATTTTATTTACAAACTTATTAATCAATTTTTAAGGATGGATGTGAGTTAGTAAAAATTTATTTACCAATTTTAAATTTTTATCTTGAAAATAAGCTTCTGCTTATTTAATACAAAAATCAACAAGTGTGTGACTGATACCTATTTAATATTGTAAAGGATGGTGGGAAAGAAAATTCGAGCTTCAACTAGAGTGTTAGAGTTGTGGTACTAGTTAGTTATTACTGTTTTATTTTGTTTAATAACAATTTCCAAATCTATAAAACTAATGCTGTTATACTTAGATCCCTCAACAGTTAATTATTATTCGGGACAATAGTAATTAAAAATGTTCTGTGTATAGTTGAAATGTAATTAAAGTACACAAATAAAAGGTGTTCCATGCAAAACGTCCCAGGCTCACCACGGGAGCGCTAACAGACACTGTTTTCAGCTCATTTTCTCGGCCTTATTCCTATCCTAAAAAAATGTTGCAAATAGCATTTTCGATGTATTTTTCAGTCAGCTTTTTGATAGTGTGGTTAGTTTTCAAAAAAAAATTTCATTTTCACTGGAAAAAAGCACAAAATATACTATGTCTCGAAAAAGGCATTTTTAACATTTTGTTTAATAGGCTAGATGAAAAGCTGAGGTTTTTTCACATCGAAGACGTCTCCGTATACAGTGTGCTCTCACTGAAAGATTTGAATAAAACAATACTAAATAGTTAACATATGGCCGTCTGAACGCGCACCGAGGCCTAGCGTGGCGCTGCACCGCGCTTAAGTTAACTATGAATATTATTAATCTAGAAATATTTTCTAAACAAACATTTTTTATTATTTTTAAGTTATAGATGAAGTTCGAGATGTAGACTTTTTTGTTTTTTCATTTTGTTTTTAAAAAAGTTGATACTTCGAGCTTATAGATGCTTTTTTTAATTTCAATGTTTTATCATCGATTGGAATGACAGCATGGAATTGCAAATCACCTGGTATTAAATTTTCTAAATCACCTCGAGTTTTGAATTTAATTCCACATTCTTTATACAACTCTTTATTTAAATAAAAAACTTTGCCCAGTCATACAAGTTTTCTGCTGTTAAAATTTGGTTATTAGAGAAAACTTGAAGACTTGTACGTCTTACACCTCTCTTCCAGTTGGCTGCAATACCGTCATACGCTTCCTTTCCGTGAGCAGTAGCAAAAAATGCCATTCACAATTCACTTTTTGGCAAACACGCCATCTACAGCAAGTTCGATGAATTAAAATATGCAAGGCAATTATAATGAATTTAGAACTAAAATACGCTTTATGTTTCGACGGTTTTTTAAATTTTACCTAAATATAATATAAAACATTGAAGATTTTATTTTAATCAAACAGTACTTTAGTAAGGTATAACGTATAAGCATAGTTCATTGTTAAATACATAATTAAATTTTACAAAGCTAATGATATTCGTTAACTTAAGCGAAGCACGGCACGGCAGTGGCCTTTGGCGTGCTCAGACGGCTGAACGTCTACTTTTTGGTATTGTTTTACTAAAATTTTTCAGTGAGAGCACACTGTACGAAACAACGTTTTTAATGTAAAACCTCAGCTTTCCATCTAGCCTATCAAACAAAACATTTCGAAATATAGCATATTTTGTGTTTTTTTTCAGTGAAAATGAAATTTTTTTTGGAAAATGAACTATACTATCGGAAAGCTGATTGAAAAATACATTGAAAATGCTATTTGCCACATTTTTTTAGGATAGTAATAAGGCTGAAAAAATGAGCCACAAAGAGTGACTTTTAGCACTCGTGTGGCGGGCCTGGGACGTTTCGCGTAAAACGATAAAATATTATCCAGATAGCGTAAAATAGAGTAAGGCATTTAAACACAATTTTTTTAAGGATAAGGTTTTAAGTAAATGCATAAAAAGGTCTCACAGTAGCTGACTTCGTGAACTGCCCTCTGCTGAGACAAAAACTTGTTCATAGTACTTGTCGTTAAATGAAAAAAAGAATTTAATTTTAAATTATAGAAATTTTTGGGCTAACTTTATTAAAAAAAATTAATTCTATGGTTCCAGAGTTGTGAAAATGATAAACTGCGTGGATAAGTATGGTTTAACTATGGTTAGGAAATAAGGCAACTACAGACTAATGAAAGTTTACTAAGGAGGATAAGAAAATGTTTCAATTTATTATGATCTTGCTAGCGGTACATAATAATAATACCTAAACAATTAGGAAGAAACTTAGAAAAACTCTGAATGTATAAATTTAATGCCAAGATAATAATACAAATAAAAAAGTCTTATCATTCATTTTCATCAATCCGTAGCAGGGAGATGAGTCTCTTTGATTAATACCGTTATTAAATTTATTAAGTCCCTTAAAATACCATTTTCATTTCACTTGCTTACGAAACTTTTAGTATCTTTACTTAATTAATTTAGAGAATTCTTTTTTACTTGTCCGTTATATTTATCATTACTTAACAGTTTTTCTACTTAATTGCTGAAAATTTATCCGTCAATGACAACGGTGGTATTACCTTTGTGTGCTGGAGTTCTTTCAGTATGCTGATTATTTTTTAAAAAGGCTCGTGTACGCTTTTAAGTGCCTTGGAGAACTCTATCATTTACAGAAAAATAAGTAGGAACATTATGGCTATTGTAGCTTACAATTTGTAATATTGTTGTTCCAACTGTTTTAAATTCCCTAGAATATTTAAGTAAATGTTTAATATTCTTTAAAGTATGAAAAAGGTAACAAATATTCATTTTCGCAAAAAAAATTAGATTCATCACTTAACTATCATATACTCGTGACGCAATCTGGCAGAGATGTATCTGAAAGGTAACATAGCTAACTCTCGTTTATTTTATTAATGCCTTTGACGTTGACAAATTCAGGCCATTGAACAAGGTCAGACTCACTGCCACTCATAGCTGAAAGTGTCATTTATACACCTTTGAGCTTGAATTGATCTTATGAAGGAGGGCATTACTTACTATATAAATTATTACGATATTCGTGACAAATGCAATTTAACTTTGTATTGTAATAATCAATAAGTCAATTTATTTTATAAGATTTGCAGCCATGATTTATTATTTAATTTGCAATTATTTTAGTTTTTCACTCCAAAAATTTGCTTTTGGAAAAATGCTGTAAGTTCTAAGTTTAGTTAGCAATTAACAGTTTAATCTATTGATCTTGAATTTTTTTAACACACTAAGGCTTATAAAAAATAGAATTTACTTTTTTATTAAAATATGCACGTATGAAGTCAAGCACGTATAAAAATATTTAAACTTTATCCAGGTACGAACAATTAGCAATTGCACTTTGGTATTCTCCATAACAGAGCAGTTATATCTAGTTGTACAGGACGTGCAGCTTTCACAAGCTGTACTAGAATACTAGATTGAAATTGCTAACCACTCCTACAATAAAGAAATTTTAATCTGTTTTCAGGGTGCTTGACTTGATCTGTGTACGTAAAAAGAAATCCACGCAAGTATGGGATGTGCGCTGTTTATACTTTGACAAAAAGAGATACGTTATGCATAATAAAAATAAATGCATGCAACAACAACGTACAGTTCATGAATATAATGCGTCAAATGTGATAATACTATTACAGTATCGTATGTAAGCTTAGACAGCATGACACGCACAGGCGTAGCATGTAGAGCCAACGCGCAAATTGTATTGTGTGTCATTACGCTGCTTTAAGGTAATAGCAATGGAATATTTGCGTGTGCAGCACATATTGATAAATATTGTAGGTACTCAAATAATACAATCATATTTTTATAAAACTTGTCATATACAAAACATTGTCAGTGCATTTTATATTTAGATGACCTTACGATATGTATTGGCAATAATCATGAGATAAGCAATAAATATAAGGTCCTTGCATGTGTTTAAATTGTATGATACTAAAACGTTAAATTATCACCACCGTAAACTATTTTGACTTAACCTTATATTAAAATATACTCAGACAGTGACAAGACGTACGTTACTTGACGTCATTAAAATTGATCCCAAGCACTAATTATAATTCTTATTATGATTATGTTAATTACTATTTACAAGAGTAATTTACAGCTGTGCTATTATAAAACCCTACGTTTAGGCAATTGTATTTTTAATTTAATATCTAATCAACTATATTACTACTTTTTCTGCAATTCAAGTTTAGTATAGAGATATTAGAATGGAGCTCGCTAAGAGTATGGTAGCTTATAAGTGGCAACGATACGTAGAGTAAAAAACCTGCCCACGATTTCCCCTGTGTCCTTGCTCAACTAATGAATGGGTGTTGACATCCTTCTGTATATACCCTTGTTGGACAAGGACATAGGGGGACTTAGTGGCAGTGATCTTTCTCTGAAATTCACTAACATTGCAGATAATTCCTGTCAGATATAGACACACACACGCACACACGCACACATCTACGTGTGTGTGTGTATGTGTGTATGTATTGCACTGCTGTGGGTTAAGGAAAAAATATATGACAGCAACAAGTGATACGTGTGGCTTTTCGCCCGAAATCAGCATGAGAACTCACCATACACTTCACGCACAAGCTACACCTGCTACGCATATGCGCGTCATACTGTCTAAGCTCACAGACAATCGTAAATTTGTTTCATTAGTATCCGAACATCTGATGCAATAAATACGGAAAATTCAAGCATTTGTGCAGGACTCAAGAGCCACACTGATGCAGAATAAGTTGCTAGGATCATTCTAAAGTTGCAAGGGTGTTGCTTCCGTAACCACGTTTTGGTAGAAACGTTCGTTTTATTTTTATAAGCTTAGCTATTTTATAAAAGTAAGAAAAAAAAATTTAAGTGCTAATTTAAAATAAAATGTAGGACTTACGGTTTGTCACGCAAAGTACTAACAGATTGAAATATATTCCTTTGTCAAGCTTCCAATAATTCATAAATCATAAATATTAGCTACACTACATACATTTATTTTAAATAGCTAAAGTTAATACTCTTACACAAAAACCAATTTTTTAAAGAAATAAAAGTAAATTTGGAAATTCAAAGTGATCAGTGATCCGTTGAGGGTGAAATGTGAGAAAATAAATAAATACAAGTAAAGTGTATTTAAATTTTCTTGCGTTGATTTATTAATGCGCAACGTTTTGCTGACAATATGCGTCAGCCTCATCAGGCTAAAAAATTAAAATCAAAAACACACAATGCGTGATCTGGAAGGCTCAAACACAAAAATACAATAAATTTTTATGTAAATTGTTACCACAGGTACGCGAGAATTTGTAAGTTTGGTTGACTTACTCGTCACCTGTCGTGCTATCGACTGACAATAAATTACAACAACAAGCCAGCACTTATATAGGCGGAGCCGCAAAGGTAGACGATAAAGGGCGATGAACTCGATCGGGACATTTAAACTTTCGTAGTAAAGGAAGGTATGCTCTATTAAAGGAAAGCACATCCTCCTTTCTATTGATGTTGTGTTTGTCGAGTTTTATATAAAGCATTTCGGAAATAATTTTTTTTTTGTAATTGGATTCTTTGTCAAGGATTTTAAAGTTCTCCCAATCGAATTCGTGGTCAAAATTGATTTGGTGTGCACAAACAACGGAATCAAAGTTTTTACTTTTCATATGTTCACTAATGCGGACCTCCGCCGCTCGCTTTGTTTCACCCACATATGACGCAGGACAATTTTCACAATAAAACTTATATACTACATTTGTCTGTTTATGTTTATTCGTTGTATTTTTTCCTAAGCGGACGATATGCTGCAGTTTATTGTTAATAAGAGGGTAAGTGTGAATATTGTAGGGTTTTAACATGGTTGAAATTTTTTCAAAATTATTGTCAATGTATGGTATGCCAATTTTGCAGAGAGGGTAGGTGTTTCTAGTGCTTCTGTTATGATTACTATATTTGTATCTTCCTAACACACTGCGGCCAGATTGTGTCATGAGTATATTATAGTTGAGCGATAAGTGTAATTTTGTTGTAAATAATAATAAATGTTATTTTTTAAAAAGTCTTAAGAACATTTAAAAATTAACTCAAATATTCCATTAAATTTTGAGACAGTAAAAATAGAACTAATTCAGTTCCAAGTAACAATAGCCAAAATGAGCCGTTCTTCTCTTTCTCAAGACAATTTAAAGCAAACACAAGCTTTTTTCAAAAATAATAAATGTATTTTTAGTACTAAAGCATACGAAAGTAATGAGACAGTTAAACTAATAAAAAAATTTATACTTATGAAATAAAAAGACTTCTTAAGTAATAAATATATCTTTTAAAGGTAGAAAAAAATTCTCCAAACCAATTAATTAGAGATACTTAATGTTTTTAATGAGATTTTTTTGATAAAGTGAGTGAAAGGTATGCTTGGATAATAAGGTTTAACTACTCTCAATTTTTTTTGTCTTGCTAAGAGGTTAATTCAGGTATTAAAAAAGTAAAGTGAAAGAAAATACACCCCGGTATTTTTTAGATTATTCCTAGTGATGGGTTGTGTCGAAAAATGCGAGAATTCCTTAAGTTTTCGGCATGCAAAAAGTATTTTTAAATCTTCTTAAACTTTTTTGGTTGTTGTCATAATTATAATTATTTTATAGTTTAAATAAACATTACATGAACTGTAACTTAACCATTAAGGTTTCATGGAGATCGCGTTTCATACTCTTTAGAGAGAATTATCACTAATATCTGTTTTAACAATATTCAAACTTCAATAATCTTAGTCGTTAATTGGATTAACATTTGGAACATCACGATTTTTAAGTTTTTCTTTTTAAAAAATACATATTTTTTAAACATTGTAGAAGGTCAGGATATAGTCTATGAAAAAATGGTCTTACTACACGAACTTTTTACTTAATTTGGTCTTATCAGAGTTGCAATAAGTAAGTGCAGGTTTTTATCTACGTAATTTGTAACTAAACCATAGATAAGTACTTTATGAGTAAATGATATACAAATTTATTTTATTTTTAAAGTTTTAAAATTTTCTTCACTATCTGGTTCGATTATAGGACAGATTGTCTAAGTCAAAAAAGTTTGTAAGCGAGTCCGCAAGTCAAATTACGGCAGATCAGTAACTACCATAAGATAAGTGGTACTATAGCCCTGAAACATAAAATCACTGCTAATTGTCCCTAGACCATTAGCACTGTTACAAAAGTAACTTATATTAGGACTTATTCCTTCACCCTTGGGGACGTAGTGAATGTTACACTCATATGTTTTGCCGTTAGTATGCCTTGATCTTACTTTAAATTTTACAGTTTCTGGATCTTTTTTAAGAAACTTGCTAAAGGATTGTTTTTATTTTAAAGAAATTTTCCTAAGTATGATGTATAGACTGTTGTGGTTGGTAAAAACAACTAGTTGAGCCAGTAAAGACAACGTTGGTTTCTGTAATGTTAATTCTAGAAAATCTAGTACATCAGTCCATAATAGTTTCTTAAACAGTACTAATTTCTAGTACTAAAACTAGTTATAATTGTCATCTAAGACTCTAGCCAAAGAATTTTTACACTTGACCTTACTTATTTTTGACCAATGATTCCATGAACACTCTCTACAACCCAACGGAGTTAGGTAACATATCTTGACATATTAAGTTGTTCTGTAAAAAGCTGTTAACTTTTTTCTTCTAATACAGGCACAAGTACTGTAAAGCCATTTTTTTAAAAATAAATTCTTGACGTCTCAAAAACCACGATCTTAAATAAATACTTTACCTTCCTTTAAAATACCTCTAAGCCCAGTTTGATCTTAATGACGTAACCATTTATGGTACAGATAGTAAAGCGTACATAAGGGGCTATTTTTTTTCCCAGAGTAAGCTTTCCGTTGGTAGGTCTTACGTTTACTTTTCTGTTGTCTTAAGTAGGTTGCGTCTCAAATAATATACAATTTTTTTATTACAGTTAAATATCAATTCGAGAGCTTTGGTTTTTTGCTAAACAAGAGAAGTCTTTTGAACTGAAAACAGTTCCAAAATTTTCTGAAAGCACACAGTCTCGACAGCATTAACGAAAAGATTGTATGGAATTTTCTACAATTTTCGCTTCCACCTATAGAATTACAGATATAAAGCCATTCAAACTTCCTGATCTTAATTTTAATAAAAATATTACTAAAGATTAAGTAATAGTTCTATAAGAAAATGGTCTCAATCATGTTTACATACTTTGAATAAAAGTAATGGTTTTTCATGAATGACCAGTAAAAGCCTTTACACATTTTTCTGGTATAATATAAAAGCTATTTTACCGTGGAGTACAGTATCAACTTGATCTGACAGTTTCTGGATAAACTGTTTTACTTCAACAGACTCAATTTAAGATGCATTTGCATGAATTATTATCAATGGTATCTGACTCTACTAGAATCAATTTTTTATAAGGTGTTTAGGGTAACATTAGTTCTTTTTTCTACGTGAAACATTTATCGGTGCGCGTCAGCGAGGTAAGTAAACGTGAGTGATGCATGATGACTGTAAAGAAAAAGCGTTATCAAAAGTATATAGATACACGTTGCATACATAGTATGCTGTACAGGAGAGTGTACAAATAGGAGAGTAAAAAGAATCAAAGAAACACGGCCGATCTCTGGTTAAACTCAGCTTGGCTCGGCTCTCTGTCTTTTTCTTTACGTGCTAAATGCCACATCCTTCTCGTTCATAAGGCGTGCTAATTATATTGTAGCTATATAAAAAAGTTTATGATAATAAAATATCATACATGTGTTGTAGTATACAGCTTATTTATATATGTATGCATATATATTAATTGATAAGAGGGTAAGTGTGAATATTACAGGGTTTTAACATGGTTGAAATTTTTTCAAAATTATTGTCAATGTATGGTATGCCAATTTTGCAGAGAGGGTAGGTGTTTCTAGTGCTTCTGTTATGATTACTATATTTGTATCTTCCTAACACACTGCGGCCAGATTGTGTCATGAGTATATTATAGTTGAGCGATAAGTGTAATTTTGTTGTAAATAATAATAAATGTTATTTTTTAAAAAGTCTTAAGAACATTTAAAAATTAACTCAAATATTCCATTAAATTTTGAGACAGTAAAAATAGAACTAATTCAGTTCCAAGTAACAATAGCCAAAATGAGCCGTTCTTCTCTTTCTCAAGACAATTTAAAGCAAACACAAGCTTTTTTCAAAAATAATAAATGTATTTTTAGTACTAAAGCATACGAAAGTAATGAGACAGTTAAACTAATAAAAAAATTTATACTTATGAAATAAAAAGACTTCTTAAGTAATAAATATATCTTTTAAAGGTAGAAAAAAATTCTCCAAACCAATTAATTAGAGATACTTAATGTTTTTAATGAGATTTTTTTGATAAAGTGAGTGAAAGGTATGCTTGGATAATAAGGTTTAACTACTCTCAATTTTTTTTGTCTTGCTAAGAGGTTAATTCAGGTATTAAAAAAGTAAAGTGAAAGAAAATACACCCCGGTATTTTTTAGATTATTCCTAGTGATGGG
>NW_019379741.1:1023777-1106946 GCF_000648655.2 Copidosoma floridanum
TACAAAAGAATGAATATAAATAGAAAAATAAAAAAAAAAAGAAATTAAGAAAATACAAGTAAATTTTTTAAAAAGTAATCAAATGGAATATTGAAAAATAATTTAACAAAACGGAATGAAATATGAAAAAAAAAACAAGAAATAAAAAAAAATAAAGGAAATCACATGAAAAAAAGTAATAAAATTGAATATCAAGAAACAACGAAATGAAATATTAAAAAAAAATTAAACAAGAAATGAAAACAAACCAAATAAATAAATAAAAAACATATAAAGGAACTGAAACAACAAACCAGGGGTTATGAATTGGTCATGGGACCCACGGTAAGAACGAAGTTCTTTAAACATGAGATGAGTATGGACACAATTTCTCAGGTAATAAGGGGGTCACCAGACCCGTAGGAAGAACGAAGCTCTATAAACAGTAGTACTGCATTCAGGTAGTTCACTAAAACAAAAACTTGAAAAATGAATAAGAAAAAAAAAACAGTAGTTCAGTACTCACGATGGTTGATCTTCGTTAGTACTGTATTTATGCACGACGTTCTCACGAAGTTTAACCATCGTAAGTACTGAACTATTGTTTTTTTTTTTTCTATTCGTTTTTTAAGTTTTTGTTTTAATGAGTAGTATTAACGATCATAGAGCTTCGTTTTTCCTACGGGTCTGGTGATCCCCGTGTTACCTGAGAAATTGTGTCTATACTCATCTCATGTTTAAAGAACTTCGTTTTTACCTCGGGTCCCATGACCCATTTATTTTTTTTCTTTTTTTCTCGCTTGCTATGAGCTTCTCATTTTTTAAGATACATGGTTTTAAAAATATTTTGGTGGCAAGAATATACTTACCATATTTATGTTACGAAAAAATCTGTCATTTTGATAACTTCCTATATATTAATTAACAATAGAAGCAATCATGACTGAAAAGTGTTATATAATTGTCGTCGAGGATGTCGAGTGTCAAGGACACACTGTTAAAAGTTATTGTTAGTATTGTTATCAGTACTTATTGCTGATTTTATCCGAGACGTTATTATTATACATATATAAAAAGCTTTTATTATTGTTTTTCTTATTACATGTAAAATTTTTAAACCATTTTGGTTTATTTTTCGCTCTTAGTACCCAGCTGCATTTTCTGTGGACGATTGCTTAGCACTCAGATGATTATAATAATTAATAATTATTAATATATTAATAATAACTAATAATTATTAGTTAAAATATTAATGACTTACTCTATGTGATATTTCTGCTCGGTGTGCCTGAAATCATTTTTGATAAGCTTAGTATTATTGAAGCCCCCAATTTATAAAAACCCTTCTAGCTCTCCTTTTATTTGCGCTCCTCCATTTTCGTATGTTTGGTGACATGCGCCATCGTGATATGATCTTCCAAGAACCGCAGTAGAGAGAGTGTGATGCGAGAAAAGAGAGCGGTTGGCCATAAGGCTATTTGTTGTCTTTACTTACATTCTATCTACGTCTTTTTTTTAATATCCACCCTTATGCACGTGTACGTACTTAAAAGGTACTTAACTTATATATGACGTGACTGAATGCATTATACTATTTAAAAACCGTTTGTTTATTTTTAGCTGTGAGTACACCACTCTCTTTACAGATTTCTATTTCCTATTTTATGTTGCATTATATGCTATGCGGTATGAATACTCTTGATACTCTACTATCTTCCTTGATATTTTACTACAGCTCCACTTCCTTATTGCTTTGTGCTTGATTTTTTTCTCTTACTCTGTCATTATTATTTTTTCTAATCTTTTGTTTTTTTTATAATCTGTTCTTTTTACGCTACCGTAGTTTCCCCAAGTCTTTGGAATCTCACAATCAGTGAGTTGCTAGGCGAGCTCATTTTAGCAGAAGTTGTTGGTGTTGTTCTTCTGCAGCGTTGCCGGTTATTCATCAAGCGCCACCTTAGCGTCCAGGTAATCCGTAATGTCTCTTTTTTTTTTTTTTCCGAATTTTAATGCGTTACTCGTTTTTTCTGCTCCCAGATACTAGCGTCAGATAACAAAGTTTACTGTGCAGTTCACGGGCCTCTATTGGGTTATGTGAATCACTTTTTATTTCTCCAGGTCCATGCCTAAGGATCGATCTTTGTAGAACTGTTGGAGATAGTGTAGTGCTTTTAGGTAACCTTAAACAAAGGAAAAGGTTATCTTTAAACACCGTGGATGTGATTGCTTTAAGGGATCCCGGTGTCCAGCGATAACGACAGTAAGTTTGCGTTACTTCAAATCTAATCGATTGTCTCTTTGGACTAATTACTGCCTTTTAATTTTTTTTTGTTCATTAAACCCTGCATGTTCTATGCTTACAGCCTAATTCTTATCATGTTTATATGTGTTATATAACTTTTCATTAATTGTAGTGTCTTGCTTTAGTTTTAGTAACGCTACCTTCTTATTATCCTATTAGTATTACTATAGTGACTATTATTGTTACTGCTCACATTATTCTTGTTATTATTTTTTATACGACAAATATTTTTTTGTTGCATTTTTTGTTAGAGAATGCCATGGGTTCATTTTATATGTTTGAGGCTTTTTTTTCTACATCGTTCGTATGTTACTGTTGTATTTTCTTACCTTTATTAGTGTGTATATATCAGTGTGTTTCAATTGTTTTTCTGAGCTAACGTTATACATATAAAACTTATTTATTTTGTAGTACTCTGCTCATTTTTTTTTTCTTGGCTTGGTAATCGGATTTTAGTATACACACTTTTTTTATTTTATCCACATACACTTCACGTATCTCGTTGTCTGTCTGTAATTTCACTTTGAGATTTTTATAATCTATGCTTGTCATTCTACATGGCTTCTTGAAATGGTCACAGTACATCCTTTTGGATGGTTCTTTTAATATACAAATCATTACTTCTTTTCTAAAGAACTTTATGTTTAGTTTTTTGTCGTAGTTATATGAGGATCCGTCCTTATTTTTTATTTGTGTCGTTGCAGCTAGTGTTCTAGATTGACTGAGCAACTGTTTCATCAGTGCGAATAAACAGTGTACGTTGAGCCACTAACTTGGAGCTTAAGAGTTGTTAGGAGTTTTTCTCGTTACCCAAATATGAGTTTGTATGGTGTGGAATTTGTGAATTTACGTTCAGCTGTATTTTAGTCTAGCATGCATAGTATAAGAAGATTGTCTTATCTTTCAGTTTTGTAAAGATATGATCTCAAGTATTCTTACAAGTCGTGATGCATGCGCTTTATTGCGTCATTACTCTGTGGGTAAAATGCTATACTACCGAGTCTTTTTACTTTAAATAGTTTAGCTTATTTCTCTATTGTCTTGTTCACAAGAAAGGGTCTCTCAACTGGGAAAGAGTTTTTCTGGGGCTTCAAAGTATGCCATAAATTCATCTATTAATGCTGTTACCGTTTCTTTAGTAGTTTTTTGTTGTACTGGCACTAATACAATATGTTTTGTTAGCCAATTTCAAATAAATAAAGTGTGTGTATTTTTTTTATTCGATAATTTATTTACCGGTCCATGAAAATCTATTGATATTTTTTCAAACAGTCTGCTTCAAGAGTCTTTAATTAACACGACATGTCTCGTTCTTACTCGTACCATATTTTTTGTGTTGACATGATGGGCAGCAGAGTTCGAATTCCCTTTTATCTGGTCTGATATTTCTCCAATATAAATCTTTCGCTCATCTATTTTTGGCCTTATTCATGCATTTGTGCCACCTTATTGCGGACTTGTTATATTTATTAATTACTCCGTACCTTTAATCGACTAACAACTTATTCTCGGTTTTAAAAGCTATTTAGTCAATATACCCTCTCTCATATAGTGCGTCGGTCGTTTGTGTGTCAGAAACACTATCCACTATCATTGCGAAGGCTTAATTGTCTAAATAAATAAACAGTTTTTCTTTGGCTTAATGCATCCTTTAAAATAAAAGTGTTTTTGCGAAGTTCTGAAAGGAACTATGGTGGATTTTTTTGTAGCTGCCATGTTCTGCATGCCCTGTATTTTTCAAAGTTTCTGTTTTGTCAAAAGTTTTTCTGTTCGCACCATGATTATTAATGCTTTCCTTTATTGAAGCTTAATTAAGACCCTGGTTACTATCTGGTAGAGAGTCACGTTTGGTGTTAGTGTTTAGTGGTGGTAGAGGTTTAGGTCGAGGTTTTATGTGCTTTTTATCAGCACAACCCCTCTCTTATTTTTCTCTCTTTTCCTCACTTTTCATATCCCACTGGTTCTCTTTTCTTATTTTTCCTGTCAAGTTTGTTACAGATTGTCCATTAGAGTCTTACATAGAGTCTTCTTTAATATTATCTAAAGGCTTTTGTTTCTTGGGGTCGTCGTCTTGACTTAAATTACTATCTGTAGACGAGGAGTCACTACCCACATCCTTGACGAGAGCTTGAAAATATTGGCCTTTAAGAAGCATGTGCTTGACTTATACGTCATCCTTATTCCCATGAAGTGTTAGTGTACTACTCTATTGGGTGATACTTGTAGATATATGGATACATTAACTTTATACTATTGTTAGAGTACAAAAGCGCATTTTCCGTCGTGGAATTTATGGCTCTTGTTAAGTATTTGTTTGGCTCCTTCTGGGTCTCAACATTTTTCTATCCATTCTGACCCACGTAGTACTTCTTAAACATTGATTGTTGATTTGGCTCAACCGTACATGAGTATAAGACAGTACAATAAACAGCCTTCATCTTAAAAAACATTATTAATTACTAGCTGCTTGTAGGGTTCTATGCATTGGGTCCCTGATACTTGAACCTATGCATTTTCTTCACGGTTCATTATGATCGATGTATCATCGCTTTTCCATACATTGATTCTTATGCTCTTTATGCTCCTAATGTCCTTATATTCAATGTCGATAAGGACCTTTGCTCAACATTGATTGGTTAATTCATTAATTATTGACTTATAATTAATAAATAGGCCTCTGTTGTTCTACTAACTATTGTTTTGACGTCAAATTCTTGTTTATATAGAATTTGTTTTATAATGTTTCCGTTTGGTGCCACTTAGCTCAGTCTGGTCATTTTCGTTCCCCACCCATCCATTTTCAATCCGTCTCTGACCCTACTCCCTCTCCGTTTATTTACCTTCTTTTATTTTTCGTTTTTCTTTTACCTCTTTTGCCTACGCCAGGTACTTCTGCTGCTGCCATTTATTCTACTGCCTTTCTAACTTTTTGCTCTCTCTCTTTTTTTCTGCGCTTTCTGCTGTTTCACTGTTCCGTCCTAGTTGGTATCCCCAATATTTTGCTAGCTTAGGCTTCTCCAGCGTTGCTGCCAGTGTATCTTTATATACAATAATAATAACTTCTTTCGAACTGCACGACTGCTTGACGGTATTAGAAAAATCTAAGATTATTTTATCTAGTGTATCTTACTGACGTTAACGTATATTGTGTTGTATTTTCTTTACTATACTCTCGTTCATGAACGGTGAGCTAGTTGTTCTCACTTTTTTCCCATGTTCTTTCTCTCTAAGTGAGCTTATTATTCATTTGTCCTGGTGATAAGATTTCCTCTTAGTTGCTTACTATTGTAAATTCATCTTTTTCTGTCTTATCTTATGTTTTTCCATTATCTCCTACTTTGATCCTGTATCTCTTTCACTGTAGCTACTGGTACTTGATATGTGTTTACTTAGTATTAATTTTCTAAGCTTCTTTATAGTTACTTTCTCATTTAACGCGTCTTCATACGACTTTTCTACGTTATCTTTTCTATTTTCTTATCATAATTCTCTGTGTTTTGTAAGCATTTTATATATGCGAACTGGTGGCACATTTACGTCTTCGTGATTGTTTTTTTCCTGTTTTTTCGCAAGCTCACAATGCTTCCAGCGTGGTAGTTTTGCATTTCAGTCCCTTCTTTTAATATTCGTTTGCGAAAAATAGCATCTAATGCCTTGTCTGTTTGTCCAGGTCTGTAAATATTATTAAACTCATATCCCCGAAGATTTGCTTTCAGCTTTGTGAATCTTAAGTCCAGTTTCATTAATGAGTAAAAACTTGAGGGGTTTGTGTTCCATTACGGCTGTGAATTTGCGAGTAAACAAAAAAGTTCTAATCTACTCTTCGGCGTACACTACCGCTAATAATTTCTTATCGTATATTGTATATCGTAATTCACTGCTTTTCAAATATCTGGAAATATTTTTAAAAGGGTGATGTTCACCCATTTTCCCTTGGCTTGAGATTTTTCTACTAGCGTAGTATGATGCATTGGTTGTGACTATAAATGGTTAACTTATGTCAAGGGCTGTCAGTACTGACTTGCTACATGGAGCATATTTGAGTTTAACAAACGCCTGTTTCTCAGCTTCTCCCCATTTAAAATCAATATTTTTTCTTGTCAGTTTTGGAAGTTGTTGCGCTATTCTTGTATGGTCCCCCATAAACCGTCTATAGTATCCCGAGTGACTGAGAAATCTTTTTTTTTTTTTTTGGCATTTATCGGTCTTGAAAATTCTTTTACAACTCCAATTATTTGTGGGTTTGTCTTTTTTTTGTTCCCAGTAATGTGTCACAGGACTTTTACCTCTTGCTGGAAAAATAACAATTTCTTAGGCTTTATCATTGAAGTTTCATCCACTATCCTTTTCAACAATCTCTTAAGCTACATGCGTGCTATACCAAGTTTTCCCTGAAAACAATAATATAATCTATAGATGTATACTTTAATTTCATGGCCCTGCAGCCCTGCCAATGTTGAGGTTTTCACTCGCACAAAGGTATCTTGTGAATCCCAGCATCTCATTGACATTTTTTCATATTAGTAGTGTCTTTTCGAGCCTAAGAATGTGGTCTTGTTTGCATTGTCTTCATATACTTTTACTTTATTTAATACAGATCATGGAATTCACGTTATAAGTCCAGAATCGCCAATAAATAATGTTTGTATTTGAGGAGATCCGTTCTTTACGCAAGAAAATGCTAGAATCAGTTACGGATTAAGCGCATTAAAAGTCGAGAGCAAACCAATTGAACCTAAATGATTCCTTTACCAAGATAATAAAATCAACTCTATGAATTTAAAAAAAAATAAGAAAAACCCTTAAAATTGAAAACTTAACAAAATTTCGAATCAACTTTTGCATAATTTATTTATCCATTTCATGATGAAGATAAAACACCCAGATCCCCACGCGACACTATTCATTATAATTCTCAAGGATTTAAAGTAGATATAAATATAAGTTATAATTTACCAGGCAGAAAAAAAGTAGTTATGAAATTACTGACTAGAAACAAGATCACCAGCCAGGCGTATTTTCGTAGAATAACTACCATACCCGAAGGTATATAGGCAAAGCGGTAGTAGATTGCAAAGAATATCACTGTTATAGAATAGCTATAAACACAAGAGATCAGCTGAGAAAAATAGAGATACCTGCGCAAGAATTTAAACCTTTTGATGTCATGGAATCTAAAGACTTTTTCGATACTGACTTTCAAAAAAACGATTAAAACAATATGAAAGATCGTATTTAATTTATAATAAATGAGCTAAAAAAATCTTATCACTCAATAGCTGGTTTATTAGAAATAAGAAAGATTGTAAAAAAACACGCTAACTTATTCTACATTCCAGGTGACCTGGCTCCTCGTACTTCTATTATGACACGTAAAATACCTACAACAAATGATGGTCCTGTATACGTCAAAAAATACCGCAACCCTTAATCATAACACCAAGAAATTAAAACTCAAGTTAAAAAATTACTAGCAGACGGTACAATCATGAAATCAAACAGCCCTTACATAACTCCTCTCTGGAGAGTACCCAAGAAACAAGGACCTGATAAGACAACAATATATAGATTAGTAAAAGATTTCCGTAGACTAAACGAAAAAACACCTTCTGATGCTCATCCACTACCAAGCATTACTAAAATATTAGAGCAAATTGGTGGCTGAAATTATTTATCCGTTTTTAATCTAGCCAGTAGATTCCTTTAAATAGAAGTGAATCCTGCAAATATACATAAAAGTGATTTTAACACACCAAGAGGTCATTATTTATATGTAGGAATGCCATTTGGACTATGCACCTGCAACATTTCAACGACAAACGGACGTAATTTCATTACGACTGCAAGGCATCGTGCTATTTATATTTCTTGATGGCATAATTATTACAACTTGACAAATGTAAATTATTAATGCACCAAGCAAATCATTTACAACATGAAATGGAAAACTACAGAGTCAAACCAGATTAAAAAAAATTAAAAGCTGTTCAAAAATTGTCAAAACAAAAAAATCAAACAAATGTTAGACAATTTTTAAGATAAGTGAACTATTACCGTCGTTTTGTCAAAAAATTTGCAAGAATTGTGGAGCCTTTAACGTTCTTGTTGAAGAAAGGAAAGAAATTAAAGTAGACAGATACTCAGCAAAAAAGCTTTGAAGAGGTAAGTAGAATATTCTGTAAAGCACCTGTGTTAGCTTGCGTCGATTTGATTGAGCCATTCATATTAACAACAGAAGCGCGCAGTGGCTTGGTCAGCTGGTTTGTGGGATGGCACGCGGGAGACTGGGGGTTCGTTTTACCACGCAATGCTTCTCGTGAAGGGTTGGGCTACCTTCTCGCAGCAATAATGGCCTATCACTTAGATCCTTGGCTCTCGAGGTGATCTAAGTAGACATTATTAACGTACCAAGAAACTACGACTGTATCCAAAAATGTAACCACTAATTGTAGTAGTCCAATTTTTTTTGCATTACTTATATTGCAGAAAATTTACGGTTTATGGAGATTATGAACCTCTATGCTGAATTAAGTCTATCAAAGATCCTATGAGTAGGCTAAATAGATGGAGAGCAAGACCTCGGGGTTATAGCTATACTTATAAGTACGAACCTGGTAGACTAAATACAAACGCGGAGACCTTATCGAGAAAGCCAATAGAATAGAATGAAGACCAAAGTAAAAAAGAAAAGTCTTCGGACGGAGAAATATCATAAAAAGCTCGTTTGCTACCTATAGAACGTAAAAAAACTAAGACTTAAATAGCTCGCCAAAATATATCAAAAACCAATGAATCTCATTCCGTAAGCATTGAAAGCATACAATGAGCACCTAAAGTAAGAGAAAATAAACCTAGAGATACACGATTAAAAGTACCTTGGAGTATGGAAGGCAAACAGGGTGAGTTAAATACACCTACGATAGCAAAAAGATTGAAAGTGAGACAAAAAAAAACACCAAGAGCTTAAGTACAAGACTCTTCATCCAAACCCGACACCGCGTCTACTTCACAGGTTAGCGACCCACAATCTAATGCACCAATACCATTATAAGAACGATTCTTTATGCCCACCTTACTAAATGCACTTGAAGAAGAGACCCCTCAGAATATAATGAAAAACTCGAGTGATGGAAATTCCGAAATCAGTGAAATTGAAGAAATAATCGAAAAAAATTCAGCTTTTTTACCAGGACGAACAAATATTCCGATTAAACCTAGTACATCCTGAGCCAATGACGTTAATAAAAAATCTTTAAGATTTCCACAAGATAAAGACTCTACTTCTTCTGATGAAAGAACTTTAAATTTAACTACAAGACAACACAAATTTCAATCTACTTTTCGACACTCTGTACAAGACCAAGTAAACGATACAAATAAAAATAAAGAGCAGTAATGCGATTCAAGGAGTAACCCTTACATTAATGAAGATTTCAACAAAGAAAGATTTATTAAAGAAATAAATCAAAACTTCTTATGGTGAGATAGTTACAATAAAAAAAATGAAACACCAAGTAACAGCATTCTTGGAGGAATACAATCTTTACCTACATTCCCTACCGAACGTCATGACAGCAGTTACTTAAATCAAAAACAAATACATTTATTTCCATCGTCATCTCAACATTTAATTTTATAAGACTTATTTACCTCAACATTCAATAATTCGAAAATATCATAAGACCAAAATCTCCAATTCAATCACACAAAAATAGTCCTACCGAGAATGAACTGCAAAACTCTGATGATAAATTATGCAGAAAAAGTTTATTACATATAGAACAAAATAGTAATGAAGAATGAGACGACAACTCTTCTCAATTGGAAAACATAGAAAAAAAACTGATCACGATACCAATAAAACTTCCATTAAAAATATTCTAACGCAAGCAAGCCCTACAGCAGGGTTAGAACCCTTACAGCAAAGTGGAAGTAAGCTTACAGCGGAAAAGTAATAAGAAATATAAGTCCCATTGAAAATTCCTCTTATATAACTTATGAAACAAATAAATTAACATTTTTAAGTTCTCGTGGAAATTTGACTCACACAAAGGGTAACTACATCTATTTTATTTCTGAAACAGTAGATTTAAAATTTATAAACAATAAAATAAGATATAGAAGCTATATCAAGAAAAGATTACATGGATGTGAAACCAAATTTGGGAGACGTTTTCACTACAAAAACTAAAACTGATACATATTTTTACTAGTTGTGAACACAAACTTTACTGATCAAATAAAACCTAGCATTTTATGAATCTGTTCAAAAAATTTCGCATACGCAATATCAGTAAAGGAAGTTAACACTGCTTGTATTTATAGAAAAGGTGAACTTACCGATAATCTTCCTAGAGGAGAAGTGCTATCAACTTTACACAAAGAATCATGCCATCTTTTCCGTACAGTAAAAAATTTTTTTGGGCACAGGTTCTTATCTTACCCTAGAAGATAAAAAAGGAAAATAAGTTAAATGTCATACTGGCTTATTTGAAGGTCACAGGAGAGTAGTAAAAACTTATAAACAAATTAGAGAAAAATATTATTGGAAAGGAATGCGCAACGACATTCCCACATACATACAAAAATTGTAAGTTTGCCAGGAACTAAAATTATTCCACACAAAAACTAGAGAACCTATGGTAATTATAGACACACCATAAAAAATATTTATCAAGGTAGCAATAGATACAGTAGGCTCTTTCCCACAAAGTACATCTGGAAACAAGTACACTTCAACGATGCAATGCTTACTTACTAAATTTTTTATTGCCGTATTTGTTCTTAATACACAAGCAATAACTATTGCTGATGTGTTATCAGGATATTTTATTTTAATTTTCGATATTCCTAGGATTATTCTTAGTGACAGATCAAAAAGTTCCATCGATCAGGTTTTGACAAAAGTATCAAAAATTTATGAATTTTATTTAGCTCTTACAACTGCATATCAACTTCAATTGAATGGTTTATTTGAGAGACGTCACGTTATGTTAAACGATTTCTTGAGGACTAACGTTAAAAACAGAAATAATTGGTATAAAATGTTTTCTTTTGCAATACACGAGTACAATACTGTAGTTTATTTAGCAACAGGCTTGACATCTTTTGAACTTGTCTTCGGTAGATAGGCACGATCCCCAAATTCACTTTCAGAAAAATTCAAATTAGAAACATACAGCTCATGTGCTAGTGACCTTGCCCACTGCTTACATACAATACAAGAAAAAGCTCGTTATGAAAAGATTGATTTCATAACAGAATTTTTAAAATTCAAGAAATAAATAGAAAAAATAACGTCATATTAAAACAAGGTAATAAAAGAATAATTAACAAGCACATTGACGAACTAAAATGTTGCTACCTAGAAAAATACGTATATATATGTCTATAAACCAAGAGGTCATTATTTATATGTAGGAATGCCATTTGGACTATGCACCTGCAACATTTCAACGACAAACGGACGTAATTTCATTACGACTGCAAGGCATCGTGCTATTTATATTTCTTGATGGCATAATTATTACAACTTGACAAATGTAAATTATTAATGCACCAAGCAAATCATTTACAACATGAAATGGAAAACTACAGAGTCAAACCANTGATCTCAAACCCAGAAAGTCCACAAGGAAATAAGCAATAAAAATTTAATTACATCGCTCCTCTTTTCTTTCCTTTTCTTTTCTTCGGTAATGCTCAGCCAAAATCCCACAGTAAATGCCAACGTTATCACCGCTTTATACACTTCATGTCATTGGAAAACATTCTACCTACACCATAAATATAATACTTCAATCATTAAACTAACAAAACACAAAAATATCGGAAAAACACACACCATAACTAATGCTTAACGCACGCATGTTTTTTTAACAATTTAATACGTACACTACTCTACAATGAAAGCAAGAGTGTAAAATGAATAATTAATCATTTAAAAAAAAAAAAAAACATTTGAATTTATTGCAGTGATTCGTCTTATTACCTGTTATTGATTCTCGATCGATCTGTGATTGCCGAGGGTGGCAACAATCTTAGAAGGGGAATGTTACATCCTAAGTTGACAGGAGTTATTACTTAAAGCTATAAATTGCTATATAATACTCTATATTGTAAATATAAAGCAAGCTTATATAACAAGGAGCTCGTCCGTCGTTTATGTGTGCATGGTTGTGTATTAGTTTTAAGGTAAATGGTTCATAATATGCTGACATAAAATACGGCTAGTCTCGTTGTGAGAATGCAAATATGTATAAATGAACAAATCGTACTGCATGTATGAATAAATAGGTACATGCTTATTTATTGCTCAATTCTGATAATGTATACTCATTTAAAATTTGTAATTTACATATTATTTCATTACAATCAAAATTAGTTGTAAAATCCCCAGAAGAACTAATTTTGAAATTTGTGAGCTCACTGTCACAATTAAACTTGTATTTGGTGTTCTTATATATTGATGATGCAAGCTATCATCATCACTAACCCAAAAAGACTCAATTGCACTTGTCAGAAAATTGCGATTGGTACTGTTGTATTGTTATTTCCTAATGTGTGAAATCATAACATGTAACACCATCGATCAAGCCTATTATTTTACTGTCAACGCAGTCTGGAAGAATATAGCTCATTGGTTGACCTAGTTTAACCGAAGGCTTTTTTTACTCGCTCTGATGCTATAAAAACTCACCATTTAGAGAAAAAATTGCTTTTTTTATGTCTGTCACCTGTCCTCTAAGGTTAAAGTCAACTCTTGGCTCTCGCGACTCATCAGTACCTTATACACGTAATGCGAAAGGTGTTGGCTGAACTGAAGTGCGAATCGAGAACATCAATATTATCGGACTACGCTGAGGAGTGAGGTACAGCAAAGGAGGACAGCTGAAAGTGATTCTGCTGATAGCAGAGAAAGATAAAATCGCAACATCCTACTGGCCACGAACTCATTTTTTTAGTTAAATGGAATACCGAAGGTTACCGTACGAAGTATTAGGGAACTCCAAAGCAGCAGTAACAACAATTAGTGATGGACGTAAGTTATTTGTTATTTATAAAATTTACGCTCAACTTTGTTAAAGTGCCCTAATTAAATTATATTTAAAAGAACAAATAATTAATTCATTGCTTTCATAAAGGAGTACATTAATTCAATTTACCCATCGTAAATAAACAAAGATTATTATTCAATGAAAAAGAACAAATACAGCTCACGAGCTAAATCTTAAGAGACCAATGAATGACACTTTAATAAAATAGTAAAGACCATACTCTGAACAAGTCCGCTAAACACAGCCAAGTTGTTATTTTGGATTAAGTAAAAGATATAGAGTGCTTGTATTAGAAGTGCCGCCATCTATGCATATGCACCTCTTAATACAACGATTTTAACGTATCAACATTTGCTTGTATACTATTGGTCGTAGAAATTTTTCATTTACCGACAAGCATCAGAGTCACGAAACTTGTTCAGTCTTTAACTTGAAAAAGGCATTTTTAATATTCGTTTCGATAGGCTAATGAAAAGGTTGTCTTAAAAGGGCCCCTTCTTTTTATTGTATGAAATTCGTTTAATGTCGAATCGAATGTTTCAATGGTAGATGAAAAGAATTGTTGTAACTCAAATTGTAGTAAATCAATATTTTTTGTAGTTGTTTTAGGTGAGTCATAGGTATCCGTTTTTCACATTAATGTGTATTTAGTTGGTTATGGAACTTGTATGATATTACATTCATTTGTTTCCCCAAATCCTTACTATAATTTGTAAGATTTTTACAATCAGAAAGCATGGTTATAAACCAATATGTACGGATGAGACGGATTTAATTTTGGTACTCGAAATGAATTCCGGGGTTGTTGGAAATTTCTCGATTTTCATTAAAGTTTTTCAAAGAAAAGTGGTCCATTGATAATGCAAGAACATTATTTGCCGTAATGAATCCTATTATTAGTAGGTTTAGAATCATCTTGACAGGTTGTGGAGATTCCTGTAACAAGAAGGAAATCTCATTCGTAACAGCGCTTTACTTTATCTAAATGTTTGATAATTATTTTTCCATTTTCTGCCTTTAGCGTTATATTATTATTGTTTTTATTTATATTGGTGATTTAAAAAATTTCATTATAATATTTATCTGATTTCCCTTTTCAAGGTTCTTTTATTGCATAAACTTTCATACCGACTTCTTATTTCTGAGGTCTAGCATGTTAATCGTAATTTTGTTAACTTTTATGTTTATATTTTATGAGCTTATCGTGAGCTTTTTCATGTATATCTCTTGAACAACGGATCAAATCGATAAGATAATTATTATAAGATTGCATTTGATTTTCAGTTAGGTATGGATTCGGTGGACGTACTTTTCTGCCGTATACTAATTCTAATGGAGTAAGCCCGATATCTGTATCCAGTGATATATTGTATTTATGTATGGCAAAAGGTAAAATTGAATCCCAGTCTTATTTAGTTGTAGCTTTCGTTTATAAAACGCTTGCAAGCATAGCATGGCTGCGTTCTAGTGAACCGTTTGAATGTGGATGATAAGGTATTGTGGTCTTAAGGTTGAAACTGACAATTTGGGCTAAATTTGTTAGTATATTATTTCAAAAACTCTTTTCATTATCACTGAGTACTATTTTAGGTACTCCATGCAAAGCTATAAAGAGTCTTATCAGAGCATCTGCGACTGCGATAGCTTGGATGTCAGGCATAGCTACTGCAACACAATATTTTGAAAATAAACATTGTATAGGTATATATGTTTATTTTCAGAGGTTGTTGCTGTTAGTGGTCCTACAGTATCGATGGCTATTTTTGAGAAAACTTCAGCTGGAGTATGAGTTATTATCATAAGTTCTTTTGTTTTAATCTGTGTTAATTCTTCTTCTTGGCAAATTTTGCATTTTCGCACAAAATTTTTAATATCTTTTGTCATACCTTCCCAATAATACAATTCTCGTATCCTTCTATAAGTTTTATTTATACCTCTATGTCCACTAAAGAGACTGTTGTGGCATTCAATCAATTTTCGCTGTCTCACTTCGTTTGATAAATAAGCACATTCCCCGAAACATATACTTATTTTAATATTTAAATGACTGAGTTCTTTTTGAATTGCTTTGGGAAATATTCCTCTAGGTAAATTGTCAGTTATTTCACCCTTCCTGGATATTCTCAATGTTTCTATATTTTTATTTTCTATTGCCTTGGCTAGACCTGCTTAGCACTTGTGAAGATCATGAGGCAATATTTCATCTTTTTCTCTTTCTTTGATAACCAAACAGAATACTGATTTATTTTTATAAGTAGTTCTTATCACGTCACCTATTTGCGGTTGCGTTTTATTTAATTCACATTTTGAAATGTGATTTAAATCTAAAAATAATTTATCGTTTATAGAATTAAGTGTTAAGTCAGCCAAAATAAACGTTGCAATTTTGTCTTTTTTATATTTTGAGCCTTCTTGTGTGCTTAATATTTTGGTGTGATCCATTCCTGTTCTTATTAAAGGTCTTATTATAGTGCTTTCTTCACTTGTGACTAGGTCATCGCGTTCAGCATTCTATTGCTGTTCTAACATTTCGAATGCGGCGTAGGTCGAGAAGATAGTGTCCAGTTACTCTGCTTCAGAGCGTAATGTTGTTTTATTAATGTGTCTCACTGGTTAGCACTTAAACGGAAAGGTGTATTGGATATACTACCATTCGTTTTTTTTCTCTGGCTTCCTCACTATTTTCTTGTTCAATAGTGAAAACATTAGGCTCTTTCCATACAGTATCGACATTGTCTTTTATCACCATAGATGCAGATTTGGAGCGTCTTATGAGTGATTCATCTTATCGGAAAGCTTCTATCTTCTATTGAACTTTTAGAGTTATCGGAATAGTCTAGTAAAACATTTGACGAAGTTTTTAAATTTTAAAAATAAGGAGAATTTGGCCTGAAAACTTGTTGATTACCGAAGGAATTCAACCTTGATCGAAAGCTGGTGTCGTTTCGTGATTCTCGTGGATATGTCTGAACATTTTTACACGTGCAGGGGTAATTTCCCATTGCAAAAGTAGAAGAACTGCCAAATACACACTGTAGTAAGCTTGTGTAAAACGGGCAATTCAAATAGGCTAATGATTAATTTTGATGTTGTATTGGATGCGTGGGGCTAAAATTTTGATAATTTATCCACGAGCCGTTTAAAGGTTGATTAGATTGCGTTTCATTTGATTTTTGTAACAATTTCACAGATTAATTAGTAGAGTCGTTATTTCGATATTGGAGAGCTGGGTATAATACTATTTTTTCATCTGAATTAAGCGTAGTAGGAAAAATTTGTGTGTCATTAGGATTGTAATAACAAGATACATTATCACGATTGCACATGTTGGGATTATTAAACTAAATTTTTTGTATATTGTTTTGATTGAACTGAAAATATCGAAAATGTTCTTGTCTATTTTGTTGGTGTACTGATAGATTTTGTCTTGCTGTAGAGTGTAACTGCTGAGCAAGATACATATGTGAATTCTGATGGTACATGGTAGCGTGAGTATTAGGGTTTAATATTTTTCCAACTTCTGTGGCTTCTAAAGCTACCCGTAAAGTGCCAGTAAAAGTTTTTGGTATGTTTGACATCATGTTGGTCTTGAAACCATCGGGTAAGCCTCGCATAAATGCTTCACGACTAACCATTTCTCGATATAATTTTGAATCAGGCTGTAGATTTTCAGGAAACTTTTTGGTAGCGGCTTCTATTTTTGCTGCTCTACCAACTTGGTTAATAAGTTGGGAAATTCTTTCGTAATAATCGTGAAGAGTTTCTCCCTGTTTCATATGAGAATTATTGGTGTGGGTAATGTATTGAGCGTAAGTTTCAGAAAAAGCAAAGTGTGCCTTTAAATGGTTTATAAGATCGTCTAATGTATTTATTAATAGACAACTTCTTGCTCTACCCTTTAGCCTAGAGATGACTGTTCTTAAAAACATAGGTTCTTCCACATTTGAGATAAGGGACCTACCATTTTCAATATCTTGCAAGAAATCTCTAAGTGGTGTATTTTGTCCACTGCATATGAGAATATGTAGGGCAGCTTGAGTGATGCGTGAAGAGAAATTATTTAGAGCCACGTTACGTGATAATTCAAGAAATTTTAGTAATTTTTCGGCTTCCTTTGCCCTATGGTATTGTTCGAGTAACTCTACCCTTGTAGCTACATCAGCTACCTTGTTTATATCCATATGTGTATGATCCATTACGAAAAAATTTTGAAAATAGAAAAGGAAATAGAAAAATATTTATAAAGAAAAAAAATTATAAACAAATTTGGGTAAGGTTAAAGCATACTTCAAGTAAAGGCTTAGTTCCTCACAAGAAATGCCAATTTGTTACGTCCAAACTTTAAAGTGAAGAGTGCAACTCGTAGATTCGTTCTACAAACAAATAAATTTAATTTTTATTCGTCAGGAACCAGCCATCGGCCCGAAGGCCTTATTTGCTCTTACTTACAGTATGCTTTTCTTTTAAATCCTTGACCTGGCGTTGTGGTGTTATGTTTCAACAAGTAGTATGTGTAGAGAGGTGTTGATACATCGTAAGCTGAGCTGGCATCGACCTACTGTTTAAATTTATCTGATGTAACACGATCAAAGCGTATTTTATTCGTCTCTTTATTTTACGTCTTTGTGAGGTCTTTATTATCCGTTGTGTATTTAATTTTTCCTTGGGATATAACTTTTTTTTCAAAGTCAAATTTACATTTTTATCAATTAAAATCTCAATTCTTAGAATACTTTATGTCATTTAGTAATTTAAGTATTTCAATTAAGAGAAGAATTATAATCAACAACCAAGTTATGTCTTATCTGATGATTCAATAATTTAGTGATACCAGAAATAATTAATTTTACCAATAATGTAAATAGTGAAGGTTCAGATTTACGTTTACAATATTTTAACAAGTTTTTATTTTTCTCAACTTAACTTACTTCTTTGATCGTTGGTTAACCACTGCTTGCGTGCACGCAGTCGCAAGATCTTACAAAGTTGACCGCAACGATGAACTGAATCCTACACGAGAGTACTCGTGGCAATGGAAATAATTAGGCTGCTGCTTTTAACGTCAGAACCCAAGTCGACGGTCCTTTCTTTCTTGCTCCTCCTCGATTAACATTTTAGGCGAGTATACAGTGGCCTGGCTGGCTCAAGCTTTTCTCACACAGCTTAGTGACTGAACAAAGTCTTACATTTGCTGGAAATGCACGCTTTTAACACGTAGCTTCATTACCGAGCTAAGACTTATTTCCACTTAAAATGCACTCTTTTAACTCGTAGCTTAATCACTGAACTAAGTCTCACATCTGCTTAAAAGACGCAACAGAACTCACTCTCCAACCTTTATAGTTACTTTGGAGCACTTGATAAAAGAGAAAAGGCAATTATTGGTGTATGCAAGTAGTTACAGTAGTTACTTCTTGTTACAGGAATCTCCACAACCTGTCAAGATGATTCTAAACCTACTTATAATAGGATTTATTACGGCAAATAATGTTCTTGCATTATCAATGGACCACTTTTCTTTGAAAAACTTTAATGAAAATCGAGAAATTTCCTACAACCCCGGAATTCATTTTGAGTACCAAAATTAAATCCGTCTTATCCGTACATAATGGTTCACAACCGTGCTTTCAGATTGTAAAAACCTTACAAATTATAGTAAGGATTTGGGAAAACAAATGAATGTAATATCATACAAGTTCCATAACCAACTAAATACACATTAATGTGAAAAACGGATACCTATGACTCACCTAAAACAACTACAAAAAATTTTGATTTACTACAATTTGAGTTACAACAATTCTTTTCACCTACCATTGAAACATTCGATTCGACATTAAACGAATTTTATACAATAAAAAGAAGGGGCCCTCTTAAGAAAACCTTTCTATTAGCCTATCGAAACGAATATTAAAAATGCCTTTTTCAAGTTCAAGACTATTTTGTGTTTTTTTCAATGAAAATAAAATTTTTTTGAAAAATTATCCGTATCATCGGAAAGATGACTTATGAATATATTGAAAATGCTATTTGCAACATTTTTTTAAGATAGAAGTAAAACCAAGAAAATGAGCTGAAAGCAGTAACTTTAAGCGCTCGCGTGGCGGGCCTGGGACGTTTCGCGAGAAACGTCCTATGTATGCTACTTCACTAAGAGTTGGCTCAGTTATGCTGTTTGTTTGCTGTGTTTCACAGATGTAAGTCCGTCAATTTATAATCATGACTAATTTTTTTAGTATCTCCTAGCCATAATAAGCAAGTTGAACACAGCTCATGTGAGCAAAATAAGTCGAGCGTGCAAGATGGCCTGCTCTCAGTGGAAAAACCTATGTAAATAAGTGATTCTGCCGTAAGTTGGAATCAAGAATCAAAATGTCTTGAAAAATCGTAACGAAAAAAACTGGTTGCAAAAATTCTTTATCACAATAGTTGTACCTTGAATGCATTCTACAACAAATATTTGAAGCAATTCTACTACGAAGATCTTGGGTCAAAAGATATAGAGTATTTTTATAAGTCATCTTTAATCAATTTTCGAAAAAATACTTCTGTTTCTGATGTGCGTAGCTAAGCTGTTTGCATAGTTGAAGTATTTTAATTAAAATTATGTAAAAACTAAGGTCAAACACCATCTTTCAAAAAAAGTTTTGCTTTACTTAGTGCTTTTGTTCGAAAGTTTTAGCTGTTTAAAGAAATCCGATAAAAATTGCTAAGAACAAGATTTTGTATGTTATCGATAAAAAAGGTCAGATAGGTTTTTTTTACTTAAAAACTTATACGACCAATAGTATACAAGCAAATGTTTTGCATCTAAATCATTGTATCAAGAGTTGCGTATGCATAGATGGTGGCACTTTCTATACAAGCACTCTATAACCTCCATACATACACTTTTTTCAATATCAAATGTACTTAGGACTCGTTAGACTAAGCAACATAGTTTCATTTTCAAGAAAATTTTCTTAAAAAATAAATTAAGATTAGAAAAATATTCTCCTGAGATGCTGATCAAACACAGAACCTCCTGTTTACCATAAAGTTGCTGTACTACTTAAGCTTCTAAGGAGCTGTACATTCACTCGTACTAAAAATTTGGATAAGTCTCACATTCTTAATTTTTAGAGCTGTCTCTCACCTAAGCTTAATAAAGTAGTTATGTGACTCTTATGCTTGCGGTAAATTAAAAAATTTATACGACCAATAGTGTACAAGCTAATGTTGATGCATCTAAATGACTGTATCAAGCGGTGCATATGCATAAATAGCAGCACATTTTATACAAGCACTCTTTACCCTACATACATGCTCTTTTTCCAATATCCAATATACTTAAGATTCATAATACAAAGCCACACCATTTCGTTTTCAAAAAAAATTTCTAAAGAAATAAAAAAGAATAAGAAGAATATTCTCCCCAGGTGCTGATCTAAAACACAACCTTCTGTTAACCAGACAGTTGCTCTACCGCTTAAACTACCAATAATCTGTTCATTTATTTGCACCGTTAAGATAAGTTTCTTATTCATAACTTTTGAAGCTGTCTTTCATCTAATTTTGATAAAGTAGTTATGTGAATCTAATAAATTTTCTCAAGAAAATTTTCTTTAAAAAAAAGCAATGTGATTGAAGATAATGAGTTTTAAGTATATTTGATATTGAAAAAAGTGCATGTAAGAAAAATATAGATTGGACTAGATTAATTTCGTTTATTGGCATCGTATTAAATTAACATAAGCCAGTACACTACTGGAGACACTTGACAGTTGCATATTTTTATATATACATTACATATATTTGGGTACAAAAGCAGCTATCGATATATTTTTATGTTGGCAATGATATTGTAGCTCTGGACAATTGTAAATTAACGAAGTAAAATTGGTCCTCATTGTACATGGGTAAGTATTACATTAGTTTCATAAAGTACTAATTTAAATAATAATTTAAGTTCCAAAAATAAAGCTCTTAAGAGCATTAATCACAGCCAAGTTTTTATTTTGGATTAAGTAAAAGGTATAGAGTGCTTGTATTAGAAGTGCCGCCATCTATGCATATGCACCTCTTAATACAACAATTTCAACGTATCAACATTTGCTTGTATACTATTGGTCGTAAAAATTTCTCATTTACCGACAAGCATTAGAGTCACAAAACTACTTTATAAAGTTTAGGTGAAAGACAGCTCTAAAAATTAAGAATGAGAAACTTATCTCAACTTACAGTACAAGTAAATGTATAGCTCCTTGGTAGCTCAAGTGGTAGAGCAACTGTCTGGTAAACAGGAAGTTGTGTGTTCGATCCGAACATGGGAAGGATATATAATTCTTATTCTTATGTATTTTTTAGAAAGATTATCTAGAAAAAGGAGCTATGTTGTTTAGTATTATGAGTCTTAAGTATATTGGATATTGAAAAAAAGGTATGTATGGAGGATATAGAGTGTTTGTATAAAAAGTGCCGCCATCAATGCATGTGCACCTCTTGATACTATAATTAAGATGTATCAACATTCGCTTGTATACTATTGATAGTATGAATTTCTAATTAACCGATAAGCATTAAAGTCAGATCACTACTTCATTTAACTTAGGTGAAAAACAGCTCTAACAATTAGGAATAAAAAACTCACGTTAACTTACAGTGTAATTAACTTGACAGCTTTTTGATAGCTCAAGTAGTATAGCAAGTATCTGTTAAACAGGAAGTTGTGTATTCGCACCCGGGAAAGGTAACTTTTTTCATTCTTATTTATTTCTTAAGAAAATTTTCTTAAAAAAAAAAAACAATGTGGCTTCGTATAATATTAGAAAAAGAAACGCTTAGATAATCTAGAGTGTTTGTATTGAAAGTGCTGCCATTTATTCAAATGCACCTCTTAATACGATGATTCAAGTGTATCTACATCCTCTTGTAAACTATCGATCGGATGACTTTCAAATTCACTGAAAAGCATTAGAGTCACATTAATTCTTTATTAAAATTAGGTTAAAGATAACTCTAAGAACTGAGAATGAAGAACTAATCTAAACTTTTGGTGAGAGTTAATAAACAGCTTTTTAGTAGCATAACTAGTACAGCAACTGTCTGGTAAACGGGAAGTTGTGTGTTTGATTCGCACCAAGGGAGGAAGTTTATCTTTTTCTTGTTTATTTTCTGAAAGATTTTTCTTAAAAAAAAACTATGTCGTTTAGTATTATAAGTCTTGAGTATATTAGATACTGGCAAAATGGCATGTATAGAGAATTTAGAGTGCTTGTATTAAAAGTGCTGCCATCTATGCATATGCACCTCTTAATACAAAGATTTAAATGTATCAACATTCGCTTGTATACTTTTGGTCATATGAATTTAAATCTTACACAGAAGCATTGGAGTCACATAACTACTCTATCAATCTAAGGTTAAAAAACAGCTCTAAAAATTAGGAATAAAAAACTCACGTTAACTCACAGTGGGATTAACTGGACAGCTTCTCGGTTGCTCAAGTGATAGAGCAACTGTCTGGTAAACAGAAGGTTGTGTGTTTGATTCGCACCGAGGAAAAATATTCTTCTCATGGTTATTAATTTCTTAAGAAAATTTACTTGAAACAGAAATTATCAGGCTTAGTATTATAAGTCTTAAGTGTATTTAATATTGGAAGAAGGGCATGTATGGAGGATATAGAGTGTTCGCATTGGAAGTGCCAATATCTATGCATATAGACCTCTTGATGCAATGATTTAGATGTATCAATATTCACGTGTTTACTATTGGTCGTGTCAATTTCTAATTTGCTTACAAGCATTAGAGGCCCATAACTCCTCATAACCTAATATTAACAACTTAGTATGAGATTCTAATAATCCCTCATACTAAGTATAGATAAGAATATTTAAAGAAGTAACAAAAATAAAATATCAGTAGTTATACTCTCTAGCCGCGAAGCATGTTTGATAATAAGCTTTTAAGAGAATTAGGAAAAAAACCAGTGAGCCAGAGTACTACCTTAATAATAGTGTGGTATGATAATGTGGTGTGGTAATAATAATCTGTTAATGTGCTTGAAATTAGAGGCTTCTCAATTACTGTGCGAAGGGCTAAAACAGAAGGTGCAAATAGCTAGATAACTAGGAATGTATCCCAAAATGATAGAATTTTACCTTATTTGGAGAAATAGCAGAAAGGTAACTGGAGAGATTAAGTTGACATTATGTTTAATTATCTGGCTATGGCGTGTCAATGTTACAAGGGGGGTGGGAATGACAAGAGACTGAACAAAAATTAAGCCTAATAAAAATTAGATAAAAACTGACAGTGTGGAGGTGTTGCTAAAAAATTATACAGCTAACATAATAATGAAATTTGAAAAAGAAAAATAACGTCAAGCTAAGAAGTGGTAAAAAGTGGCTTTTCAGAAGTTGTGAGAGGCCTAAGAGGTTTTCCTAAGATGTGTAAGAAATGCTGAGAGTGCGGGTGCAAAAAGTGATGAAACTAAAAATAACATTATAACTAGTATAGTTTTGCTACATTTAAAGATGCTTCTAGTAAAAGATTGAATGGAAATCTTTTTAATCGTAAGGAAGGTGCTTTGGATTATCTATTTGTTGAGTTGAGAAATTATAAGGGAGGGCCAAGAGGAGGGTAAAACCAAATTTAACTCGATAAAAGTATAGTTTAAACGAATAGAATTTTACCTTATTTAAAGAGGGGTAGTGGGGTTGGAAGTGTGGCTAAAGGGGCCCTTAACAAAATTAAGCGGGATAGTTGAAGAATGCTTAAGGAGGGAAGGAGGAAAATCTTACTGAAAATTTAACCTTACAAAACTTACTTTAGAACTGTACGAACTCTACTTTATGTTGAGAGCGTGATGAGAAGGGGACGAGAAGGGTAAAGGGAGTCGTGCCAAATGACCCTCCAAAATCACTACATAATATACAAATGTATAGAATGGCATTGGCTCCATGGTAAGCATGCTTGTTACTTATCAAACGGTGTTATAGGGGTCATAGGTTTAATTCCTGGTGAATGCAGATTTCTAAGAAAATTATTTTCATCGGGCAAAATTCCTATGTAACCCTGGCTATGTTGGGGCCAGTTTTCCCGGAAAATTTTCTTTCAGAGTAATTTCAGGGTTTCTCCTTGCCTCACAAGTCTTCGGGCCTGGGTAAATGCGAAACAGTGTTAGGGCTATAGGTAGGGGTTAGTGAATCGGATGAGCCAGGCAAAGATTGCTAGCCTTACAGGTAATTAGGGACCCGTGAAACATGAAGCTTTTCTGTGGATACTAATCAACTTTAATCTTGTGCAGGGAGCGCTAACTTAACCAGTAAGGAGTAGACTTTCTGAAATATGAAGTCCTCTCCGGGAAATACTACACAGTGGCAAGTGGACCCGATACACCATTAGTGCAGAGAGTGCCATCTAAGCTAGCAAGACGTTTTTCCGGAGATATGTCGCACAGGGAATAGGTATAACATCAGTAAAAATGTTGAAAATGGTTGCGGCAATACACCCCCACACATAGGTGGTGGGTGGGTGAAAAATAAAACAGAAAAAAAAAGATTGATAGATAGATAAATATTTACGTATACAAATACGCGTCTTACAATTAATTATAAAAACAAGTTAATTTTCTTATTCGTGTCAAGTACAAGTGCTATTGGACAGTTATCGAATTTTAATTCTTAATTAATTAGTTTTTTTTTTTCAGTAAGCATGTCAAAGATGTAAGACTTACTGCTCTGACTAATACATAGTATTTTTAGTAGTTTGATGTCTCATTGCTTATCTTATGGCAAATATACAATAGCTTTTTACGTCTTTCTTATATAATTTCACTTATAATAAACTACATGTTACAATACACATTGTTAAAAAATTGACCCATGGATAAGTATGCTTTTACTACTATACTAAGTTTACAACACGTTTGCAGTTTTGGTCACTTTCTGCAAATTCCTTTTACAGTGGTCATAATAGTGTTAGTAAGCTCAACCGACAAGTATTGCATAATTGTTGTTGAGGATGCTTTAATAAAGACTTTCATCCATTTAACTAAATACTATTATTTTTTTTGTTCTATAAATACTTAAGGCTAGTTTTAATACATTGTTTGTTGTGGATATACTTTTGCAATAGTTATTTGTTACTCTTGTTCTCTCCCAGACTTCTTTTTGCTATTTATTTCTTATTTATTGCCAATGAGTTGTTGGCTTCTTTTTAAAAACAAGGTGTGTCAGGTGCTTATTATTATAATAAATAACTTTTCATAACTGCTGTCAGTTCTTGAAAATAATAGCCTTGGTGCATCATTTCAGAATGTTCTAATTTTATTTATAAGTCTTATGACTCGTATTATCATTTTATGTATAACAATCTTATAAATAAGGTCATTAAAGGACTATAGCTCAATGCTTGAAAAAAAAACTTAAGGTTGCAGTTATGCTTCTGCAAAATTAATACGAAAAAACTTTAAAAATTTGTTTTGAGTTACTATGCACGCACGTCTTTTTACTTTTTTTATTGGAGTTTAACATGCTTCTCTTGGCATGTTATGTGTGAGAGAAAGTTATCTTTGTGGCATTAATCAGATAGAGAGTTTTCTTTTTTTTTTTAACCGTGTGTGTTTTCCGCTTGCATGTGCCAGATAGTAACTCCAGTGCACTTGTTTCACTGTATTTATTTGTATTAAATCCCTACTTGTTGCTTTGTTTACCATGCTTTTTCACACTTTTCAAAATACCTAATGTTTTGCTATCCTGGATTTACTGTGCTTTGCCACTAGTAGGTCACAATGGGCCATTACGATTTTGTTTGAGTTTTTCAACTGCTGAATGGTGTTTAAAAAATTTGAAAGGCTCTAATGTAGCCTTTCCAACTAGCATTAATAGATTTTTGTGTTATATTTTTCTTGCTGTACCCTTGTGAATAACAGATATGCTAATTGTTTATACCTCTTTTTTTTCATTCGTACAGACGCTCGTTTTTTGTCTACTGGTCTTTTTAATATTATATTGTCTTTTCACGCGATTTTTTCTATTTTGGATGCTATCATTGGGGATCTCTTAAGAGTCTTCTTTCATGGTCAGCCTTTTTTCATTCTTATATTTTTCAACTAGGTAGTCTTCTTTCATAGTCGTAATTTTCCTTGAGATCTGGAGAAAGTTTCACCATCAGATTGTGTATTTTTACTCTGACCTTGTTTTTGGTTGTTAGTTTTGTAATAATGTCAGGGGTTTTTTTTTATTCATTCTCTGAGTTTTTTAATTCTGAGCAATTTAATCTCCTCTCTTTGGCTTACCTTGTATAATTTTTTTTTAAGTTGCATGCGTTTGGAATGGAGGAACCAGTGGTTTATAGTTATTAGGAAAATCTTCATTCCTTTGTTTATTTATAGGCTGATACAGATCATGACTTGCTCGCGAAGGAGTCATTTTTTTTTTTTTCTAATGTATTATACTTTGGAAAAGGGCGTCTAGTGTTTTATTTAAAATGCCTGCTAATATGGTATGGTATAAAATTTGTAGCCTTCTAGCACTACTATTAGCCTGTTAAACTATTTATCAGGCTTTTTTAATGTACGATGTTATTTAGACGCTAAGGATTCGTAACTACAGTTAATTGCATCAAGAAATATCTAGCTGAAATGGTTTGTTTGTGAACACTATTATTAACAACTCTTTACTGTATGCGAGAAAGTGAAGCTCACTGTCTTTTTAGCACCTTGACATATATTCTCAAAGATGATCTTTTTTACGTCTTCTTGGTAAAGCACTGTGCCTATTGGGTAGTCTGATGCATGAGTTGTGACAAAAAAGGGTTCGTTTATATTTGAAGCTGTGAGTATTGGCTCATTATAACTCGTTGCAAAGAGTGTCCATTATTGTTGTAGACACTTTTTTTCCTGGCTCTTTTCATTAAAATTCAAAAGTTTTCATTGTTTATTTAGATAAAGGTTTAGCTCATTTTTGCGTCACCACTAATAAAGCGTCAATAGTACCCTTACAGCCCGGGACATTGTCTTATTTTTCTCATTATAGTAAGTTTAGAAAAATTTTTTGTCACATTTTTTTCTGGATTCGTTTAGATTCAGCAGTTCCATTACAATGTGTTTGAGTACTTTTGCTTTTTTTGTGCTAAGGGAGCTGATGCATTTCATTGGCTTCCACTTAATTGTGTCTATGTAGGCCTAAAAATTATGTTTTATAAGCATCTTTATCACGAAATTCTACTCGAAAAATCTTGCTCTTTATTTTTACGATGGTATTATACTTTGCCTCTAATAAATTTTCCGAAATTTTATTTATGAATAGTAACAGATAGAAAAAATTGTCTGCTCTTTTTTTGAGATCCAGAAGTCTGTTACGAATCTCAACCATTTTTCTTCGTTTTGTCCTATGTATTCCAGAACAATTTATGTAAACAAGTTATATGGCAATGTAGAGGACTTAATTGTTTGTTGTTTTTTTTTTTTGCAATGATAAGCTTCTGTGTTGACATTTTTATTCTATAATTAAGTATGTTTATAGCCTTCAGTGACTCATTGTCTAGATCAAATACAAAAGAGTTGTATTTTATAGGATGAATGTGGTCTTGTTTTTTTCTGATGCAGCTAGACTTATATACAATTTTCATCATTTCATTCACTCGTGCTGTTATGTCTATTTTCTTACTATTTTTAAAATTCTTAATTCCGTTGTTATAATGTATTATACAATTTGTGCAATTTAATACTCTTTTACCCTCAACATATTAATTATCTTTTTTATTTTTATATGAGTTCTTAGAGTTCTTAACAATAAAAAGCCTGATCATTGCTTCACTTAAGCCTTTATCATAATTCCCAACGATGCTAAATGTTTCAACCCTTTTTGTTATTTTGCATTAAAAACATTTACCTTCGGTATTGGTATGGTTATTTGTGTTCATCTATTATATCAATTATTTTTTAACATATTTAAAGATTTCCATTATCTCTTCTAAATTAATTTAATAGAGTTTTTTCTTTAACGTTTTGTAGAAGGATCTAACTGACTCAAAAGTAGCTGCTTTTAATTTTTACCAGTGCAAGCACTATTTTTCTCGACTTGGCAAAAATATTCAAAATATTATGGTTTCATTAGCGGTATTCTTAGTCTTACTAATTCCAGAAAATTTTCTTTAGTGCTTATAAGGCCATTGTATAGGTTAAGAGTGTTCCCGCCAATAATGCCTTCTATATCGATTAGAACGTTATCTGGGACTAGACATAAAGTAATTATAAAATAGTTAAGAGGCTTGTTAGTCGTCTCTTCCGTGAGCTTTCTTTGTGGTGCCAGTTATCAGAATCTTTCCTCTGGTCTGTATGCGCATGTTTGTATTAAAACAGCTTTTCTTCATAATTGTTATTCTTGCACTATTGCATGCATAAAGTTTTGGGCTATATATTTTTAGCTTGTCTTTGCTTAATATAACTAATCACAGTGTGCTTCTAGTTCTTAACATGTCGATCACTTAGGTAGGTAAATTTATGATTTTGTTAATGCTTTTTTTGTCAGTTAAAAAGCTACCAGCAATAAGTTTTAATTAAAATTTTTTTTGTTTCATTTTATTTGCAGTGACTTCGAGAGCTAGCTCAGGATTTGTTTCCAATGGTTTTTAAACTTTTTCCTCTTCGTATTCCAATTTATACATAATATCTTTTCAGATTAACCTATGACGCATAATTTATTTGACACTATAAACTCATTTTTTTCAGCTGTCTCTCTCTCATTCTTACGCTCTATTACTTTTTCTATATTAAGAGCCCTCTCGGCACTTGGGTAGCACGACAAAAATCCTTTAAGTTAAAATGCCTTGTTCTATAACATTATTATTTTTCGTCAAGTGTACTACCTGTTTTATTCGTGGGTTCTTTGTCATTATAATTATGGCCCCTGTTATAATTTAAACTATAGTAATTCATTGTTATCATTTTCTTCATCGTTCTAAAGTTCTTACTTATTGCAGTCATTGCTGTTATTTTTCGAGTACTTAGCGTTATTGCTGTAATAATGGTATCTCTTATATCCTACATTGTTACAGGAGTTTTTTCTATAATCATTATTGTCGTTCAGATTTATCGTATTAAAGAGTAATTATAATTATTTTGGTAGTTAAAATTTTCTTTCATGTGATATCAGTTATCATTTTTGTATTACGCTTGCCCATCGCTCTGACTCATTCTTTCAATTTCTGCGTCTCCCACTAGTATGTTCAATCAACTTGTACTGTGCATTTTGTGTTTAGTAAGCGCAATTTTTATTCTTTAAGTTTTTTTACCTTGCATTACTTGCACTGGTGCAGTACAAGTATAATTGATGATCCCTTTCAGTTTTTTTTTTTCCCTGTCATATCATGTTCTTATGTTTGCTTGTGGTTGCGCACGTAGTCATCTGTATCTCTTGCCTCTGTTTTCATTACGTAAACTTGAGCCTTGATTATTTTCCGTTGACTTAGATTACTTTTTATCTTTAAAGTAGCTACTACAGCTTTGCCAAATGTTTTTGGAGTAGGTAGCATTCCTATGTTACTTCATAGTTATAAGGCGATAGTAACCCTTATGTGTATTATTTTATGGTTTCATTTTCGGCCTCTTTATCAACGTCTGATGTTGACTAACGGGTAGTTTTCTCTCTTAGTTACATGAATTTGTTGTTGTATTTCATATTTTTTCAGCGTGGCTGCTATATTTTTTAACAAATTTATCGTGCTATTACTTAACTACTTTTACGTTTGCTACTCATGTTGTAGTGCTACCAATGCTGCTATATTGATTCTTAAATTTTACTGAAAACTCATATACTCTTAGGGACTGCCCTGTGTGTGATATGAGTTTGGCTATCTTTGCTTTCAATTTATTTGCCAGTATACCTATGACAAACTTAGTTTTGAAGAGGCCTTAAGTTCAAGATATTATTTTTACCATATTTTTAAATACAGATTACTAAACGGGATCAGCATTGAACATTATACATTCATTATTAAATGACTCAGTAATAAAAAGGTGATGTATGTTGTATGTTCATAATAATAATTTTATGCATAATGCAGGGCTAAAGTACTTTGGTCTCGTACGTTTTAATACTTTTAATTTGCTCTACTTAACTTAAAACTGCCAGTCATAAGTTTATGAGTAAATTGTAGAGAAAAGAAAAGAAGAACGATGAAGAAAGTCCACTACATGTGTCTATGGAACACATAATGTCAGATGTCTTATCGCTTAACAGCAGCCATTTATCCCTTTCTTTCTATCTATGTATATTTTTACCTCTGACTAATGCCATGTCATACTCTATACCACCTTCAAGGTACATCCTGAAAGTATCGGGCCTACTTTTACAACTCCTCGCCACAGTGTTTAAGAAACTACTGCGGTGCATTAACGTGAACAGTAAAGCCGTATGAAATTAACGGTGGCTCGTTTATTTCATTTAAATGAATAGTTTATGCACAGTGCATATTTATTTACAAAGTTTTTTTTTGTTTGGCATATTTAGCAACTGTTAAAAATGACTTAAATGTGGCATCAAGGAATTTGCATTTAATTTTGCTTTTAGTTTGGAAAAACAAGTTCTAGGACCATTCAGGTAATGCCGAAGGCTTTTAGAAATGAGTGTATGAGCAAAACACGAACAAAAAAGTGGTTTAATCGTTCCACAAAAGGCTGTACTTCTGTTGATAGTCGAAACAATGTTAAGTCATTGTTGATTGTTTTTTTGATTACAAAACTGTTGTGCACCACGGTGTTTTCATTGTTTTAATCGTTTTACATTAACACATGAAACAATCAATATAGAATTTCACATTAATGTTTTAAAACGTTTGCGTAAAACAGTAAGAAGAGAACACCCAAACTTTAGGTCAAGTAGTGACTTTCTTCATTATCATGATAATGTGCCAGCATATTCAACAAACTTCGTGCAACAGTTCATAACTATACACAGCATCGCTTTACGTTTTAAGATAGGCCCCTATGACTTTTAGTTGTTCCTGAAACTACAAAAACTACTTAAAGGACATAAATTTGCTAACAAAACGACGGTGGAGAATAATGCAACGAAAGAACTCAAGGCTGTCCCTAAGAGTAAGGTCAAAACCTGTTTAAAATAAAAAAAATAATCCATGTCGTTTAACTAAATGGAAATTACTTTGAAGGTCACCATGCAACAAATGGAAAAAGAATAACGCCAGTGCTCAGTTGATGTTTTTATCTTGTTTATACTATAAGTTTTGTTTATATACTTTTTTCATTCATTTTTTTTTAATCTCCTTGACTTCTACTTTGTAATCGGTTCTTTAAAGTTACTTTGTTATATGCACCAAGACTTATTTGAAAATTTGTATATATACGAACTTTTAAATCTGCTATACAACTACGTTAATCTTTAATTCAGAACTAACACAGAAATACAAGATTTTTACTGTTATCAGTACTAACTATAGAATAGCTTAGATACAAATTTTAGATGTATTTAGGTAAATTACTTATGCTTATTTTACAATGTACATACAAATGTATAGACTTATTTCTAAATCTAACATTTAAAAAAAAAAGTCAATACATTATGAGTTATCTTGAATTGTGTAACTAAATAACCACAATTATTATACTGTTAATCCTTGCAGGCACAAACAAAGGTATTTTGTAATATCCTCTATTTGATGTCACTTAGAGTCCTATTCCAAGCCTTAAACCTAGTAGCAGTTAAAGTCCTTGATTCCTTTCTGGATCTTTCACAGAAGTTATCGATTTTACAAGGCACCTGATTAAAGAAGTTTAATAATTTATGACTTGAAAAATGACTGTACTTAAGATGCGTCACTTTGTTTTAAAAATTTTTATTAGATAAGCCAGTGTTTAATAAAAAAAAGCACCACCTCCACCCTACCCTACTGCTAACAAGCATATCGTTCTCAGCAGGAGTTTTGCAGCTTCTATAGTCACGGCCAGTTCTGATGTTAAGCAGTCTCATCCATACTGCTAGGATGTTCAACAGCGTAGGCATGCGCTAGTTCCAGCTATGAAGAAATTTGTCAGGGTTATTTTTTAAGCATACTTTACAACATTTAGAAAATATCAGTCTTGTTATCTGTAATTAGTTATTTCTTCAATCTACGTTTATGTATTTACAACCAGTGTGTAGATTTAGTAAAATAATTACTATAAGATTTACTTCTTAAGCATTAAGTTGCTGACTCATTTTGACAAGTCTCTAGGATATATTTTCAAATCAGTTATTAGAAGAGCTTTGAGACTGATTTTAGAACTTAATTCAAAACCAGTGTTATGACAAGCTTTGATAAGTATTTAAAATCACTGTTAATGTATGTGTTGAGATCTATTAAATAATTCATTTATATACGTGCAAACATACCCTTGTCAAAGCAATTTTGATTATAAGATTAAAACAGCATTTTTGAAATGACTGCCTCTTACTTATATAAAACCCAGGTTAGAAACAATAACTTGTTTATTTTTACAACCAGAACTCAGCCAAGCTTTCATAACAAGTGCTAAGATAACTTGTGACCAACATTTTATTACCAGTCTTTGAAAAAGGTTGATTACTTATTTTTAGACTACTCATAGGATGAGACTTGAGACCTACTTTAGAATCAGATTTTTTTGTAACTGTATATGTATTATCTCTTATTTTATTGCCTGATTTTTTACTAACCATGAATCCATATTGAGATTCGTTTTAATACAAACTTTAAGATAAGATTTAATCAATCTTTTAAAAACAGCTTGTTCATGCACTCTGAAACCTACTTTATTACTTGCTCTAGGGACAAACTTAAACATGAAGTTTAAGACCACTATCTTACGTCTACGTTGTAACAAACTTAAATTCCCTTTACGCAAAAGTGGGGAGAAAAAAGGTGTTATTGCGAAGAAACTTGTACACAACTCTCGCGGGACAATTTCCCGTACTCGTGTGATAGACTCACACTCGTGGCCAGTGACGGTAACTCGTACCGTACAATCACACTCGTGCTACGCACTCGTGTGCTCAACTGACACTCGTTTCCGTCAACTCCGGCCACTCGTGCGAGTCAATCACGACTCGTGCAGGAAATCGTCTTTTTCACACTTGTTACGTAAATAACTATTTTTAAGACAAACTTTTTTACTACTTGTTTACTACTTGTTTCGTAACTAGTTATCAAATAAACAGTAAGAGCAGCTATGAAACGTATTTTGAGACCAGTTTTATTACGCAGTTTGAGACCTATTTTATCACCTGTTTTAAGACTTACTTTGAAATATATTTGAAAATTAGTTTAAGGGCAAACATAGATATAAGTTTTAAGACCTATTTTAAACCCGTTGATTACACATTCTGATAACTGTTTTACTATTTACTTATAGTCAAATTTTAAGACGTGCTCTGGACTAGTTTAAAAACAAACATTAAGAGCAGCTTTGAAATCAATTTTAAGAATTATCTTTTTTCGTATTTTGAAACATATTTACGTGCCTGGTTCATGACTATCACTAAAACTAATATAGAGACCAGTGTTCAGGTACACTCTGTGACCTACTTGAATACTTGTTTTGAGACTAACTTAGAAACTTGTTTGGTAACTGGTTCTAAGAGGAACATTGAGACAAGCTTTAAAACAAACTTTGAGTCTAGTTTTATTACGCAACTTAAGACCTATTCTATTACCTGTTTTGAGACTCACTGTAAGATGTATTTGGAAACTAGTTTGGAGAAAAACATAAGTCAAGGTTTAAGACCTATCTTCAATTTATTTGTTACACACTCTGATATCTATTTTACCACCCATTTTTATAGTCAAACTTCAAGACTTGCTCGAGATTTGTTTGAAGACGAACATAAAGAGCAGCTTTGAGATACATTTTAAGACTAATTTTTCTACGTAATGAGAGACATATTCAGTTGTCTGTTCCATAACAAACTTTGAAACTCATTTTTAGACCAGTGTTATACGTATACTCTGTGATCTTCTTAAATACTCTTTTTGAGACGAACTGTAAGACTCGATTCATAACTAGTTTGAGGGATAAACATTGTGACTAGCTTTGAGACTTATTTTAAGACCATTTATCATGCATTTCAAGACTTCTTTTATTACCTGTTTTAAGACTTATTTTAAGATTTATTTAAAAACTAGTTTTAAGACAATGATAGAGATGAGTTATGAGAACTTTTTCAGACCTGTTTGTTACACTCTCTGATATCTGTTTTACACTCTGTTCTTAGTCAAACGTTAAGACGTACTTTAGACTTGTTTCAAGATGAACATAAAGAGCAGCTTTAAGATTTAAATAAAGAATCGATTTTTACGTACTTAGAAACCTATTTACTTGCTTGCTTAATGACAAACCTTGAAACTTACATTTAGATCAGTGTTTTACGTACACTCTGTGAATTACTTTAATATACATTTTGATACAAACTTAATGACTTGTTTCGTAACAAATTTTAAGACAAACACTGAGACTAGCTTTGAGACTTATTTTAAGACCAATTTCATAACGCATTCTAAAACCCATTTTATTACCTAGTTTAAGACTCACATTGAGAGTTAGTTGCAGACTAGTTTCAAGACAAACATAGAGTTCAGCTTTTAGACCTCATTAAGACCCGTTTGTTATACAATCTGATATCTATTTTACTTTTCGTTCTTAGTCAAACCTTAAGTCGTGCTTTAGACTTGTTTCAAGACGAATATGAAGAGAAGCTTTCAGATTTATTTTAAGAAATCATTTTTACAGATTGAGTACCCATTTACTTGCTTGCTTAATGACAAACTTTGGAACACATTTTGAGACCGTTGTTTCACGTATTTTCTGTGAACTACTTAAATTTTTGTTTTGAGACAAACTTCAAGACGTGTTTCGTAACTTGTCTTCAGACACACATTAGGACTAGCTTCAAGGCTTATTGTAAGAATAAATTTTTTTCGCATTATAGACCTGTTCTTCTACCTGTTCGCAGACTTACTTTAAGACTTATTTGGAGGCTAGTTTCGTAACAAACATAGAGTCCAGCTTTTAGACCTCATTAAGACCCGCTTGTTATACCTTCTGATATCTTTTTTACTCCCAATTTTTCTGCAAACTGTAAGACGTGCTTTTAACTAGTTTTAACACAAATATCAAAAGCAGTTTTAAAATTTCTTTTAAGACCAATTTTTTTACGTATCTAGAAACCTGCTTACTTGCCTGCTTAATGACAAACTCTGGAACTTATTTTGGGACTAGTGCTTAAGTACACTCTGTGACTTACTTAAATACTCGTTTTGAGACAAACTTTAAGACTTGTTTTGTCACTAGTCTTCAAACAAATGTTGTGACATCAGTTTTTTTACGCATGTTCAGACCTACTGTTTACTTTTTTTGCTATCGTAACAAATCTGTCTACCACAAGCTATGGCTCTGCATAGTTTGATCCCCAGCTTTCACCTAATGTATCTTGACCTCCAGCTTTCACTTTCCATGAGTTAACCTGAGGCTATTGACATCAATGACAATAAGTTCGACTCATTCAAGAGATATTCTTTGTTGCAACCAGATAACGTCAGTAGTATTATCTTAAATTTGTTTCACTACAATTGTGTAATATCTACTTCTAGTCTTATACAACATTTACTTTACATATAAACAAGTCCGTCACTTAACAAAGAGAAAACTTAAACAAATACGAGACAAACGTTAAATTTACTTGTTGAAACTAGTTCTTAAATACGTCTCACAGTCAACCTTAAAAAAGGTAACAAAATTAGTCTACGGTAACGCAAAATAAGTAGTCTTGAAATAAATCCTTATGTGACCGAAAACAAGTACAGTACGCAAGAAAAGTGGTCTTCAGAAAAGTCTTCCAGTTATTCTCCATTTCTATTTTACATCTAGTTGCAAGAAAAACTGAAAATTTTTCTCAGAACGAGTAATAAAAAAGGTCACAGAGAATACGTGAAAAACTGGTTACAAAATAAGTTTCAAAGTTTGTCATAACGAAGGCGAGTAAGCATAACTCTAAATACGTGAAAAAATTAGTCTTTAAAGAGCTCTCAGAGCTGGTATTACTATTCGTCTTCAAGCTATGCTCCAAATAAATCTCAAAGTTAGTCTTACAACAGGTAATGAAGCAAGTCTTAAAATGCATAAAAGACCTGGTCTTAAAATTAGTCTCAATGCAAGTCACAATGTTTGTCCTCAAGCTAGTTATCAATCAAGTCTGAAAGATTGTCTCAAAAGGAGTATTTAAGAAGGTCACAGAGTAAACGTGAGACACTGGTCTAAAAATAAGCTTCCATGTTAGTCATGAAGCAGACAAGTGAACGGGTTTCTAAATACGTAAGAAAATTATTCTTCAAATTGATCTTGGAGACCTACTTTATGTTTATCCTAAAACAAATTCAGAGCACGTCTTAACATCTGACTAAAAATAGATAGTAAAAAAGATGTAAAAGTGTATAACAAAGTTGTCTTAGAAAGGTCTTAAAACTAATCTCTATCATTGTCTTATAAGTAGTCTTCAAACAACTCTCAAAGTAAGTCTGAAAACAGATAATAAAATAGGTCTCTAAATTTGTGAAAAAACTTGTCTCAAAATAAGTTTCAAAGCTTGTTCTAATGTTTGTCCTTAAACTCGTTTCAAAACAAGTCTTAAAGTTTGTCTTAAAACGAGTATTTGAGTTTGTCACAGAATATACGTAAAAAACTGGTCCTCAAATTAGTTTTTTAGTTTGCCACAGAACAGGTATTAAAGTAGGTTTTAGAGTACATAAAAAAACGGCCTCTGAAGATTTATTAGATCTAGAGTTTGTCTTAAAACTAATTCTAATATTGAATCTTAGCTGGTTGAAAACCAGGTAATAGAATGAAAGTTAATACATAAATAAAGAAGAAATAATCTGATTTTGAAATAGGTTTCACGTCTCGTCCGATGACTGGTTTGAAAATAAGTAATTAGGCTTTTTGAACGACTGGTAATAAAACATGTGTCATAGCTTATCTAAGCACTAGTTATTAGAGCTTGGCTGACATTGGTTGTTAAAATGGTCTGAATTATTGTTTTTAAACTTGCTTTTATATCAGTCAGAAGCAATCATTTTAAAAGTGGTTGTAAATCTTAAATTAAAAACTGTTAAGACAAGGGTATGTTAGAACGTATGAAAATTTATTATGCAATATAAATTAGCGCATGTATAAACAGTGGTTTTAAATACATTCCAAATCAAAGATATCAAACAAATTCTCAAAAAGACGATCTTATATTAAATATGTTACAAAATCTACGCACTGGTTGTAAATACATATACGCAGATAAAAAAATGATTTATTACAGACAATAAGACTAACTTTTTTTTAAAGTTGTAAAGCTTGCTCAAAAAACAACCTTGACAAAGCTCTTAATAGCTACAGCTAGTGCATGCCTACACTGTTGAGCATCTAAGCAGTACGGCTGTGAGTGTTTAACATCAGAACTGGCCGTGACTATAGAAGCTGCAAGATTTCTGCTGAAAACGATATGCTTGTTAGCAGTAGGGTAGGGTGAAGGTGGTGCTTTTTTTTTAAACACTGGCTTATCTAATAAAAATATTAAAATAAAGTGACGCATCTTTAGTATAATTAATATATGAGCCATGAATTATTAAACTCCTCTAATTAGGTGAATCGTAAAATCGATAACTCCTGTGAAAGATTCAGTAGCGACTTAAGGACTTCAACTGCTACTTGGTTTAGGGTTTGGAATAGGACCTTAAGTGACATTAAAAAGAGGACATTACGAAAAACTTTTGTTTGCACTTGTAAGAATTAACAGCATGATAATTTTGGTGATTTAGATACACAATTTGAGATAAATTATAATGCATTGATTTTATTTAAAATAAAACGTTAGAGACAGAAATAAGCCCATACATTTGTAAATACTTTTAAAAAAAGTGTAAGTAATTTATTTAAATTAGCTTAAATAAGTATTGATGTAGTTCTATGATTATTATTAAAAACAATAAAAATCTTGTATTTCCAAATTAGTTTTTAATTAAACATTAATATTATTGCAAAGCAGATTTAAAAGTTTGTGTCCATACAGATTTTGAAAGAATTCTTGGTGCATATTACAAAGTAACTCTAAAGAATCGATCACAAAGTAAAAGTCAAGGAGATTAAGAAAAAATAAGTAAAAGAAATTTATTTATAAACGAAACTTAAAAGTATAACAAGGTAATATAAAAAGTATTAGAGCATATTCAAGAAGTCTTGAATTGTGAATTATAATAGGTCTTAAATCTGATTTCAAAAAACATTTTAAAAGTATGATTTGAAACAGATTTTAAAAATGTACAAAAACACGTAAAAATCAACGTTACTCTTATGCATTCTTTACGTTGTCGGTTAAAGAAATCTGCCGCCACTGGGACATGGATACAACAGCCCTAAAAGCACACGATGTTTTAATAACAATTTTCAAACGTTGTGGAAACAAAAAAAGGTTCTTATAATTATGTTAATACGTTTTTAAAAGTTCTGCACTGTTAGGGTGTTAAGGAGAAGCGTGGATATAAATTGAGGAGATTGACTCTGGAATGATCTATGAGGCTCCCGAAAATGTCAGAAACTGAAAATAAATTAATGTTTACTACTCTAAGATGATTAATAAAAAATTTTCTTCGTTAATAAGTATTATTATGTGTATATATTATTGAGGTCATGAAATATCTCATAAGGTAAATCTCTAAAGAATCGGATCGTTAAGATCACTCTTGATAGATGCGCATATTGCCTATGCAAGATTTAGTACCGTGGGCACAGCAAGCTTTTGAAGCCTACCGAGATAGAAAAAAAACATTAAGAGACAACCAAACTGGTAGTTATTGAATAAGTACTTAAAACAACCTAAGTACAAAAAATATCATAAAAAAATATCACTGCAATTATAATGCACTTAAAATATACTTTTATTTTAAAAATGACACATAAATAACTAATCACTGCAGTCGTTACTGTTACTCTATTTTGAAAAAAACATGGAGCACACCAGACGAGGTTACAACAACACGACAGTGACTACTATCATTTAAACACATTAATAAATATTAATGACTTGAATAGCTAATTACTAAAAATTTGTCAAATGTTGAGACTTGAACCTATGACATTTTTTCAATAAATAGAAAACTGCAACATATTTAAGATTCAAAAGATTTAATTATGACCCAAAGTCCACAGCGTTTGTGTACAGTCCTTATGTACAAGAAATTATAAAAAAGAAAGTTAATATATAAACATAAAATACAAGAAAGTATAAAAAGTAGCAATTGAGAAGAAAAGTCGCAATACTCCAATGGCAAAATTGGTAACACTATTTCCTGGCGAAAAAAAAATTCCAGGTTCAAATCCTAGTTGAGGTGGTACTATTTTTTTACTGCTGCGTATGCTAACTTGTTTACGAACGTAGTTTTAACTGAAAAACTTAGTTGCCCTAGCAATTTCATACTAGATGAAAAAATGTCGATAGATTGAAATACTCGCATTACTACTTACCCATTGATAAAAATAGATTATTATCTAACATTCTTATATCCTATATGAGCTGGCGTCGACTGAAAAATCGCCGAAAAGTATAAAATGTAGCATTTAGGAAGAAAAGTTGCTAAGACCTTACTGGCGTAATTGGTAACGTACTTTCCCAGCAAGAAAAGAGTTCCAAGTTTTAATTTTGGTCGAGGAAGCACTTTTTCATTATTTCCGTATAACAGTTTATCTACGAAAAGTAGATTCAGCTTAAAAACTTGAGTTGCCTTGACAATTTCATACTAAATGGGGAAACGTTAATATATTAGAATACTTGCATTAATCCTTATCCATTGATAAAATTAGATAATTACGTAATATTTTTACATACCATATGAGCTGGCGTCGATTGAAAAATCGCCAAAAAATATAAAATGTAGCAATTGAGAAGGACACTTTCTAAGACCTCCATAGAAAAATTGGTAACGCATTTTTCCGGACAGTAAAGAGTTCCAGGATCCAAATCCAATCGAGGTGGCACTTCGTTTCAATTGCTGCATATCATAATTCTTCAACGAAACGTTTTTTAACTTGTCAATAAATTCTATTACTCACATTAATACTTAACCGTTAATAAAATGAAATTCAGTGCTTTTAATAATTTCTCATATCCTTGTATACCATATGAGCTGGAATCAAGTGAAAACTCGCCGAAAAGAAGAAAATGTAGCAATTGAGAAGAGGAGTCACTGAGACTTTGATGGCGAAATTGGTAACGCATTTTTCTGGCAGAAAAAAGAGTTCGAGGTCAAATCCTTGCCGAGGTGGCATTTTTATTAAATTGCACGATATGAAAATTCGCTTCCGTAGCGTAGTTTAAACTTAAATATTTCAGTTACCTCAGCAATCTCGTACTAGATGTGAAAATTCTAATATTATTATACACAATATGAGTTGACTAAAAAATCGCTGAAAAGTGTAAAATGCAGCAACTGAGAAGAAAAATCTCTGAGACCTCGATGGCAACATTGATAACGCATTTTTCTGGCAAGAAAAGACTTCCAGGTTCGAATACTGATTGTGGTGGCACTTTTTTTAACTACTGCGTATGATAATTTGTTTACGAAACGTCAGTAAAACTAATTAATTTGAGTTACTTTGGCAATCTCGTACTAGATGTGAGAATGTCAATTTATTAAACTACTAAAATTATTACTTACCCATCAATAAAATAAAATTAATTTTTTATATGCTTATATACTATATGAGCTGGCGTAAACTGAAAAATAGCCAAAAAGTCTTAAATGTAGCAACTGAAAAAAAAAGTCGCTGAGACCTCGATGGCAAAATTGATAACGCATTTTTCTGGCAAGAAAAGAGTTCCAGGTTCAAATACTGGTCGTGGTGGCACTTTTTTTTAACTACTGCGTATGACAATTTGTTCACGAAACGTCAGTTTAACTTAATCATTTGAGTTACCTTAGCCATCTCGTACTAGATGTGAGAGTGTCGATATATTCAACTATTTACATTATTACTTACCCATTAATAAAATAAAATTAATTTTTTATATGCTTACATACTATATGACTGGCGTAGACTGACAAATCACCGCAAAGTATAAAATGTAGCAATTGAGAAGAAAAGTCGCTGAAATCTCGATGGTGAAATTGGTAACACATTTTTTTGGCAAGAAAAGAAGTTCAGGTTCAAATCCTGGTCAAGGTGGCACCTTTTTTCAATTACTGCGTATGGGAATTGATCTAGAAAATGTAGTTTTAACAGAAAAATTTTAGTTGTTTCGTCAATCTCGAACTAGTTGGAAAAATGTCAATAAATTAAATCACTCGCATTGTTACTTACGCATTATTACATGAAATTTATTTCGAATATTATTTTTTACTATATGAGCTGACGTTGACCAAAAAATTGCTGAAAAGCATAAAATGAAGCATTAAAAAAGAGTAGTTGCTGAGACTCCAATAGCAAAATTGGTAACGTGCTTTTCTGGCAACAAAAGAGTTCTAGGTTCACAATTTTGTCTTGGTGGCACTTTTTTTTTACTGCTGCGTACGACAATTTATCTACAAAATGTATTTTGTACTGAAAAGCGTAAGTCGCCTCGGAAATTTCATACTAGATGGAAAAATGGTGATAAATTCGATTACTCACATTTTTATTCACCCATTGATAAAATTGTATTAATTTCTCATTTTTTTATATAACAGACTCTTTTTATAATTTTACGGTGCTTCTAGTACGTAATAAAAAATACGATTATTCCTGTTAATAGAGAAGCTTAGTTTTAGAAGTTTTTAACTGTCCAGAAGCTCTCTTATCATTTTAAGATTTTAATCAAAGAGGGCTCAACTAAATTTAATTTCTAGTCTAGCTGTGGTAAATAAACTTTCTTATTCGTATGACAAGAATTGCTGTAATTTTTAAATGTTTTACTTGTTTTACAAGTAGAAAGTGAGTATGTGTTCTACACAATTGGGTGTTATTTAGTAAGAAAAAATTATGTATGCTATTTATTTTTGATATTAAAATAAATATTAGTATTATTTGTATTATAAATTTTTAATTATGTACTTTAAAACAATTATATAACTATTAAAAAAAATTCTTTACTTGATATTTAAAAAACCGAATTGGTCTGTTCATTAAAAGAGTAATATCATTCTACGGCTATGGAGTGCAACTTTCTTATGATATTTTTTTTTACAAACAACTAAGATAACTATTACAAGTTTTATCATTTACCTATCATAATATGTACAAAAATGATTTCATTACTTAATATTTAAAATGTACATCTATGGAGTATTCTTATAAAGTTATACAGGTGACCCAAAAAATATCGTCCTAGATTGTTAGCAGGGCTATTCATTGTTGCCGTGTCAACAATATTTGCTCTCAATGCTTGTACTGCAAGCAAGAAGATTATAAACAGATAGGTTTCTGCCAAAAGGAAGGCTAAAATAAGTTAGAATAAAAAACGATTATTCTAAAGTCGATTCATTGAAAGTCATAATAGTAACAGAACGACTTCGACGTACCAAAGAAAGTAGATCATGAAATAATAAAAGTTGGCGAAGGGGCTAGGAAGAGAGGGGAAGCCTGCTCTGTATTGACCAGCAGTAGTGACGGAAAGAGTAAATTGGTGGCACGATGGAGTGCGGTGGGATATAGTAGTTAGGGTATGCATATGATGACCTTAGAAGTCATAAGTACTCTCTCCTTGTCTAACGGCAGTCACTGCGCAGTGTGCATGGTGCGCATTTGAATTTCAAATCACTCCGCTTATGGATGGATTAATGGTGTCCATAACTACCGAGTCAGGTACTCACTACTCAGGAACCAAACTACCAAGGTAACTTTTAACCATGTGTACCCGGGTGTAGGTTATTATAAATCCTTGAAAGAAAAAAAAAAAAACCTGAAGAAAAAAAAGAAACTTTTTAAAAATTACTGTATAAATTTATAAACTTATTTTAGAAATATCAAGATATTTTTGATTTGATTTTTTTCGATGCAGTTTCTACTGGAAATATCAATGCTAAAAAAAGTCATAAATTTCATCGTTGATTTTGCGTCGACACCTTGATGAATTCATGTTAATTAAAAGTTGTGTCAGCGATTATTAATTTGATTTTAATACACTTAACTTCAAAATAATGATCCCTCCATGTTAGCATTGTAGTTGCACTGTATATTAAATTTGGCCGAACAATATCATTGTCTAATAAGCTTATTAGTAGATCTTTTTAATTTAGCGTTAAAAAGAAAGGTGTTTAAGTAACTCCATTTATTGTAAAAGCACATGAGATGCATGTTACAACTAACGATGATTCGGAACGCGTCCACATATAGTGCTTGCAAGAAGGATACATAATATACATGGTATGTATACGAATCCTTCTTTCCAGGAAAAAAACTTAGAAGATTGTACTTACTTAAATTGATGATATCTTTGTCAAATATCTTGTTAATTAAGTTAAAAGTATCTAGCAATACTTCCCACGTTAACGAATGACGCACTGCTAGGAGCATGCATATTAGTATTAGTTCTTCATTGCTTGTGTCAGTCGTTCTGTCCAGCCTATGACTAAGAAAGCACTTTTTTTTAAAGTTATTTTTCTCAATTTTTTTTTTTTTTCAAATAGACATTTTGCTTCATTATACAGTGCATCATCATTATCAGCACAATCAGCACCATCACCGTCTTCACCATCATTATCACCCTTATCATGATTATCATCTCTTTTATTAGAACTGTTAGAAGAATCGCTAGTAGTAGCTCTATAATCTCGATACAGACTTTTGTCATAAATAGCATTTGAATCATCACTATAATGTAATAATGCATTTATTTAATCACTGTTGTCTTCATCGTCTGTATGTACTACTCGATCTTCATTATTGTTTTTAACATGAAGAGATGCATCACAAACTTCTTTAGTATAAGAAAAATCTCTGCATTCTTTTATATTGTCTGTAGTTTTAACACCAGACTTTGGTTCATAACCATTACTATTATTGCAACCAGAGTCAGCTGATGAAATACCTAGTGCCTAAAAGATTATTATATGGTTGTAGCAAAGTAGAACAACAACGTTAAATAGGGGCACTAATTCAAGGTTATGATTGTTATTTTTTTTGATATAAGGTGCATATATAAACACGTTTTTGCACCATTAATTAACATCTTTGACAATTGAAAAACAAATAAACTTTTCTACAAAACATCAAAAGTACTCTACTGATAAGATATCTCAGCAGTAAAGTATTTTCACCGATGAAGTTAGACGAAACATAAAAGTTCACTCTATTTATGTTGGTAAAAGGAAATTTTATGGTTGAACCAAGGAACATGTGCCATAATAGAAATAATAAAAATAATAATAATAATAATAAATTTTGTTGTAACTTACATTCACTAATATCTCAAACTTTCGTTTTCTCGTATAATATATACTTAAAGTAGGTTGTTTTGCTTTAGAATTGGCCTCCAACCATCTGTTATACGTATAAGAAAGTTCATCACCCATTCTTCTAAATACTTGTTAAATAGTAGATTAATCACAAATAAATTTTTTGTGCACTGTACAATATTTTATGTTGGTTTTTTCATATTTAAAATACCACTACTAATACAAGAAACATATATTAAATGCCAGTTAGGGCTATATACAGATCTGTAAGGGCTTTCACGTATTATACAAGCTCGCCAAAGATATCTGTGGACTTAATCTGACTGCTCCGAATACATTGACATAAAGGGTATTTTTGGTAGTCGGTTGGTCGATCGGTTGGTCCAATTCCTCATGAAAGTACACCTATAAAGTACACCTATATTTACCACAGTATGTAGATATACATTCTAATAGAATCGAACCGACCTATCGATCGATGGATTATAAAAACAAAAAAAAAGTACCCAAAAAAAACTACTGTTACATGCGGCGGAAATACTCAGGGAAACGTTACAGCACCAGAGCGAAATGTTCCTCTATTACTAGTTTTATTGGTTAGGCTATTGAGTTTTCACCCACTTTGCACATGATACATACTTTCCGTGGCAAAAAAGACAATGCGCAAAAAATGAGACTAGTATTGGGGGAACTTTTGTCTCTGACGCTTTGACATTCCGCTTGCTATTTCCACTGCATGTAACTGCTGCCGAAAGCTTGAAGCTCTTAGTAGCTTCATGTTTTCATGTTGGAACGAGTAGTCTATATTCCATATATGTTTAAGGTTATAAGAAAACTTGTGTTGTTGTGTACGTCCATTTGCTATTCTGCAACCTATATTTCGATCTCCCTCAATTATTCAAACGATTCACGTGTTTTTACTTCAGGACTTGTAATTTTAATGTTAAATATATCGCAAGTAATAAAAAAATGATCACGTTGGTGTACATCAAATCATCGAACTCTTATTGATTCGTTAAAACGAGTAACATTAACGATTTTGAGGTCAAAGAGATTGGACGTTAGCCAAAGGAAATCGCCAGTGTCCCTTTTAGATGCAGCACAAAAAAAAATCATTCCAGTGCCAAGTATTAATTGTTGGGAGTAAGTTAATGAAAGTTATTGAATGAATGATAATTGACGGAAAAGTTAAAGATTACTAAAATGAAAAATGCTATTTATGGATACCAAAGAAAAAGTAGAAAAGATGGCAGTAAAGAGGCCCCATGTGCTAAAACTGAGCGAGTCAGACTTTAATCAATACTTGGATGACGTAAATTATGAAGATGAAAAAACTAAACAAAAGCAAGAAATCACAGTAAGTATTTTTAACTACTATTTTTGATGATGTATCTCATGCTAATTGTTTACATTGTAAATAAATTAAGAAGAAATCCAAAAAGAGAAGTGAAGCGGATGCTGCAAAAAAAATTGCAGAACAGTATCAAAATACTATAGATGTAAATGCTGACACTACTCAAAGCTGTTCAAACAAGCACGAACACAGTGATGGTGGAAAATCTCCGACAACTTTCAATAACAATAATCAGCCTCCATCACCTGTAAATGTTGTTTACTCACTTATAACCTTAAAAAAATAGTTCTTAGTAAATATCGTTACGAAATAATTATAGCGTTTCAGTATGATATAGAACATTTTTCTGTCGATGAACGCAACGAAACGCTGAAAAACTTACAAAGTTAATTAATTGAAGAAAAAAGAAAGCATTTAATAGCTCATAACGTAATTGAGAAACTGCAAGATAGATTCCAAGAATCAAAGGAGAATAAAAAAGTAAAGACACAACAAGAAAATATGGGATGACATAAATACAAGTAAATTTTACAGCCTTAACTCTTTCTGATAATTTGAATGAGTTAAAAAAAGATGAGCCGTAAAAGCGCACTTTATTCACTACTTAGATGATTATGGGTATAGGGAACCTTTATACAGCAACAAGTTAAGAAGCATAAATGATTGTACACGATGAGCAATTAATAAAGCAAAAAAATGGGTAAAAAAATTGAGCAATTCTCTAAACTTGATTCAGATGAAGAACAAGAAGAGCAGGAGTTTCTCATGTTGTAATTATTATCTTTTTTATATTCGTTTTATCTACAATAGTTTGTAGTCAGATAGCACTAGTCAAATATTAGAAAAAAGACAAAGCTGGTACTTTGGTGATAAATGCATGGAATATTTAAAATAATTTGATTTTAACTATTTGCTGTTATTAACATGCCATAAGCATAAAAGTTTATTTGGTACAGTACCAAAAATTAACCTGCATTAAGTACAAAGTGAAGAAATAAAGTATTTTCTTGTAATGTTTAAACATGTGTTAATATAATTGATGTTAATAAGTTAAGAAAATGACACAACAATAGACTTGTTTTTATCTTTGTTCATTCCTGATGCTTCATTGTTTAGAAATTCTTTATTTATACTATATGGAAATGTATGGCGATAATTACATTATTTTAAAAATATTCTTGTTACCTTTCGTCCACATATAGTGCTTGCAAGAAGGATACATAATATACATGGTATGTATACGAATCCTTCTTTCCAGGAAAAAAACTTAGAAGATTGTACTTACTTAAATTGATGATATCTTTGTCAAATATCTTGTTAATTAAGTTAAAAGTATCTAGCAATACTTCCCACGTTAACGAATGACGCACTGCTAGGAGCATGCATATTAGTATTAGTTCTTCATTGCTTGTGTCAGTCGTTCTGTCCAGCCTATGACTAAGAAAGCACNTTTTTTTGAAGGAGATCTAAAATAACTTACGCCAAAGTAACTACATACTTCATTAGTATATAGGTTTTGGCCATGTATCAATGTGTATATTGTAAGCTGTATACAGTTCATGTTACTACAGTGTTACTATAAGTATATATTGTATATCTTATTGTATCAATTACCCATCCAAGTTTAACTGCGTATAGTTGCACACATGCGTGGCGATGTGTGGTGTATAAATGTAACTGGAGAGTCTCTATCAGCTGTATTACCATACACATATGCACACACATACGTATTTGTAATTAACCGTCATCAGGACATCAGTCTTTGTTATTAATTAAACTATGCTTTATAATATCTTGCATTATACTAAAACTGTTTTAACTTATAAAGGTATAATTTTATTTTTTATTACATGTGTTATTACCTTACTCTTTTTCTTAAACAAATTTATTTGTAACGACTAACAGGTATTCTACAAATTATCTAACAGCCTTTTTAGAAAACTTAATTATTGATAAAAAAAAAAATTAAAACACCATTTTCTTTTACGAAAGTATTTAGTATTTCTGCTGAAAAATTAATGTAATTATTTACAAATTTCATGTCACAGAGTACAAAGAAATTTATTAAACAGTAATAATTAGCCTATATCAGACGTAAATTGTCTTAGTTCTATAATGAATTTTGACTCATTTCTCAGTATCTGTAGTAGTTAAATTTAAAACTAATATTTTCATAACAAATCCCATAATTCTCAGAAACTTCAGCTTGAAGACTACTCCTATTACCGTGTCATAAGCTTTTGTTATTTATTATTCCATGCATGTTATCATACGTATTATCATGACCCACATAGTTATATACATGCCATGTTAAAAGATTACTCATTTCAAAGACTGTAAATAATTTGCGAGTGATTAAATTTATCGACTTTCCCATGCAGTATAAGATTGCCAAGGCAACTCAATTTTTTTGATCAACACTACAAGTTTGTAGAAGAATTGTTATATGTAGCAATTGAAAAATAATGCCACCTCAACCAGGATTTGAAACCGAAACTCTTTTTTTGCCAGGAAAGCGTGATACCAATACTACCATCGACGTTTTAGTGACTCCTCTGCTTAATTGCTGCATTTTATAGTTTTCCGGTGATATTTTCTGTCAACGCCTGCTCATATGGTACATAAGAATATTAGAAATTATTCTTATTTTATTGATGAGTGAGTATTAATGCAGGTAACTAGACTTATTCACTTGCTTATCCCATTCGAGATTGCCAAGGCCACTTGAATTTCTTAGTTAAAACTACAGATTTGTAGAAAAATTGTCACAGGTAGCAATTGAAAAAAAGGGCTACCTAGACCAGGACTGAATTCTGGAATTTTTTTTGCCAGAAAAGTGCGTTATCAATTTTGCCATTGAGGTCTCGGTGACTCCTCTCCTAAATTGCTACATTTTAAAGTCTTATGGCAATTTTTCTGTCAACGCCTGATCATATGGTACATAAGAATGTTAGAAATTAATCTAATTTTATGGCTGGGTAAGTATCATTGCGAGTAATTAAACTTATCGACTTTTCCTTCTAGTTCAGTATTGCCAAGGCAACTCGATTTCTTTAGTTAAAACTTTAGATTTGTAGAAAGAGGTGGCACTTTTTTTAAATTGCTCCGTATGACAATTTTTTTACTAATTCGTAGTTTTAACTAAAATAATCGAGTTGCCTAGGCAATCTTCAACTGGATGGGAAAGTCGATAAGTTCAACTACTCCCATTAATATTTACCCATCAATAAAATAAGATCAATTTCTAATATTCCCATGTACCATAGTAAATAATTTGGATAGCTACTAATTCACTTTACAACTAAAGTAAAAATATCACTCTTAGTTTTAAGTTTTCACTTCTGTCGGCAGTCCCATGACTGCCCACTAGTTTTTTTTTTTTTTTTTTAATTTTTTTACGGAAATTATATTGCAATACTCAATGAATGTAATAAGGAATACTTGCTATGTAGTAAACCGTCTTCATATAAAAGTGATTTTTATAAAAATGTAAGTACGGTTTTACCGAGACAAACCACTAAGAAGTCACTTTTTATAAGTTTCCTAAAAATCTTTATTGTAAGCCTAGGTATTTAAAATTCAAGGTCTTTATCGAATTTTGTTGGACGCATTAAACGAAATATAGACCGCCTCAGCTAACTGCATTGTATTTAGGAGTCTCGAGCGTGTGACTATAGGACTAGATGTTGCAAATGTGTATGCATGGGTGAGAGTGTAGCTCTGCGCAACGTGTGCACTGATACATGCGATGTGCAGAACAGTCTCCTTGGTACATGGCTAGCGGACAGACGTGTTTCATCGTTTTGGCTCCTGCAGCTCCTTTTCACGTGTTGCGCTGCCCACGCGTATACCGGCATAACTCTGCCATCTTTTTATTTTCTGTTATTTGAACACCACTGTAAATTCAGTTTTATTACTCACCTCTCTGCGTCACTCTTTTTACTTTGACATCTATTCGCCAAGCCTACTGGATTGTGCGAGGGCGTCAAGAAGTTCGTAATAAAATCTTCAAATGTATCTCTTGTATTCGATATAATGCCAAACCGCATGTACAGATTCCAATGATGGGAGATTAACCATCATCCAGAATACTGGAGTGTCCAGAGTTTACTAAAACGGGTGTGGATTACGCGGGTCCCAACGCTATCCGATTGACCAAATTGAGAGAAAAGGGAACTCAGAAAGGGTACATTTGTGTTTTTATTTGTATGGTCACTCGAGCAGTACACTTGGAAGTGGTGGAAGACTTCTCTTCTGAGGCCCATATTGCTGCTTTCAGTCGGTTTACATCCAGGCGAGGGTACTGCTCGCACTTATACAGTGATAGGGGTACCAATCTTGTAGGTGCATCTTCCGAAATAAAGGAGACGCTCTGCCAGTTTTAAAGGTCATATAACCTCAGCAATAAATTGCTGAAAGCTTGAACCAATTGGCATTTCAACCCACCTTCTGCGCCCCACTTCGGTGGTTTGTGGGAAGCCGCTGGTAAATCAGCTAAACGGTTGTTAAAACGAGTTATTGGCGACCAGGTGCTCACTTTTGTAGAATTTTCCACTCTCTTATGCAAAATAGAGGTGTGTTTGAATTCTCGCCCCCTAGTTCCACAATCAGATGACCCTTTCGATTCAGAGGTACTCACGCCTGCCCACTTCCTCAGCTACAAACCTACCTTCCTAACCCCCGAACCTCAGTTAAAAAGAGAAGAATTTAACTCTTTACGACGATGGAAATTCATTTCATCCTGTCTCCAACATTTTTGGAAGAGAAGGGCTAAAAAGTATCTTGTGTCATCACAAGTTCGACAAAAGTGGATTTTCAAACAAAGAGCAGTTCGAGTCAATAATCTAGTACTAATTTTCCAAGAGAATACTCTACCTTCTCATTGGCCTTTAGGCCAGGTGATTCAGCTTTTCGCAGGATCAAATAAATCTGTTAGAGTTGTCGAAGTCCGTACGGCTACCTCTACTCTCACTTGACCAGTGGTCAAGCTCGCGCTAGCTCTACCGGCCGAGGAGTTTGATGTTAATAGTTAGCAAGCTTTGTTGTTTGTAAAAGGACAGTGGTCCTTAAATTTTTTAAATCCACATATTTTTATAATTTTATTGAAAGGTTATAATAATATGGACTTCCTTGATTACATTTTACAATTTTTTATTCTTATTATGTAGTTAGATATAACACTAAAAACAAATTACATACTTGGTGTGTTGCCCGTAAAAGAAGATGCCCCCGCCTCTACTTGGGGAATTTGTAAAATTGAAGTGACCAACATACTTTTTATTTTTTAATGAAACTGTTAATAAGTTTAATTTTTCGTTATCTTCTACTTGGTCTGTCTTTCTGTCATTATACTCAGACATACCAACCCGGGGGAATTTTTAAAATTCAAGGTCTTTATCGGGTTTTGTTGGACGCAATGAACGAAAAATAGACCGCCTTAGCTAACTGCATTGTATTAAGGAGTCTCTAGCGTGTGACTATAGGACTAGATGTATGCGTGTGTGTATGCATGGGTGAGAGTGTAGCTCTGCGCAACGTGTGCACTGATACACGCGATGTGCGAAACAGTCTCCTTGGTACATAGCTAGCGGACAGACGTATCTCATCGTCTTGGCTGCTGCAGCTACTTTTCACGTGTTGCGCTGCCCACGCGTATACTGGCATAACTCTGCCATCTTTTTCTTTTCTGTCATTTGAACACCACTCTAAATTTAGTTTTATTACTTACCTCTCTGTTCACAACTAGTTCAAAAGTTCTCATCTACTGCGATTGTTTTCTAATTCTATTTTCAAGTGATTCGATCTAATACGCTCAATTGTGATTTCTAGGTCATATAATACCCTTTATTATTTGCTTGAATAAAGTAATTTGGTGGTGTTTTTTATTGTTTATTTAAATAAGTGCAGTGTGGTGTGTTATTTTATTTTAACACCTACTACGGCATCCCTTCATTGTCTAACGTCCTTTCCCCAACTTGGTGTGCTCCCAGTCCTGGCAAAAAATCAATCAAAGACCAGGAGCTTTACTGGCCTTTGACCTTTTCATACACTAGAAAGGGTTACGATTTTCGATTAATACTTATTATTAAATAATTAAAAGTCAAGGTTGTAAGAAAGATGGTTTCAAATAAAATATAAAGATATGATACATACAAACTTAAGTACAAGTACTTGTTTTACCATTTCTTAATATGAGCAGTTGCTAAACAGTAAGTCACTTACTTGTGCAGAAAAAGTAATTTTAAATACTTAAATTAACTCAGTACGTTACAAAAGTTTTGCCAGAAAAACCATTGCATGGCAATTGAAATGTAAAAACTTAATCAAAGAAAGAAGATTTTATTCTATTCTGAGTTTATACAGACAAATAATATTAGAAGTTAAAACGCAATTCATTTGTTAAATTCATGCTAGACGTATTGAGTATGTACACAAGCTCATATGACAAGTGGAGTTTATATGTTACTTATATGCGTATGTGTGTGTATTAGCTTCAAGGTCAATCTTTTATAATAAGCTGACATATAATGCAACCATTCTCGTCGTAAGAATGCATGTAAATACTAAAATTGTACGTTCTATGTATTTATGCATAATTTATATTGTATGTATAGATAAAAATTTCACTTGCGCATTAAGTGTCCATGTTTAATGATGTATTTTAATTAAAAAACGTAATTAATAAATTATTTTATTATATTAAAAATTGATTGTACAATTCTTTAAAGGGTTAATTGCAAAATCTGTCAACTGACTTGTCACACTTCGACTTGTATTTAATCTCAATCATATTTGTCAGAAAAATGTGATTAGTACCGTTGTATTGTTATTCCATAATAATTAAAATCATTACATAAAACGTTATCTTTTAACCTTCTCTTTTTCTATCAATGCTGTCTGCAAAAATGTCGCTCATTGAATAACCTAACTGCTTTTTAAGACCTCTTTTACTCGCTCTGACTATATGAAAACACATCATCTGGAGAAAAACTGTTATTTTTACGTATGTCACATGTCCTCTACGGTCTTAGTCACTTTTTGACTCCTGTAACTTGCAAGGATCTTATACACATAAGGCACAACGTGTAGGCTGAGGCAACTTGTGTGCACTTCAGGGACAGCAATAGTCTTGAGTTGCATGCAAAGGAGGCCTACTAAAAGTGATTCCGGCGATATCAGAGAAATAAGAAATCAAACAATCTTTTGATCCACGAACTTATTAGTATAGTTTAACAGACCACTGACAAATACTGCACTAAACAAAATAAATCTCCGAAGCAGTAGGAACAGCAATTCGTGATAGATGTGAGTTATTTGTCAGTAATATAATTTATACTGAATCTTGTTAGTGTGACCATTACAAATTGTACAAAAAAATAAGTTATCCTTAGTTATTTTTGTAAAAGAATATGTTAACTCAAATCATATAAATGATAAAAAAAATAATTTCTACGCGAAATAAATTTACATTCTTTTGAATAATACGTTTAAAAGTGTTTTAAACACTATCTTATTATTTTACCAAAAATTATAGAACATCTATTCAAAAAAATTATAAGCTTTGCAGTGTATTGAATATTAATTTTAAAATGTTACAGTAATAAGTACCCACTTGTATCGGTTAATGTATATTTTTATTTATTTAAAACTAAACCATCAATATAAACTGACACAGTGAGAATAAAAAAAGTTTACCACAAACAAAAAATAAAGGACCCCGCACAAATCCTTATGTTTTTGGTTCTTAGTCGATTTTTATAAAATTTAGGTATGTTGCCGTTATTGATCACCTGAACAAAAGTTGTTATGGCCGCGAGCTCCAAAAATAGAGAGATTTAGAGAAAATAATTATTTAACTTGCGCATTTTAGTTAACGTAACATTGACAGGTGATGCAGGATAGTAAACATACATAGGAGGTTTTATATACAGGCACATTGTATATGATGTTTTGACATGTAAGAAAATGTTTGCCTGTTCTTACGCATCGTGCTTGGGATGAGAAGGCGGCTGTTTAATTGCTGCTGTTACAATGTTGAGATGGAGTGAAGGCACCTGAAGATTTTATCACTAAAAATCCGTACTCCAAGGTTAGATTGTGGCCTTTCTTGTAGGTGGTATAGAACACAGTGGTATTAAATACCAAATACTTCGACATTCTGAGACAATATAGTTGAACAATTACTTAAGATTATAATAATGAAAAATCATATTTATAAGAGATCAAAACTACTTTACCCAAGTCTAATGGGACATACTGTCCACAGCAGACAATCAGATTATTTTTGACTTACATGTCAAAACATTATATACAATGTGCCTGTATATAAAACGTACTATGTATGTCTACTATCCTGCATCGCCTGTCAATGTAACCTTGAATAAAATGCGAAACTTAAATAATTATTTTCTCTAAATCTGTCTATTTTTGGAGCTCGTGGCTGTAACAACTTTTGTTCAGGAGATCAGTAACTACAACATACTTAAATTTTATGAAAATCAACTGAGAACCAAAAGCATTAGGATTTATGCGGTGTCCTTTAATTAAAATTACAAAGCAATATAAAAAAGTTTTAAAATGACTTAAGTGTTCGAAAAATACTTACCAAGTACACGCCAAGTGCCCGGGAAGTACCCGCCAAGTGCCCAAGAAGTTTTCACCAAGTGTTTAGAAAGTCCCCACCAAGTGCCCGCCAAGTACCCAGAAAGTACCCGCTAAGTACCCAGAAAGAACCCACCAAATGCCCAGGAAGCAACCACAAAGTACCGGGGAAGTAACCATCAAGTGCCCGGGAAGTACCCGCCTAGTGTCCGAGAAGTCTCCACCAAGTGCCCGGAAAGTACCCACAGAGTACCCAGGAAGTACCCGCAGAGTATCAACCAATTCCCCAGGAAATGCCCAGGAAGTACCTGCCAAGTGCCCGGGAAGGGCCAGCCAAGTGCCCGGGAAGTCCCTGCCAAGTGCCCAGGAAGTCCCCACCAAGTGCCCGGGAAGTGCCTGCTAAGTGTCCAGGAAGTACTCACCAAGTTCCTGGAAATAACCTGTCAAGTGCCCGGGAAGGACTCGCCAATTATCCAGCAAGTACCTACCTAGTGCCCGGAAATTACCCGCCAAGTGCTTGGGAAGGATCTGCCAATTATCAAGGAAGTACCCACCGAGTGCCCGGGTAGTCCCCGCCAAGTACCCACAAAGTACCCACCATGTACCTGGAAAGTACTCACTAAGTTCCTGGGAAGTCCTCGTCAAGTACCCGGAAAATACCCATTAAGTACCCGGAAAGTACCCACTAAGTGCCCAAGAAGTACCCGCTAAGTGCCTGGGGAGCTCCCGCCAGGTAACTGGTAAGAACCCATGAAACTTCCGGGAAGTGCCTGCCAAGTGTACAGGAAGTACTTACCAAGTACCCGGGAATTACCCGCCAAGTACCCGGTAAGGACCCACCAATTATCCAGGAAGTACCCACCGAGTGGCCGGAATGTGCCCAGGAAGTACCCATTAAGTGCTCGGAAAGTGCCCGGAAAGTGCCCACCAAGTACCCGGGAAGTGCTTACCAGGTGCCCAGGATGTCTTCGCCAAGTACCCAGGAAGTCCCCGCAAAGTGCCCGAAAAGTTCTCGAAAAGTACCCGCCAAGTGCCCTGGAAGTACCCACTAAGTACCCGGGAAGTGCTTACCCGGTGCCCAGGATGTCTTCGCCAAGTACCCAGGAATTCCCCGCCAAGTTCCCGAAAAGTGCCCGGGAAGTATCCACCAAGTGTCCGAGAAAGTTTCCACCAAGTACCCGCCAAAGGGCCCACCAAGTATCCAGGAAGTACCCTCCAAGTGATCGAGAAATCCCTACCAAGTACCCGGGAAGTCCTCGCCAAGTACCCGCCAAGTGCCCACCAAGTACCCAGGAAGTACCCACCAAGTGCCCGGTAAGTCCCCACAAAGTACCCGGGAAGTACCCGCCAAGTGCCTGGGAAGTACTCGCCAAGTACCCGGGAAATCCCCACCAAGTACACGCCAAGTGCCCACCGAGTACCCAGGAAGTACCCGCCAAGTGCCTGGTAAGTCCCCACCAAGTACCCGGGAAGTACCTGCCAAGTGCCCGGGAAGTGCCTGCCAAGTGCCCCATCTGTACTGAAAGAAGTGGTGGTGACTTAGCTCTGTGCATTATTCTGAATTATCGCTAACCGTATAAGGTAAAAACTTACTTACAAGAATAACATAGCCTTCTACGGGCCATGACGCATTTTAAATTTTTTATGGCATTAACGGATCTTTTATAACGAAGTTAGTTTTTTTCAGTTTTGTGATTAAGGTTAAGGCGAGCAGTGGTTTTTTGCTGCTTCGTTTAAAAAAAAAGTGATTCTATCATAAATGTATGTGCTTTACTTAGTAAGCATGAAAATTTTTTCCTGTTGGTGGCGCTATTTTTAAGTGTTGTGCGGAGAGTATAACACGAGTGCATCATGTATCATGGTTCTTTTTTTGCAATTCCTGCCAGCAGTTAAGTTACGTAGTTTGTGTTAACGCTGTCAGGCAGCACTACCGTGAACGTGTACTAACTGTGGGCTTTTTTTTGGGTACTGTAAACGCATGTGTGTGACACTTTAAATGAGATCACTCTGAGTTGAGAATTTGTTTCATTCATCCTGGCATACCCGGGAACGCAAGCAAGACATACCTAATAACAATATTTTTGACCAAGAGGACGACTATTTTTGCAAAAATACTATCGTGTAAAGCGGAAAAATCCCTACTGATATGGTCTTTTACTTTTATTTGAGATAACATTTCTTATAAGTATAAAAATTTAAAGATGTTTTTGTCCAACATGAGAGTGAGAAAGACAGTAAGCGCACGGACAAGCAGTTGACAACATAAGGAGCCGACAATATTTACCTTCTAACATCCAACCTTCAAGTTACCAGCAGTAGCTGACGCTCTTGTGTGCGCACATGGATATTATTCTTACTGCTTACCGACTAAACTTCAGTAACAATGTGGCAACGTCACGAGTTTATGCGGGTGCGCTATAGCCTTCCAACCCCAGTAAGAGGTAGTTTGGAACGTATGTTCAATCGGCTCCCATTTAAAAGCTATTCACCCTAAAAAATTAATTCAAACGGCGTTTGCGCCAAAAAAATCGGTTTACACGTGGTTCTCGGGAAATGCCATTGTTACATATTATGCTGTATATGTATATGTGTACGTACGTAAACACACATTTTAACCTTAGTTTAGATACTGTATTGCTAATAAAGATGGTATTCATTTATATTCACATTTACAACTTTTTAGGAATCCTCTGTGCATGTACATTTTCATAACAGGAAATAAAATTATTTTTCCGCATCCATATTATGGCAGGTCTATAATACTTCTTGCAAATCTTAGTTCTTAGTGAAAAAAGAATACTTCAAGAACACTTAACTACTAATCGTGATGAGAGGTAACTCTTTCATCTTACGAAATAAATGAAATTTCCTAATTAAAAGGAAGCAAATCTTTCTTTAACATTATATTCTGTTAATTTTGAGTATACAATTGAGAATTCTTTAGTTATGATAAAATTTACATTTATTATTATTTAAATACAAAAATTGACAGTTCACATGAGATTTATTCAATTAAATTACGCTTAATCGTATACAGCACATACTCACTTTGCAGTCACCATTATGCTTAGAATTAAAGTATGATTTGAAAGTTAGGGTCATCAAAAGGCCGCATGATTTCGAGTAGTTTTTTTTTATAGACTGGTTGCTAAGCTCCTTGTGATTCCGGTACTTGCTAGACTCAATTTGCAAGCACAACTTCTACAGGACGTCAACTTCTCGTAGAATTTATGGACTTAAACTGCAGCTGCTGTTCCGTTGCTGTTAATATGGAGTAGCAAATGGTTCTTTAAAATTAAGATAATTTTAATCCTTCTGAATTTCCTTGACCTTTTTTCCATGCATAATAATGTTACTATTTGTTTAACATATAAATGCGTAATAACATCCCAGACTGAAGTTAGAAAAAAATTGTAATGAATCCGCATGATGTTAAAGTATAACGTGTGTATTAACTTACTACAATATACACTTAAAATTATACTCAGCCTCTAATAAAAATACAAGAAACTTCTTTTTTGTCCTATAATTAGCTATGATAGTAACTTTTTTCCCACCTGACGTGGTTATCAAGGAAAAGTGTACGAAATAAAAAAAAAATTTATTACGAAAAACAAATTGATTACTAAAACACTCAACCTGCACTTCAAAACGCGTAGTAAAAGTAGCATGTATACTATGTTATACGCCGATAGTTAAACGTACAGGTTAAGCTGAAAGCTAAAAGTGTGAGAAAACTGAGTAATACCATCTCAGCAGACTATTTCCTTGGTTGTTCTGTAGTCGTAATTAAAAAGTAGACCCCCATGTGAGGCACGTATACTTGTCAGAAAAAGCAGTCTAAAACTGTACTGTCTAATTAGTGAAGTTAATGAGCCACAAGAAGAGCGAGAAACAGTAAACACGTGCATGTATTGCGATGGTAACTTAGCATACTAATCTTATATGGCCCAAATAATACTGAGACTCTAACCATTGAGATATAAGAGCGGTTAATGCACGAAAGCATACGCATACAGGTTAATGTTTTAAAAGCATTTTTATTCATAAACTGCTCTTTCTTCTCACTGGCTGGAGTCTAAACGGTGGTTGTGCCAGCTCAAGTTAGTTTCTCAAGTAGCCATTCCCATAAGAATATTTAGAATCAAATATATAAATACAGTCGAAAACCAGAACGTTTATATGTGTGTTCATTTGCACAATTACTCTTATGATAGAAGCACATTAACTCCATGTCTACGTTGGTCATAACTTGTAACATGTCAAAGAACTAAGGAATATATTTGTGTCCTCGTTTTAATTCTTTTTTAATTGTAACAGCTTTTGTAGTTAGTGGGGGGTAAAAGCAGGCCTCGTGTGGCAACGCAAGTGGTGATGCGTTACCATTCAAGTAGTGCTAGGGCTCTTGTAAACGGGTCCATTCCCCCTTTGCCTAGTGCACGTCACCACGCTACTAGTCATTAGATTATACAATATTAGTCATTAGATTGTACAATGTTCTTCTTGGCACGTGATATGTCTGTGGTGTTTTACGCTTGGGATAGTGACAATACCGTTTAGTAAAGCATCGCATTCTGCGCTTTTTTCTCAAATACATTTTAACGACATTGTTGCAGGTACTTTACCTGTTGATTAGATTTTACACTAAATATAAGTTAGGACAGTGACGGTGACAATGTAGATACCAATGTTGTACACTATAAGCTCGTTTATATCTTGAAAATAAAGCAAGATACACTAAGAATAACACCTTTTATAGGTGTCCTCAGAAAAAAAGAAAATATTATGGCACACACAAGGTGAAGCGTTAAGTTTTGTGAGTACACAACTTTAATTTTTAATATTTCCGATGTATCTTCATAAAATAAGAGGGATATGATAAGAAAAGAATCGTATTATGTTTAATACATAATAACAACTATGCTAAAAGGATTTTTAATGGTTGTGCAGGAACAAAGCCTACAAACGTTTAATAGAAAATACGTTATAATTTGAAATAAAGTCAAGATGGACCAAATATAACAATTTTGTTACGAACTCCTTAAAGGGTGACAGAACATATTAATTCACAAAAAAAAGCGTTGAGTTATGTATGCATCTTTCTGCTACTTTGGTCTCCAGTTAAGGTACGCATAAGTAAGTTCTAACTCAAAGAAATTTGTGTATTTTCTGATAACTGTAGTAAATTAATACAGAGGAGTGACCAATTCATATTGAATCACATTTAGATCCTTTGGGTTAATAGAATTTAATTATGTTATTTTTATTGATTGGCAAATAAAAAAATTTCCACATACAGTTAAATTATTTTTCTGATGAGTAATTTTAACTTGTTAACATTTGTACAAAAGAATGAATTATCTTTCTTATATAAAAATGTAAAATAATGGCTGCTTGTAGTAAAAAATATGTACTACAAGGTTAACTGAGAACGTTTTTTTATATCCTAAATCTGTAGGGGGTCCCAAGACCCCAACTCTATTCCCGTTTTTTATTAAATCAGACAGTAGTGACTCACAAATGAAAGCGCTGACAAGGTGTTTCTTATTTTAATATTTGGGAGTAAAAATACTTATGTAATAATACGTAAATTACAAAAGACCCGATGAAAACATGGCTCTTGTAATCATTAATTTAATTATGTAATAAATGAAAATAAAGTCAAAAGAAATAGTAAGAAAAGTAATTGTACAAATTAGAATTCAAAGCAATTTTTAATCGAATATGTACGGAAATATACATGCCAATCTACGATAAAAAAGTATTTATTGTTTTTTTTTGTAAAAAATCAATTATCATCGGTATTCAGGAATCTTTTCTGTTTTTTTTATTGAACTGTTTTTTGTACATATAATATATACAAACACAAAAAAATATGTTCGTTCCGAAATACACGTTAAGAGCATAAGCTAATATCATAAAAAAATTTGGTTGAATTTTATCAGAACAAATATTATTACAAATCGACGTTGAAAAAAATATGTAAAAAATATTATTATTAATAAAATACAACAAGTGTACTTCAAATAACCTTTAACTGAAAATTGTCGTCAACTTTCATTGGCAGTGACTCAGAGCATGGCACTACTAGTCATTTAATCTTCTTCTTACATTAGAACGGCAACTAATATTTGAAGAGATGGCTAGGTAGTTAACGCGTGAGCCACAAATTCAGGATAAATATAATTTTATAACATTAAGCTAAGTAAGAACTGTGTAACGAATAAAAAATTTATGAACCATGGTATGCTTATATTTTAAATTTATATCTCACACAGTCAGAACCTTGTATTGTAAGGCTCATATACATACATAAGTCTCAAATACAGGGCGTTCTGATTGTAAGCCCAGAAAACTATATCACGAGATAAAGCTCATCAAAAGCTCTTGAAAAGCTTTTTACAAAATTTGGATTCGATGAATAATTAACGAGATATTGTTGATTTAATAATCGATTCATTTCTCCAATCACAGAGCACTTACCCTCAGAAGGCAGGGCCTAAGCATTGTGGAGGGGTGACTACGCATAGCTAAACTCTTTAACAAAAAAGGTGGTAATAGGTATACCAGAAGACAAGGTTACTGACTGCAGAGATTTATTCAGTTACCGTAAGAGCGCAAACTTCAAATAGCAAGGCCGAAGTATTTTAACCGGATATCTGATTTTTGAGAAGTGATTACACACAACTACTACGCTTATTCGATAAAAATTTTTTTCTTGGTAAACTTCATAGAGAAGTAATTTAATTAAAATTTTTTTAAACAGGCATCGCCTACTAAAAAAAGCCAGAATGTGAGAGGGTCTCATGCGTAGAGCTCGAATCCTCAGTAAAACAGTGATCTTTTAACGTTGAACTACTTGGAGATAAAATGTTAATTTTTTGTATACTGTAGAAGAAGCTCATTTCACAGATTTACTTGGTCAAATTTTTTTATTTCATTAATTTTTTTAGTCTAATTTACGAAAGTAAAAAAAATAAAAAATAGTAAATGAAATTACGATTAAGCAAGACATGTGTGATTATGGAGCACACCTCTCTAACGTGTAAGATTTTACTAAAAAAAGATCAGTATTTAATCCATACAAAGCTTTATCGTCTGAGAAATAATAGCTACATCTAGAAACTGAAGAAAATCTTATGCTTTCAGCATGATGGCTCACTGTGACTCAGAATGCTTATTTTTTCATCTCGTGTCAATAGGTCTTGAGCCTCTTGGTCCCTGGAGTACCACATGACTATTTAAAAAAAAAGCAAAAAAATTCCGCTCATCGAGCTTGTTCATTTATCAAAAATCTTCTAAATCTAGAGCTCAGATTATCTAGTTTTAAAACATAATTGTTTTTGTGCCCTCCAACGTCATAAGCACTTAAAGTTTAAGTAGGTGGAAAGGTCCAACATGGTGAAAGTAATTGACTAGTAGAAGCCCCAATTTAAAAAAAAAAGTGTAAAAAAAGAAAATGCCCATTTCACGCTATTAGTTGGTCAAATTTTATGCATTTTGTCAAACTTGATTAACTAAAGAAGGATTAGTATTAAATCCATACAAAGCTCTATCGTCTAAGAAATTGTAAGTAAATTAAGAAACGCAAGAAAATCTCACGCGTTAAGCGCGATTGCTTAGCACGAATGATTATGCTTATTTTTTAATCTGCGTGTCGATAGGTCTTGAACCTCTTGGTCACTGGAGTACCACATAACGAATAAATGAAAAAAAGCTTAAAAATAACGTGCATCGAGCTTGTTTATTTATCGTGAAGCTCTAACGTTAATCCTATTGTTATCTAAGATGACAACATTATTATTATAAATCTTTCCAACGTTCTCAGCATCAAAAGTTAAAGTAGGTGGTAAGGTTCAGCATGGTTAGTGTGTTTTATAAGCAAAAGCCCTAATTCTCACTTTTGTTGACTTTTTTTTTAATCTATAAAGCAACGTCGACTTAATTTAAAAACTACTTTAAGATGAAAATAAATTTAAAAAAAAAAAGCGCATCTCATGCATTAACTTGGTCTTATTCATTTATTTCCTCAAAAATTATAGTTTTATTAACTTTAATGAAAAAAAACTTATAAATAAAAACACGATTAAACGCAGCAAGTGCATTTATGCGGCACATCTCTCTATCGTGTAAGGTTTCACTAAAAAAGGATCAGTATTTAATCCATAGAAGGCTTTATTGTCTGAGAAATAACAGCTTCATCTAGAAACTAGAGAAAATCCCACCCTTTCAGCGCGATGACTCAGTGCGAATGAAAATGCTCTTTTTTTAATCTGCGTGCTGATAGTTCTTGAACCTCTTGGTAACTGTTATTCTCATAAGATTCTTTTTCCGTCACACTTTCCCCAGGCTTTGGAATAGCAGTATATTATAAAATATATCTATCGTGTTTATGAAAAAAATTAATTTTTTTGCTGGTTCTACATGACTCTTTAACTGCCTTATTTTTTATCTACTCTAATAACTGCAACAGATTGTAAAATATCATATTAATAAACTGCAAAATAGTTACAATAACATTTCAAATTTTGGTATACCCTTACAACAACTGTTTAATGTGTCCTCCATCTGCGTGTTGTTCTCCATTGCGTAGTTTTACACAGCACGATTCATCACGACATTCACAAACGGACACAACAGACCAAGGTAACCTTCTTGCACGAAATAATAAATAAGAGGACGATTGATTTTTCACGAAAAACAATATCCTAATGGGCCTTGCGGATTCTAAAGAAAGTTATTTTTTGTAAGCAAGTCAGTCTGACCTGTACGAACATGAACGCCCACTTAAAGGCAAATTCGAATACAGGCACTTCGTGAGCAAATAAAAAAAATTGACATCCAACGGATTTAACCATAAGGTATAAAAATCCAGAGTTTTTCATCTTACCAATGTAGCTAAACCATGGTCTTTATTCGATTCCACAAAAAACCAGTATAACTAACTTTTTAATAACGTATATTAATGTAATAATTAATTGAAAACCTGCTCTTTCATAGATAATTAGAGATCTTTTATTTTTTTTCAAGGTAAAAATGAGAAAAATGAAGGTTTTTGCTAATAAAACACGATTACCATGCTTAACCTTACCGCCTACTTTGAATTTTAATGCTGAGACCGTTGAAGAGATTAAAAATAATTATGTTGTCATCTTAGATAATAATGCGATTAACGTAAGAGCTTTGCGATAAATAAACAAGCTGGATGCACGGTATTTTAAAGCTTTTTTTCATTTATTCGTCATGTGATACTCCAGTAACCAAGAGGTTTAGGACCTATCGACACGCAGATGGAAAAACAAGCATAATCATTGGCGCTGAGCAATCGCGCTTAACGACTGAGATTTTCTTGCGTTTCTAAATTGACTTGTGATTTTTTAGACGATAGAGCTTTGCATAGATTAAATACTAATCCTTTTTTAGACGATAAAGTTTGACAAAATGCATGAAATTTGACCGACTAATAACGTGAAATGGGTTTTTTCTATTTTTACATTTTTTTTATCTTAAGGTAGTTTCAAAACTTTGTAAATTTTTTTCCATCGATAAAAGAGAAAAAAAAAGAAGCAAAAATAAAAATTGGAGCTTCTGCTAGTCAATTACTCTCACTATGTTGGACCTTTCCGCCTACTTGAACTTTTAGTGCTTATGACGTTGGAAGGCATAAAAATAGTTATGTATTAAAATTAGATAATCAAAGCTCTAGATTTAGAAGATTATTGATAAATGAACAAGCTCAAAGCGCAAAATTTTCTTGCTTTTGTTTTAAATAGTCATGTGGTACTCTAGGGACCAAAATGTTCAAGACCTATCGACACGTAGATAAAAAAACAAGCATAATTAATCACACTGAGCAATCACACTTGAGACATAAGATTTTCTCTAGTTTCAAGATATAGCTGTTGTTTCTCAGGCGATGAGGCTTTGGATAGATTGAATACTGATCCATTTTGAATAAAATCTTACACGTTAAAGAGGTGTGCTGCGTAAGCGCACTTAAGGCATTAAATCCTGTTTTCATTTAATAATTTATTTCTGTTGAAGTAAATAAAACTATAAAAATTAAGAGAATAAATTTATTAGACCAAGTTTATGCATGAGATGGGATTTTCTTTTTTTAAAATTTTATTCTTATCTCAAAGTAGTCTTAAGATTTAGCAGATGTTGCTTCATAGAATAAAAAAAAGGTAAACAAAAGTAAAAATTGAGGCTGTTGTTCATCAAACACGCTGACCATGCTGAACCTTACCACCCACTTTAACTTTGAATGCTGAGGACATTGGAGGGATTAAAAATAATTATGTTGTCATCTTAGATAATAATGCGATTAACGTAAAAGCTTTGCGATAAATAAACAAGCTTTATGCACGTTATTTTTAAGCTTTTTTTCATTTATTCGTCATGTGGTACCCCAGTAACCAAGAGGTTCAAGACCTATCGACACGCCGATTAAAAAACCAGCATAATCATTCGCGCCGAGCAATCGCGCTTAACTCGTGAGATTTTCTTGCGTTTTTAAATTGACTTGTTATTTTTTTGACGATAAAGCTATGTATAAATTTATTACTAATCCTTTTTGAGACAGTAAAGTTTGACAAAATGCATAAAATTTAACCAACTAATAGCGTTAAATGGGCTTTTTCTTTTTTAACACTTTTTTTTTATCTTAAAGTAGTTTCAAAATTTTGTAAATTTTTTTCCATGGAAAAAAAAAAAGGAAACAAAAATAAAAATTGGGACTTTTGCTAGTCAATTACCTTCACCATGTTGGACCTTTCTGCCTACTCAAACTATTGGTGCTTATGATGTTGGAGGGCATAAGAATAGTTATGTTTTAAAATTTGATAATCAAAGCTCTGGATTTAGGAGTTTTTTGATAAATGAACAAGCTCAATGCGTAGAATTTTTGTGCTTTTTTTTCAAATAGTTATGTGGTACTCCAGCAACCAAGAGGTTCAAGACCTATTGACACGTAGATGGAATAACAAGCATAATCATTCGCGCTGAGCGATCGCACTTAACGCGTGAGATTTTCTCTAGTTTCTAGATATAGCTGTTGTTTTTCAGACCATAAAGCTTCGTATAGATTAAATACTGAACCTTTTTTAGTAAAATCTTACATGTTAGTGAGGTGTGCCCCATTAGCGCACACGTCTTGCTTAATCGTAATTTCATTCATTATTCTTTCCTTTTTTTACTCTCGTAAATTAGACCAAAAAAAATTAATGAAATGAAAAAGTTTGACTAAGTAAATACGTTAAATGAGCTCCTTTAAAAGTATACAAAAAACTGGAATTTTTTCTCTAAATAGTTCAACGTTGTTTGACTGAGTATTAGTAAGTATTACTGAGTTTTCGAGTATTGGAGCTCAACGCATGAGACCCTCTCACATTCTGATTTTTTTATCAGGCGATGCATGTTCAAAAAAATTTGAATGGAATTGCTTCTCTGTGAAACTTACTGAGAAAAAAAAATGCATTGAATAAGCGTAGTGGACGTGCGTAATCATTTTTTAAAAATCAGATCTCCGGTTAAAATACTTTGGCCTTGCTATTTGGATTTTGCGCTGGTACAGTAACTGATCAAATCTCTGCAGTTGGTAACCTTGTCTCCTGGCATACCTATTACCACCTTTTCCGTAAAAGAGTTCAGCTATGCGTAGTCACCCCTCCACAATGCTTAGGCCCCGTCTCATGAGGCTAAGTGCCCTGTGATTGGAGGAATTATTGATTATTTAATCAACAATATCTCGTTAATTATCCATTGAATCCCAATTTTGTAAACAGCTTTTCGAAAGCTTTTGATGATCTTTATTTTGTAAAATAGTTTTTCGGATTTAAAATCAGAACGCTCTGTATACAAGACTTGCCACTAGCCCCCATGTAAGTGCCAATAAGAGAATGTGCATTTTAATTTCTGTGTTTACGTTTATTACTTACAAAAGCTGACGACTTCAAAATTTGAATTTAAAATTGATTTTTGACGAAAGAAATAAGGATTAAACATGTTAAATAACTGATTCTAAGCCATAATAAGACATAAAACCACCATTAATGCCACTTTTTCTCGACATATTAGAAAAATTAGATTATAGTTATGTATTGTATATAATAGTTACCACAAAACAATTGTGTTTTCGAGAATTCTTAAGAGATAACTTAACATGAAATAAATGTTAATTTTCACATTAGATTACGCGCAACGATTTCTTATAATTTTGTTAATTTAAGTGTATTCCTATTTGTATGCAATAAAATAAAAGTCATGACTGCAGAACAAGAAAACGCCACCTTAAAATTATAATGTACTTTTCAAATAACTATAATCATGAAAGCTTTACCATAGTCCAAATACATTGAATAAATAAAAATGATTCACTTATCCATTGTTTTTAAAATAAACTATTTAAATGAAAGAAGTAATGAAAAGTAAGCCTAACGCTAAACCATATTTATAACACTGAGCTTAATAGAGTTTAAAAACCCACTAGTTGAAATTTTTACTTCTACCGTGGGCTTCGAGATTTGCAAATAGTCTTTTTTTAGTTAGAACTTCTTTATGCGTGCCTTGATTGTGAAAGCTTTTAGTGCAAGGGATCACAGAAAATATGTTGAAATGTATGTTGCAATCTGTTTATACTAAGATATGTTGTTCCCAGAGAATAGCCAAACACTTGTGCGTGACTTCCTTTCCCCCACTCCACACATTTTGGCGCAAATCATGAAGCAAAGCAGCTCCCCGATCAAGATAAAAGAGGCCTCGTAGCCTGTGCGAGTCAGAGAAAACTCAGATCTCATTAGATCAACATCCTGCCAGGCAGTCGCCCAGGTAAAGCTCCCCCTTAACCACTGCCGACAGGGTCCTTTACGAATAAGCGTCTTCAATTAAATCTAAAGCTTCGTTTTTTTCTTTCGCTCACCCACCCACTTCTAGGTGACAGGTCGTGGCAAGGGCCACAGTTTGGAAAAGCAACGGCCCGATCTCTGGGGAACTCTCTCCGAGGATCGCGTATGGCTCTCACTTAGCCAAACGCTCTCTCACTTGGCATTCAGCCCTGCGCCACTGATCGGATGGACATACTAAGCAAGGTAAGCTTCTAGGGCATCGCTACCCAGACGATCAGAGCTTAGCAGATTTTAACCTGGTAAGGCACAGTACACCTACACCGCTCCGTTCATCACCCTTATCAGGGCTACGGCCAGCGTGCTGCCCTCAACGATGTAACGAGTGGCAGCGTCTCAAATGAAACCGTAGAAGACATGAAGAGCAGTCAAAGCAAACGGCCGCCAAGAGGTTCATCGTGACACCCGACGCAGCTTTACCACCTCGCCCAGTCATCCCAAGCGTCATGTTCCACTGATGCTGCTCTCAGCATCAGTGTCGGCGAGCTTCCGCCAGACACGCCTCGGCTCCCATCACCCAAATAGGTAACGGTCATCGGAGTCGTCTGGACAACAACTGAACCATTTATGCCTTCAGTATCAGACTCCATACTCAGTCCAGAGATTGGCCTCTTAGACGGCTTCGAGGACGACATTAAGGGCTACTCGCTGGCATGGCTGGAGGCTGACCTTGTGGCCCACATACGCAAGCCAACTCGGCCCAGGACACTTGTTTCGCCTGTTCAAGCACCACTTGCCGAAACATCGCCACTCCTTCCAAAGCCCTCAAGGTTGATCCGAGTCGAGCTATAAGACCCACGCTGGCTAAACAATGCCAGGCGGAAATTACAGCTGCACCCTCCAAAAAGAGTAAGATACCTTGAGGAGTTTACCATGCCACGAAACCGCAGCATGAGCCGTACGCGCAGTTTAATAGCGCTTTACCGTTGACGCAACTACATCACCCAGTCAGCCCTTTTCAGAGCTACCACGGTCAAAACATTGGAACGACTCTTTTGGCTGCCTAGTTGGGAGAAACTGGATTTTGGTTATTTTTTCCTTACCCAGCATCCTGGTATCAGTGTAAATAGCAGCTCTTTAGCTAAGCGTCATTTCAAACGGTTACTATTTAAGCCTATCCGTCCCCCTCAAGATTTAGCTACATGTAGACATGTAGAATATATTTATAGTTATAGTATTTGCGTGATGAAATGTTCATTTTTACACTGTGTAAGCTTAGCATTTGGCCAGCCCTGTCTTTACGCTGATGAAAATCTGTCCCAATACAACGCACTAAAACATCTCCGAACATATTGTAACACCTAACACGCCAAAGAAATCTTACTTAATACACTTTTATACACTTTTGTACCAATAAATACACATAATTTCCTTTTAGGTTGACTTCTTTATTCCTTAATCACACACGTCTACACTCCCTTTTTTTATTTTTATCCTCCACACGAATCCTACCCACAAACAATTTTATAACAGCACCACCTGCAGCTTTCCTTTTCCGCACTCTCCTACCAGTTGCCAACCTGACCTCATAACATGCTACACCTCCAGACTAATTGTCTCCAGGGTAGATTCATACATCGTGTTGTCGTGATATCTTCCAGTGCTTTTGACTCTCTCGTGACAGCACAGTCCTTAGCCATGCTGCACATTATGCCTCTTGCAGGTCACCATGAGCTGGTGAATGGAAAAAGGTTGGCCCATGTCTCGATGACGCAAACGGTCTACGTTTAGCTCCGGTACTTGGTATATGTGTGAGTGTATGCCGTTTAGGTTGATACGAAAACGCGGCTTTACGAGGAGGATAAAAAGAGAAGGAGAGGAAAAAGGAAGTTGAGCGCATCCTTGATGTAACAATAATTTAATGTCTGCTACTACTGCTACGGATCCTTGTTACATAATATATGACTATGTACACCTGTGCACTTGATTCTGCGCAAATGAGGCAGGACTAATATGAGGCTATTTCTAGCTCGAAATTGGATCAAATGAAAAAGTTTTGGCACAGGGGAAAGGCAAAGCTGTTTTACTTTTAGAAAATGCATAAGACTTGTTATTTGTATCTATCACTTTATTTTAAGAAGTAATGTATTTTCTATATTACGAAGGTTATGCATGCGTATAACCAAAAAAAGATTATTCTTTGCAGTTGTGTTATCATTCACAAATTTTTATTTTATTTTTACCGTAATTTTTTTCCTACATGTTATAAAGACGTCTGGAGTACAATAACTTAATAAATCGGAGTAAAATTGGAACCACCCACACTCAAAGATAAGACTAGTGGTTATGAGGTACCCCATCGAGTAGTCGAGAATCATAGTCGTTTATTGGCAGTATACCAAGAACAGAGTTGGTAGTTGTGCAGCTGGACATTCCGGCTTCCAATGACTTTCTGCATTAAAGGCAAGTGGACTAAATCGGTTGTACCCCAGATTTCCAAAATAACCAAGTGCTATGGAACAATCGGCGTTTGAAACGTCAACGTCTTTAGCGTAATACCAGAAGACATGTGGAGCCAGAGTACATCCTGCTCCAATACTTCAGAGTTTTGTGGCCATTTTACCATTCGGCCTAGTGCCATCAGGAGATTTTTGACTTTTTCTTTCTACTTCAAATGCAAGCCAGGAAAAACAGCACTGAAGAGTACGGGCTGCCTCAACGGCCTCCTACACATACAGTATTTTCCAAGCCCGCTTGCTCGACTAATGATGAGCGGTTGGTTATTTGAACGGAAACATAGAAACAATATACTCTTGGGCCAGTGGTACACGTCTTTTCAGTATAACTTGCGTACGCAGAGACTATAAGGATAGGAGTCAAGCCATCTGATTTTAGCTCTTTATAATTTACAATAATGAAAAGAAATAGATTAAAATTGCACCAAGGGCCCTTTACGAAGCCCTCTAAGGTCTGCGCTGGGAGAACCTAACAGCTATGAAGGAAGAATAAACTTGAGCCAACGAAATAGTCTCCAGCTAGAAAGAATTACAAACCAATCTTTTTTCCTTAGATCACTAAGCCAACTGAGTCAGAAAAAATAGAAGATGCTTTAGATATCAACGTCTTCGGTAATATTCCAGGAAAAGTTGGAAAAAAGCTTCAAAACTATCTCCAAAGCTTAAAACGTTATCGTTTTCTTCCCGATCAGTGTGGTGCTACAATAACAGGCCTGAGATAACCACACTGAGGGGTGGAAGCTATCACATTTGCTCGAAACTTTAGTCAAGAAAGAGTTTATTTAAGAAGCTTACTGGTTTTCTTCAGGGTCATCGGACGTCCAACTACCTAACCAATATGTATATTAGAACCTAATAAAGTTGAAAAAAATGTCCTTTAGGGCTCTTGAAAGTTTTAACTATGCCAAAAGTCGCAAGAAGTTGAATTTGAAGGAAGACTTCAAATGCATCTAATGAATTTAATTTTAGGCATTAAAATTATGTCACTGAACATTTATCGAGATTGAAGCAGTATAAAAATCGATAAATAAAAAATTTATCAAGCAATTAATAGCTTTTCACCATAACCCTCTTAGGAATCGCTTAAATTTTCTAGATTTTTAAATAGGTAGAATATGTATTTGTATTTTTAAGGCTATAAAGAATGTAGGGATTAGGCTTTTGGAATTTGTTGCTGTGGTAATAAAGCTGTCAGGTAAGAGAAAAAAATTTTTTTTGTAATTACACATTTTTTGTTAGCATTAAATCTTTATAGCTTTAAAAAATAGCCCTGTTCATAGATTATACGGAAGAAACTAGTAATTTACGGCCTTTTAGGGCCAACGATTATTTGATTCCATAAGGAACGCTTAAAACTTTTTTAGCATAATAATATTTTTTTCACTTTTTATAGCTTTTTACTTGATTAAACAAACGATACAGATTACAAACGAATATGTTTTTAATGAGGAAATTTTTTGATCTTTGTTTTGAGAAGTGTGAGAAATAGATGTATAATTTTTAACTGTAAAATTTGTCATTACATCTCAACACACTGTGGTGTTTTATTTAGTGAGTCTCAGGCAAACCAGAGATCGGGGGGCCACTAGTTCTATATACATCTACCTGAGTTTTACAAGTTTATCGTACTATCTTATATTTTTTGGTTAAAACGTAACAACAACCTAATCAATACATATTGGATGTTTGCATTTGTTTACTGAGCATGCAAAACTTTCATGGACTTTTTTGTCGTATTAAAATCAAAACAGCAATTTAATTTCTTGTGTGTGTTTTAGATACACATATGAGCCTGTTGTCTCATACACACGTATACGCATACGTACGTATAAGCTTTAACACGTATGACGGGACCACTTTTCTTTTTTTGAGTCAAAAGCACGAAAACTCGACTCGATACTAAATTAGGTGTCTGAGGCCTATTTATAGTTTCCGCATACGTGTTTTTGTCTTTTTATTGTGTTAGGCGATATAATGGCTAGGTGCTTATTGTGATGTGCCTAAATTTTTTTTCAGTAACAACGGAACTAATTTTTATAGCGCCTGTGCTGAGTTAGCTTATCCAGTTGGTAAGCTAGACCGATTAAATCAGCACAAAATTACCCATTTGAGCTGGTTATCTAATGCCCATGACGCTTTATACACGGGTGGTTCCTGAAAAAAATTAATAAAATTTGTTAAATTGTCTAGCTACCTTGAACCTTTAAGGAACAATTAAAGTAGTATCTTACGCATCGTATAAATCACGGTTGAGCACTCTGTTAACCCTAGATAACTGAATTGAACGTCCATCGATCGGGGTGACAGCAAGGTGATGAAGTTTTGTTATTTCTTGATCGGCAGATCGACCAGCAAAATGACCTAGGGTTCCTGTGATGTTCATGACGTTTAACAGTTATGCTCAAAGCAATATCATATGTTAATGAAAGCTTTGAATTATCTTTTTAGAAGCTGTGGCTGCGTTAATATTTTTCGATGCGGTCGCCACACAAAAAATGGTTCTTCTAAGAAACCATCTGATAAAAGTGACGTAATCTTGATTGTCGATTTGCAAGTGCCACATGATATGTAGAGATAATATATTAGCTTAGACCTTTTCAGAAACTGACGATAAACCGCGAACTTTTAGTGTATGCATACGTGACATTAGGTTTTTAAGGTCAGTGCATAAGATTGTTAAGTTGTTGAGCGCTTGAGTACAAAACTGAATACATTTTTTACAAGAGGAAAGTTGTGTCGAGAGTTTCTTATAGTATGTGTAATATTATGTTATTATTTTTATATTCTTGCTTATCCTATATGTAGTTGTTCTTTTAATGACAAAATATTCTACAATTATCTGCTAGTATAATTATTTCGTTAAAGTTCTTTTATTAACGTACGTTTTGTTAATTTTGTAACGTTATTGTATCTCATGCACAACAACAGCAGTATGTGTAACCAAGTAAGCTCTGAATAAAAGGAGCAGAAAAGAATATACCAAAAGGATACAGTGCACCACTCTGATACAAGTTAGAAGTACTAATGGCCATCTCATCCAGATTTAATCTGACCTCGTGGTATCTCAGTTTGTTGTTGGTCTAGTAAGGCTAGATGGTGGGGAGTTAGGAGTGAATTTTTAAGATACAGACGACTTTATTGTTAAAATTACGACATTTTAAAGTCTACTTTTTCACTCTAAGTTTTCGGCAACACAATTAGTATGTTCTATTTCATAATTAAGAGTTATTTCTGAAAAAAGTGTTCTTTGTCTGTTTACATTAATATATTTATTCTTCTTAAGTTTTAGTTTAGCAGATGCTTTAGGAAAATTGTTTCTTATAAGATTTTTTAAAAAATGTGCATTAGTAGAGGTCGCTAACTGCAATCGTTAAACTGCAAATAGCTTCAGAAGTCAGAAAAATCGATAAATCATTGAATTTTAGTAATCTGTTAAAATAAGTCATCGAAAATAATATTTGCAGATTTTAATATGGTTTTCTTAGTAGAACTAGTTTCAGACAGACGTATAAAATTATATTACTCTTCATAAAATTCATAGTGATAATTCTTGTTAGCACTACTTTTAAGCTGAAATATTTTTAAAAATTAAAAAAAAATTTTGTTCTAGCATGCCCAGGAGTCAGGATAATTTTTTTTATATCTAACACAGCGCTCAAATGAAAAGGAGTTGAAGATCAATATTTTTATTTTCATTAAAAAACTTGACTCCACTCATATTGAATCAAATAGTTTTAAATAACAGTTATCAAAACTGATCATGCAAAATTTAAGGACACAAGATTGTCTGTGGTGGCGGAGTAGCAGGGAGAGACTAGCAGTCACCGCAGAACTGAATTCGAGCGCTTTAAATTTAGAGTGCATGCAAAACCAGCAATATCTTGGATTCTACACTAAATAGATAAATTCTTTCGTAATGAATTTAGGGTAGTTTAACGAGATATATTTAAAAATTTTTTTGTATTTATCTTAAGTTATTCAAATCATGTCTCTACTTAACATACAAACAGACAGAAATTGAGGATTATGACATAGTATGTAAGTATGCTAAACAAAATACTATCCAAATAAATGTTTTTGGAGTAAATAATATTTTTTTCATGACAGTGATACAAGATCCTTTAAATAGTATACAANAGAAGAAAACTCAGGCATCGTGACGTTAACCGGGGAAGACGGGGTCTTGTACCAAGTGGCCAGCCAGTCCGAGAACGGCCAGACGGTGCTTCTAGCTCAGGGTGCTGACGGCGAACAGCAGTGCGTTTACGTGACGACGGAGCATGGAGCCACGGGTGAGGAGGGCCAGATATTGTCCCTAGACCACGCGGTTGCCGAGGCTGTGGCTCAGTTGGGTCCCAATGCACAGTTCTATGTGAAGGAGGGCACCACCGAAGAGACTGTTGAGGCTTCAGAGGTCGCGAACGCCGATCAACAACAAATGCTTATGTACAATCCCAACCCGGTTGATGACAATACCGATAATCAAGTTGTTGCTCAAGTCGTCTCGTCCGATCCACCTACCGAAGGTAATTTTTAGATTCCCTATACTTATGTATAAATTGTCCTTTTGAACCGGTAATATAACTGAATTTGTAAATAGTTACCTTTTTCTCGACAATTGTAAAGCTTGTTTTTTTTTATTAGCCATTTGTATTGTCTGTTGAAGAATATTAACAACAAATGCCTGTAAATATAAAATTAAATGCTAAAATTCCTATTTTATTTTGTGTTCAACAGGTGGCATAAGAAAGGTAGTATTGCTTCTACCAGATGGAAATTTGATGATGACCGAGGTTGACGAAGAGCAGTACGTAGCGCTTGAACTTGACAAGTGAAATGACATCGAGTGTTTGGCAAAGTGAAAAGAAAGATATGCACCTTCAAAGGGTTCGTGTAATGTATGTAAATAAGGAAGAAAAAAAACTTTCCACTAATGTGAAATATGAGACATTATTGATACTTTCTAGCTGATAAGTACTTTGAATGTATAAGGAGGCTTTAAAGTATGATGTAAAAAAAAAAAAAAAAAAAAATGGAAATTAAATCAGACTTATATAGGTAAACAAAAGAAAAAAATTAATCACATAACTTGTTTATCAAACACTAATCATAAAATAATTTTGCACTAGTCAACACAAAATCAAAAGTGCTTAGTGATAGAAAATGTTTTGCCTACAAGCTGGTATTTTTATGTTTTCTGTATGTAACACCGTTTAAAGATATAAGGAAAACGAACTTTAAGACACAATTTTATATTATATTGATATTATTAGACCACTCAAAGATAATCGTTACTATTTTTTTTAAATCCACAGGCTCATATGTATATATATATACACATATATATAACAAGAAACGCCCTATTATAATTCAATTTTCTCAATCAGATGCTTCTTGGTTGGTATCCATAAGTAATAAGAACACACATCAGATCGGCATGCTGCGTAGCACAATCAATAAGGTTTCCGACTACCAATCCACATGATTTGGGTTCGATTCTCGTTGTCTGTAAAACTTGAAAAATTTTTCCACATACATTTGATGTATAAATATGTGTGTTTACGCATGTATATGCTATGTATACAAAACATACATTATATTTACTGATTATATGCTCTTCTACATAGCTACATATACTGGTAGTACACACGTTCCAAACGCGAGAGGGGCAGCAGTAAGCACGTGGAGGAAAAAACAGAGAGCCAAGCTGAGCCGAGTTGAACCAGAGATTGTGCCATCGCACGGGTCGCTTTATCGCGTCGGTTGAACCCCCACGCGCGCTATATATAAATAAGCTATTCCACCACTTAAAGGGCTAACCTGGTAGTTATCTCACTTAGGGCTTAAAAATGTTAACAAACCAGGGCAAGTATGATTGTTTTTTGACACTGCCACATAATCAGGTTTAAAAAGCTAAACCAAGCTTTCATTAATCTGTCCAACGTTGCTTGAGAGTGTATAAGGTGTTATAGTGCATTTTCAACAAAATTTTATCGCCTATAAGAGAGACGCGATGGGCATGCTCCTTAAAATTGAAATGCATCAAGAGGACAAGGATACACAAAGACTTTCGTACAGAGCAGATATATGTTAAGCAAACTACATGACCTTCAAATTTCTACTTGTTTATTTGGTAAAAATTATTAAAATCTGTAGCAATCTTTACTAAAAAAAAAAAAATGGCTAAATTTGTTAACGATGAATACCCAAAACCTGGACCAAGAGTTGTTGTTCATCGTTTTTACATGGATAATTTTTAAGATAGTTCTGGTTCCGTTGACGAAGCCAAAAAATATGTTCATTAAGTAATGAGTAATAATAAAGTNGCTTTAAAAACAAGCAATTCTTCATTATTTAAAAAAAAATTTGGTTAAGTGGAGATCTCTATTAATAACCTTATCAAAAAATCTTTAACCAAGTCTTTTTGATATAATATTTCTTAATTTAAAAAGTAATGTAGATCTTATAAAGTTACTGAAATGTGTAGATTTTCTGTTACACACTTAATTCCACTTCTGTAGATTTTTGTATTAATAATATGGTATTCTACTCAAAAAACGACTTTTAAAATTTAAAGTTTGACCAAAGATTAAAATTTCTGTTACGTCATCAAACAAGTCATGATTTTTCAAGTTTTTCAAACAATTATAATACTTTCTTCCACATAGAAGGTTAAAGACACTTTAATTAGGATGCCAATTAACTTGTTATTTACTATATTTTGTAGATCATTTCTAGTTATTTGTAAAATTGTTAGATTTTAATATTTATTTGAACTTATTTTTCTGAAGAATACGATGTTTGGTTAAAAATTACCTTATCTATTAATCAAAATCGATTTTTATTTTGTAATAGCTCTTCTTCTCTAGTATGTTTTTGATACTTGCTGTTTACTTCTTTATACATAAGCTATTGAAATCTAGAATTTTAAAATGTCATAACGCATTCATTTGGCTCCTTTTGGTCTTGGAGAGTAAAGTCATCACTTACATACAGTATAATATCATCAAAAATTTCTGAGCCTTGTTTCTCTTAATTACTATCTCATTATCATTGTCTTCATACTTGAAACGTTGCATTACTCGGTATTTGAGCCATTCTGCCTATAACAATTGACACAAAATTCTTATCACCTTATACCTTACTTAAACTAATAACATGTTTTTTTGCAATCTACAGCCTAAGTACACTAAATTTGTTTCGATATGTCTTCTGGTACACATTTAAAATCTTACAATATTGGCTAGAGCTCGTCATCAGAAATTCTTTAGCCCCATGATAGAGGATTAAATTTATTTGAAGCGCTTGAATTCAGTTCCACTAGATTTAAATAGTTTATACATATTTTATATTTTTTCTACGGCTTTTGTATAACTGTAATAAATTACATATTTTTTTACTTTCAATACAATTATTCATATAATATTTTGCTCAGCATACTCACATTTAATGTCAAGTTTCTAAAATGTTTTCCGTTTGTATGCTAAGCAGAGACATTATTTTAATAATATAAAATCATTCAACATGATATTCGTATTGATCTTGTTGAGCTACCCAAAATCCACTGCAAAAGAATTTTTGTAGGTAGTGCAGGAGCCAAAAGATTTCTGGTTTTTGAAGTGCATACGATTTGAAGCACTCGAACTCAGTTCCACGGTGACAGCTGGTCTCTCCCTTCCACTTCACCACCACAGCCAACTGTCGTGCTAAGCAATTACATGATTAACTTTGACAACTATTATTGATTACTGTTTCATGCAATATGTTAACGGTATATTTATGAATAAAAATAAAAGTATTAAACTCCAACTCTCACAAATTTCACCACTGTGCGACGTATAATACATACGTGCGATTAAAATAGAAGAAAAAAGATTATCTTGGCTCCTATGCATGCTACAACAATCTTTTTTTAAAAAAGAAATTCCTAAAAGAATACCAGCTTCACAGCTGTGCTAATTAGAATAATAACTATGTATTCTCAAAATAGTGATATAGTTTTTATGTCTGTCTAAAACGAGCATTACTAAAAAACCATTATGAAGTATGTAACGATTAGTTCTTATAAAATATTTTAACAGAATATTCAATTCCAATGGATTAATAAGTATTCAGGCTTGGATCGACCAGTGCTTCTTATTTGTAGAAAGCATGTCGCAATTTTTAATTTAAAAAAAAAAGAAAATCTACGAATAACTGAAAGGGTAATGGACCAATGACGCTACAATTATTTATGCATGTTTCGATCAACATAAACTTTATCTTTAAGAATTCTTAGCATCCATGTGCAGTAACTTTTTTTTAGAAAGAAAATAGATAAAAAGGAGGTTTTTAACTTCTGAAGCTGTTTGCAGGCTAACGATTGCAGCAAGAAATCTCTACTAGTGCTTATTTTTTAAGGTAATTCCTATAAGGAGCAAGTGTTTAAAGAATATGCTATACCAAAAGTTGAGAGAAACAGATATTTTAAAGAAAATAGAAGGAAAAGAACTTTTTTTGTTACTTATTATTAATTACAAAATAAAACATAATAACGGTTTTGGTACAAACTGTAAAAGTACGAGGCTAAGTAAGCCTCTGACCGAAGTGATTGCAACAATAAAATCGCCTGTGCCCAAAAAATTAACTTTTGAATGTTTTTACCTCCCTACCGTCTAGCTCAAGTGTTGATACTACTCTCTACTACGCTACTTCCTCTCTCTCTCTTTCCACCTAGCCATGAAGAGTGTGTTCGCAGAAAGAGAAAAAAAAGGAGATAATGTGAAAAGAAAACGAAGAAAAAACTCAGTTACTGTTAACGTTAGTGCAAAGAGGTACGTAAGGCTTCTTCTTATTATTATTTGTTGAAAAATACAACAATTGTTTTTTAATGAATCGGTCTTGTTCAGTTTTTATTTTTTTCCTTAGCCTTACGTATTGAGCTGCCTGTTATGTGTTAACTTTCAGCCCTACTAACGTAATGTACTGTATTTTTTCAGAAAGATAAGTTTTTAATACAAATACTTGTTGACCCTTGATCTCTACAGCAGTATTTAAGTATGATACTAAATATACTACTTATATGTTGGTTGGTACCTCTACTTATAATTCTATAAGTTCTCTTATTTAAAAATAAGTGTTTCACAATTTTTTTTTAATTCACTTAACAACTAGTTTAGGACTATCTGACACTGTCTATAGGTTAGTTTATAAATGCCTTACAGATATTTTATAGAAATCTTGAAGGTACTTGAAGATGACTAACAATAACTCAAACATAGCTATGATACACTTTCTACCGATGAGGTGGTTTGACATAATTTTAACGTTTTAACTATAGTTTACAAAGTTTTAAATAGCTATTAACTTTAAATATAATGGTTTTACAGTAAAGGAAATGCTTACACCGATTTTCTCAAAACAGAAAAACTTAGAGGAATATTTCATACACTCTAACGTTATAATAGGCAAACTTAGCATCGTACACCCAGCTAGTACACTCCAAATAGTGGCCAATTTTATTTTCTAAGTTAAGGGATAGCTTAAATACTAATTATTAGTAACTTAAAATATAAATGTATTAAAGCATCATTTTTTAACTGAGCAAAATACATTCATTTTTTTGTTAAATTTAGGTGTTTTCCAAAAGTCAATCCTATAGTATGGTATGGGAAGTTTTCTGACTCTAACGGTATAGAAATAGAGCTCTAACCACAAGTCTCCTCTTTTGTATTAGTCCAAGAATCGTTGCCATAGAAACGGCAGAAAAAAACTGTAAATTTAATACTAGAATTATGGAGTAGTAAGATCACTTCCTTAAGAACTTAATAGTTGACAGAAAGTTTAAGCCCTTACACATCAACGATGTTATCTATTAATCAAAATCGATTTTTATTTTGTAATAGCTCTTCTTCTCTAGTATGTTTTTGATACTTGCTGTTTACTTCTTTAGTAAATCAGTATTTTGTAAGTCTTTTCAGAATATTTTTTTCTTCTTCTTAGTCCCCTTCAGATACCTGATCATACACTTTGTGTTTTCCATCTAACTTATTTCTTTCCACACTTTCACCTTATCTCATGATGGCTTATGGATAAAAAATGTTAGCAGATTTATGCATTAACCTTTACAGTCATGCCTCCTCTACCATTTTATGATGGCAATGGAGACTGATATTTAATAATTTCAACAAAGTGTAACAACATCGTAAAACTTTCTCAATATCCTAACATAAATGAGTGAATGGATAGTACCACTTGAGTACAAAAAAATATGGATTTATTTATTAACAAATAAATTGTATACAGTAAGAAGGACAAAGTATCAACTTAAATAAAATTTGTGAAAATGCGCGCTCATGTTGTGCAACGCTGACTGTTTATGAAATAGAATCATTAAAACTAAAATATGTGGATTTTAAAAGTGTCCCGTGCTTATTATATCACAGCGATCAAACTTGCTATTTCTAGCATCTCTCTTATTTCTTTAGATTATTAATGAAGGAAGTATAGTAACGTGGCTTTTCCAACTAATTGGACGATGTCACTGTTAAAAACCTTATATTTTAACATGTTAGTTATCTCTTCTGTTTAAAAGTTGGTAGCAAAACAGTTTATTATAGAGTATCTACTAGATCGTATGCTGAACTACTGACATGGCTTTCATTGTCGTACACAATCCTTGTTACAGTGAAAGTAGTTGTGAGATGTAAACGCACAGTTATGACTTCTCCACGAAAATTGACTAAATTACCCTTGCAGTCAATGCATGTTTATAGTAAATAATGGGTCTTAAAACAAGTAGTAAGATAGTTGGTAAAGTGTCACTATGTTTAGTAACATGTTTAATGAAACCCAAGAAATAGCCTTTACAATTTTTTACTTTGTAATCAGTTGTATAACGACAAGTAATAACACTACGAGATATATTGTTTATTTGGTTTAATATCCATAGCAATATCATTTGGCTCTACCATGTCCACTCAAAATGACCCAATATCTAAAGTTTTGTAACCTCTTATTAGAAAAACGATCACTTCATCAGCCATGGTAAATTTATGATCATCTTCGTTGATATTTTAAATTTAAGTGATTTTTAAGGGTGTAGCATATGTACCTAGCTCTACGTGGTAGCTATCCAGAGTGTCAGTACTGTAATAAATGAGAAATAGCTAGCACAAGTCTCTGTACATTCCGAGTTTGACTGTACCCAAAGCCAGGCGTAGTCATCTTACCGTCACTCTGTCTATAAATATACTTACCATTGTAAGTAACAGTAAATGTGTGCCTCTAAAAAGCGTGATTACTTCTTAACCTGAATATATTTCATTAGTGATGAAGATTTGAAGTAAGGTTTTTTTTGTAACTTTCATGTTCCGATGTGGTTTTTACTGAGACTACGTAAAGCATATGACAGTGCACAAGTAAAGCATACACTTAAATTTTTGGGACAAACCTTATAAAACGAATACAAAAGATAAATTTGAGAACTTAAAAACCACATTAAAAAATGCCAATGCATAATTTAAAGGAACACTAACACTGGGCAAAGATGATTTAAGTTCCAAAAAATTTTTCAAATTAAATTGCAATTTGGGATCCTAGATCTCAAAAGGCTTGATAGCTATTTGTTAGAGGAATGACAACATAAGTTCAGAGAAAAAATGAGTAATCTGACTGGAAATCTCTCTTTATGTACTTTGACGTAAGCATAGGCCCCGGCCAAAGAGCTATTATGATTGATAAAAATCAGATTGTCAATGTTATCAAAATCTTTAAAGACACTAAGGTTTCTCTACCTTTTTACAAACTTCTTACAAGCATATTTTAGTTTTGATAAAGGACTTGATTGTAATTGCCTGTAATCTCATAAGTCTGTTAGAAGAGTTTCAACTCTGTTAATATATTATGTATGGTACATAATGACTGTACTATTGCTTTTGTCAGCTTTAAAAACAAGCAATTCTTCATTATTTAAAAAAAAATTTGGTTAAGTGGAGATCTCTATTAATAACCTTATCAAAAAATCTTTAACCAAGTCTTTTTGATATAATATTTCTTAATTTAAAAAGTAATGTAGATCTTATAAAGTTACTGAAATGTGTAGATTTTCTGTTACACACTTAATTCCACTTCTGTAGATTTTTGTATTAATAATATGGTATTCTACTCAAAAAACGACTTTTAAAATTTAAAGTTTGACCAAAGATTAAAATTTCTGTTACGTCATCAAACAAGTCATGATTTTTCAAGTTTTTCAAACAATTATAATACTTTCTTCCACATAGAAGGTTAAAGACACTTTAATTAGGATGCCAATTAACTTGTTATTTACTATATTTTGTAGATCATTTCTAGTTATTTGTAAAATTGTTAGATTTTAATATTTATTTGAACTTATTTTTCTGAAGAATACGATGTTTGGTTAAAAATTACCTTAAACCTATTAACAAAATTAATTCCAAAATTTTTGCACAGGTCTTTCTTTAAAACTTTCTTATTTCTTAGAAGTCTATTATAATGTCAGTGTTTGTATATGACTTCCATATTGAATATTTTAATTAACACTTTTAATTTAAATCGCTTATAATTTACCTTATGTGAATATTTCCAACAAAAAATACTGTACGACTTCCCTTTCTTTGAGTATAACCCGGGGTTATTGACGGTGGTAACAATCGGCTAAAAATATTATCTGTACCGAGGAAACTCTAAGATTAGGAACTAACACACAAACAATGTTAGTGTTTATATGTTGGAGGGGGGGTTCGTTGCCCAGTGTAAAAGAGCAAAGTAGCTTAGATTGCCGATTATATGAAAAAAATATTTAAAATAATTATTATCAAGTTTCAAAATTTATCTGTTAAATAATCAATTAATTCCTGCACCATATACAGCAATTGTTTATTGATTATTACTTTATTGAATTCTCCTGAATATTCCCTTAATTTAATCAATTTAATAATTTAATATCTTTTTTAACTTATTCAATATTTTTCTAATCTAATATCTTTTTTAATTTATTCCTGCCCCTTTTTAGGGTACAGATAATATTCTCAGTTTATATAAACGATTTGAAATCTTAACAGCTATTTTTCTAGTTTTTATCTTAAAC
>NW_019379741.1:1110680-1121431 GCF_000648655.2 Copidosoma floridanum
GACTGTATTTATAAACCGTGGAGGAAAAAACAGAGAGCCAAGCTGAGCCGAGTTGAACCAGAGATTGTGCCATCGCACGGGTCGCTTTATCGCGTCGGTTGAACCCCCACGCGCGCTATATATAAATAAGCTATTCCACCACTTAAAGGGCTAACCTGGTAGTTATCTCACTTAGGGCTTAAAAATGTTAACAAACCAGGGCAAGTATGATTGTTTTTTGACACTGCCACATAATCAGGTTTAAAAAGCTAAACCAAGCTTTCATTAATCTGTCCAACGTTGCTTGAGAGTGTATAAGGTGTTATAGTGCATTTTCAACAAAATTTTATCGCCTATAAGAGAGACGCGATGGGCATGCTCCTTAAAATTGAAATGCATCAAGAGGACAAGGATACACAAAGACTTTCGTACAGAGCAGATATATGTTAAGCAAACTACATGACCTTCAAATTTCTACTTGTTTATTTGGTAAAAATTATTAAAATCTGTAGCAATCTTTACTAAAAAAAAAAAAATGGCTAAATTTGTTAACGATGAATACCCAAAACCTGGACCAAGAGTTGTTGTTCATCGTTTTTACATGGATAATTTTTAAGATAGTTCTGGCTCCGTTGACGAAGCCAAAAAATATGTTCATTAAGTAATGAGTAATAATAAAGTCACAAGTAATAAAAAGTATAGATGGGCATGCAATAAGCTCTTAGTTTACTAATAAGCTATTGAAAAAAAAAAAAAAAAATCATTTAAATCTTGGCACTTTTGAAGGTCAAAATAGACAGTTTTTAAAGTAATTAGTAATAAGAAAGTTACTAATAGGGCAAATCATAGATGGGTATGCAATATGCTCTAAGTTTTTAAATCAGCTATTGAAAAATAACAAAATTCTACAAGTTTAGTTACTTTCAAATGTAAGCATAGACAAGTTTTTAGTTTTCAATGAACGTACTAACTCTTTAATTGGCAAGCGTGGAAATCAAAAGTAGTTAACTCTTAAAAAAAAACGAAGCTCATGAAACGGACATTTTAAAGTCATATTGTTTAAAAGCATCAAATTAACAAAAAATAAAAAAATAAAAAAAATAAAAAAAATACTGTGGTTCGTGTCAAATACGCAACTTCTGAAAGTTAGTCGGTAGTATAAGTGTATTTTTTACATTAAGTGTAATGCTCATTGATGATTACCATTTTCTTTACCGTTTTAATAAACACCTTTCTACAATCAGGGTACTTGCTATTTTTCAAGACAATTTTAGCATTGTAACTACTCAAGTATATGACAGCGTTTCTCTCGTACATACCTTTGGTTTTGAAGTCCTCTTTTTTTATTAAATCAATTTATGAAAGCGGTTTCATCAGTTTAGGTGCTTGTTTAGGTTTTTGTGTTTTAGCAAATTTAAAATCATGTAATTAGTTTCCAACAGCTGCGAACGAGCCTAGGTTCTTAATACTAAATTCAGTCTATTCTGTATTTATAAACTAATTCAATTTCGTTGTTTAAAAATTTTTATGTTGCAAAATGGAAATAAAGTCAGTTGACTTAATGTGTCTAAAAGTTAGATAATACATATAGCAAGTTAGATTAGAGTTTAAATCTCTACCTTGACATTATGAATGACAATGCTCGACGCTATCTTGGTTACGTTGCTAACTCTAACTTTAGATTGTTTAACTTTTTTTAAGGTCTTTAAACAATTGTAATAAGTAATAAGCAGTTAAAGATAGGCTAATCAAGACAGTGGTCTACTAACTATCTCAAATTTACCATGCTTATCCGAGCGTACCAGATGTATCATCCAATGTTTAGACCATTGCACAAACTTTCGGCAACGCCTTTGGATTTCCGAGTGGAGATAGGTAAGCAGGTGTTTTTATTTTTCTACATTAGGTAATCTATATAAGATACATGCGTTAAATATTGCTTTAAAAACTCAGCCCATTGTTCTGACATGTTCGATCTCAACATGATTTTATTCCCTCTTTTACAAGCTTCACCAGCAATTCTTATAGCAGCTGTTATTCATTTGCTAAGAAGTTTAAAAAATAATTTTAGTTTTATAATTTTAAAGTTATTTAAGTTTAAATGTCTATCCCTTGAAAACGCGAGTAATTTGGATGAGGAACTCATTTTACCTAACTTATAAGTATCAAAAACATGTTTCTAAAACGGAACAACTTCAAGATAAACGAAAATTTATCTATGCGTTCTGAACTACTAAATCAAACGTTTGATAAATTAAGGCCAACTAAAAGTTGCAAAAGTTATGTTGCCCTTACGCTCAAAGAATAGTTGTTCTACGTCTACCTTTAGAAGGTTTTTTAACAGTGACTGGTTGTTTGGACTTCGGTAATATACAATAACTTTAACAAAAGCCCTAATTTCGAACAGTGTTACAAATATTTGACGTAAAAGAGTATAGAACTATCTAGCAGATGCATCATTCTTATTAAATTTAAGATAAAGTAGCTGGTCACTAGGGTTCTCAGCACTAATTATATCTAAACAAAATGAAAAGCCATATCAAGCAACTTTTGCATTCCTCACATTATCACCCACGTCTTTAAAACTATCTATCTTATCGTATTTTAGAGAATATTCTTTAATTTTTTGAAGGCTTATCTCGTCAAATTTGAACAAACATTTATGCTTCTCAGTCAGTAATAAGCCTTACTTCTATTCGATTTTTTTGAAAACATTCTTATTTAATTTTGGCTTTACATTAAACAGCCCTATCCCACTGTTAACAGCTGACTTTGGGTCTAACCTTCTTTTGAATTTAATAAACTGAGAGAAGCCAGCTGCAGAATGATAATACTCTATTTTTTATAAATTTTGTTCAGCAAGTATGAATATTTGTCAATTTTATGGTTTAAATTGCATTGCTATGAAACTTTACGAGACTTCCTACAATCAAAGTCTGTCCGGAAATCATTAACATCTGTGAACTGTTCAGTCTGTTGAAGATCTACATTTTTTTTTTATCAAGAATTTTTTTGTTTCATATTTCTGCGTACAGAGATTAAATGCTTCACTTTTTCTCCAAGAGAACTTATCCAACGCTCAATAAACCATATTTTTCTTACACTTCACAGAACAAAATTTTGGGACGGTAGCTTTTTTCTTTAAAATACTGTTATTTTTATTACGCTAATTCGTATGCTCCTCAGATTCTACTTTATAAATCATTACCTTTTTTGGTGTATCATTAGTATCATGATTAACTTCATTACTCAAATAAAATTCGTTTAATCCACTTACATTGACTTTGAAAAAATATTATGATTAAAGCATCTGATAAATTATTAAAGTGAAGTGTATTGTTAGAACAAACAGTGCACTGATATCTTCAACGCCGCAACTAACAACACTGATTTGATATGCAGGGATAAAAAATGCTTTGATATTACCAGCATTTTATGAGTGACTACTTACCGCAATATTTATTTATTTGTTTTGTACATCGTTTGCGTTATGGTCCATAGAACACAGTTTCACTATTTGCTCAGATTCTTCGTCGATAACAGCTTGAGCTTCAACCACTCACTAATGAATCAGCACTGTATTAGACCACAAGCGTGGAGTGCTGACCAAGTACCAAGATTGCCATTACCTGTGTAAAAAAATGTCTTACAAATTTACTTTTGTGTTAAAGAGAAAAATTTCATTATATAATAATTAACCTGTCCTCTTTGTCGGAAGAATAAAGAACGTCAAAAGATATTTCATCCTGATTCTCAACATCATGTTTCATTAAATAAATCATATTAATTAAGACAAAAACAGCTAACTTTGTTTAAAAAGGTCACAATACACGTGATATAATCCAATTTAAATTTTCACTCACGTGTCTGAAACAAATTTTTTTTTTTTTAGGCACACCTTTAAAATAACTTTTTTCTTGTTCTATGTGCCCTCAGAAAAAAGGAGAAAACCATGCACCAAAACTTTAGGCTTCGTGACACTAGTTTTGATGGCATAGAAAATTATAATATTCAATTTTTAAAACACATCATGTCAAAAAGGACCTTTACTGCCTTATGAAACTATCTTCTCGTTTAAATGCTATATAATATTAAATGTTTCTCTTGTAAGGGATCTATCTTATTAACTAAACAGAAGTCCACTACTCAACGGGATATCATTATAAGTAAAGTAACACTAATAACATAATTCGTCACTAAAAAATTTTCAATTAGCTTTTAATGTATTTAAGTACCAAAAAAATATTACGATGAAAACTCACGTTCAAGGTACATCACCTATTAAATAATTGATGTAATCAGTGGTGAGTATCACAAGTACTTTCAGAAATAGTTATGGATTAAAATTAATACTGGAATAAGACGTCACAGTTATTGTCTTATAATTATGACATTAAGCTGTTGAAGTATTTCTGAGTCTTATTTAGAGAACTTTAAAATATTTTACACTTGAATGTTTTTCTATCTTATTAAATGCTGATTAGATTATACGGTAAGCAAACACTCGATATTGTACAGCATTGATACGAGAAGCTGGTTAAATAATTTAACACAAGTCCTTGCGCAACTTATATTTCTTAAACATTGAATATTATAATTTATTTCTCATTAGAACTCTTCTCACGAACCTGAAGTCCTGGTACACAATTTTTTCCGTTTTTCTGAGGGTATACTAAACAAGAAAAAGTTCATTCAAAAGTTGTGCCTTAAAAAAAAAATTAAACAATTTTTTTTGGACGTGAAAAAGCAAAATTAAATTCGATTTCCTTGTAAACATGCGTGTGTTGGTGTGTGTTTGGACAGACAAGGGTCTAAAGGCGCTAAATCTTGCTATTGCAAACTATCTTATTTCAAGTCGCGATTGTGCTTTACTCTCTGATGGCCCAGAGTAAGGAAATGGGTACAAAATCTCATTTTGCACTGTTATTATAAAAAGTTGCACACATATCCAAGGATAAAATATAGCAAGCACGATATAAAAAGTGATTAAAGTGCAGAATTGATTAATTGTGATGATATTTCTACGTTGTAGCATTCGGAACACTGAAAATATTTACCGCAGACTGCTTCGATTTCTTGCAGCCCCGGTACAGACAAAAATTGTAGATTCCCATTACCATTTTAGCCTCCAACAACAACAGCTTTAATAAACCGTACTGTTTATATTATTGCACTTTTATTTTTACTGACACACGCTGTAGTTAATACATGCATAAATAAAAAACCAAGTCTGTGCAACGGCAAATAATTACTGTCGAAAATTCTATCTATGAGTATTTAGCGAACACTTATTAATTCAGAATCTTAGTAGACATTCCAAAGCACACACTGTTTTTTGATAACGATCTGTTAAAACATTGCATGTGTCGAGGTTGAAAGTGGTACAACAATGGTGACGATGAGAGGGCTGATTATATAAGTAAATACGTAATCTTATCTACACAATTCTATTTGATATAATTATTATTAGTAAAAATTTTCATGTGCCTTTTATTTTTCACATTAGATTTTTATAATTTTTTGGAAGATTTAGGATATATCAATTAGATTTATCTTATGATAAATTATTTATTGTACTGACACATTTTTCATTAAACAAAGAAAATCTCTTATCTAAATTTTAAGAAACAAAGAAAAGTTGATTGGAAGAAAACCAATTTGATGGTCAGATGGTAAAGGAGAAAAAAACAGCCTATGGGTACTGGAACTCTTTTTCTTAAAAAAAAACTTACTAATTACAGAAGATTTTTCAGTTGCATATGTTTTTATTAATACTTTGTTCTTGAAGCAACATTCTATAATTAAAATTGCAATTACACATTAAGGTTATACAATAAGTGTAGCTATTGTATCAAAAATCTCACAACATAAAAGAAAAAAAAATAATTAGGACGTCTTTGGCTCACTTAATGATAAGTGTATTATTTGACCCAAAGATTTTACTTCTTCTACTGTTAAATAAAAATATTCTGCTTTGGAACAGCTGAACCCTTTCTTAGAGTTGAAAATAAGGTATGAGCTGACCAGTTATTTGTTTCCTTTGTCTTCAACTAATGTACTGGGATAGGATATTATTATACCATTTGTATAAAATGACGGTCGTTAAGTATTAAAGAAAAAAAGTTTTTTTTTTGCACATAACAAAATCTTTATTTCTTCTATTTCCATACTGTAAATAACAAGTAGTTTTAACCTCAAGGTAAAAATAAAGAATACAAGCAAAAAAATATAAAACATGAATGCAAATTCATTTTAGTCTATAATTACATTCNGAAGAATACAAACATCAATAAAAGGCGTATATTATAAATTCTAGGTAATAGAAGTGCCCCTTGCAACTCCTAAAATATATATTCAAATGTATTTGATGTGTTTGGTAAGATCTTACAATGTCTTGTTAAAGAGCAACTTTAAAGTATCTTAGTAATGCACATTTTGATGGAGCGATCAGCAGATATTTCGACGTAACCAAAGTTTGTTTGAATGATAATGAAAAATCGTTTGTTTTTAAAGCTAGCAAAGGTAATTGTTTAGTCATCATGTACCATGCAGATAATATTGACAAGATAAAAACACTTTATTAAAACTCTGAATACTAGAGCAAGTCAAAATTTAGTACTTCATCTAAACTTCAAAGTGCTGGCAAAAAGGATGTAAATGAGTGGAAAAATTAGGATGTCTTTAAGTTTTTTTATAACATTGACAATTTAATTTTTACCATTAATAGGAGCTCTTTAGTCAGGGCCTACGCTTCTACTAAAGTACACAAAGAGGGATTCTCCACCAGATTAATTGTTTTATCCCAAAACTTGCCCTTGCATAGCCCTAATAAATCGCTATCAAGCCTTTTGAGATCAAAGATCTGAAGATTAAACTTAAGATTGGAAAATTCATTGAATCATAATGAATCTTTGTCTGGTGTTATTATTACTCCAAAATATTTATTGGCTCTCTTTGATGTAGTCTTTTTTGTTTTTTAATGTACCTTTTAAACGTATTATACAAGGTTTGTCCCAAAAATAATATTGTAAATGAGATTTCATGTTAGTATTCAAGAGAAAGTTTCTTGACTGCTTCTCCTTTCTATCTATTTTTACTAATGTTAAATTTAACGATGAATCTTATCAGCAAGTTTTGGAATGATCTATGGACTGTTTTCGTCCTTTGTTTGCTAAAATATATTTAGCAAATTTTATTATTCTTTTTAGGAACAGTTTCATTTTCTCTACGACTCCTTTCCAAATACTGTTGTTATTTCTTTGTATTACCTGTTTGTAACTGCCTATATCTTTATTCAAGTCAGCCAGTATTATATTTTACTTTTTAGGACTGATTTCAAAAATCTGTTTACTATTTATCTGTTTAGTATAAGCAAATGTATTATCTTTCTTGTGTTTATGTAATCTCAAGGATGTTCAGATTTTTTTATATTTAGAATTAAAGTGGGTTTGCTCTTCTCTTAATTTAATCTTTTTAGGTTTAAGTTTTTTTTTGTGGTTTTTTAAGGTGTGCTTAAATAATTCCAGTCTATGAAAGTGTGTTTTCTTGAGAGTATATTCTTTAGAGTCTCTTGCTTTTTGGTTCTCACTTTCTGTCCTTAATTGTCATTTTAAACTTGTATCATTATCAAGACTATTTGTTTAATACACATCTTCTTTAACTAATGTTTTATAAAACGTCACGTTCCTCAAGGTTAAAAACGTATTTCTTGAAGGTTTCTTGACTATGTAATCTGTTTTATAACATGCGACAGAGACTCTTCCGACCACTGTTTTAGAAAGTTATGATTTTGTCTTAGGTAAGTAGGCGTAAATTATGCATTTTAATCTCTCAATTTCGTCAAAGTAAGGTTTTTCTACTGAATCTAATTATTTAAGGGCAATGTTAAAATCAATAAATGTGTGCGCAGTCCTATTTTTAATTTTAATCACTGCCCTTATGACTAATACCCACATGAAATTGGGTAAACCAAAGTCTAGTAAGAGTGCTCTTGCTTTCTGTTAAAGGGATTTATGAATGAAGTCTCTTAGCAGTTCAAAAGTATGTGGTAAAGTATAGTTGTCTTCATCAGTCTTTTCTCTTTATGTCTCTTTAAACTCCCCTACTGTATTTTCTTTTATGTTTTTAATTTTCTGATAACGTATTTAATTATTTTTTTCTTCTCAATTTTTCGTAGTTGTAATGAAATTATCTAAACAGCTACCTGAATCACTCTAATTTTTATCAATAAATTCTATAATATAACAAAAATCTATCTGAAAATGAAGCTAAGCTTATTTTACTCATAATGTCTGTGAGAATAGTACGAAAGAGCCTATCAGCTACCGTTCTTATTTCTTTGTGGCATACTTCTTTTTTCTTTGATAATTTACTCGTTTAGCTATTTTATACATTGCTATTAAATGGAACGTTCCATAAATACTTGTTCAAACTTTTTGAGTATTTTTAATATTGCAAATTAAGTCTATGTTCAATATTATTATATTCATGGTTTGTACAACAAAACTTGAATCAGTTATTTCTCGCTCTTCCATAATTCTACTTTTTTCTTTCTCTTTCTCTATCTCTGACTGTATTGCAATGCTCAAAGTTTTAAATATATTCTCTTGGACTCATTTCTCTTAAAAAAACATTATTTATTCAAAAAACTGTTTTATTGAATAAGACTTTAAAATAATTTTTGTATTGCATCTACGTGCAGAGTACTCTTGTTGCTCTTTTCTTTTTTTTGGATCGAAAGACTGTCTATTTAGTCTGGTTTTTCATAAAGTTTGAATGACTTAACCTTTCCGATCATTTCATGAAAAATTTCTCATTTTTTTGTTATCGTAGCATATACTTAAGCTTTAATCCACAAACTGTCTCTTTAAAATAAAATTTTCTTATATTTCTGAATAAATTTATTTCTGTCCTTTTTTGGGTACAGACAAAATTCTTAACTTTTCTCTTTTATATAAAAAAATATCTTAACAGCTACGATTCGAGTTTTTATTCTTAAGCTCTAAAAGAGACTCGCAATCATTTGTAGAGAGGAAGGTTCATTTAAATAAGCACAATCAATTTTTTATCTTTATTTTTCTTATATTAACTGAATCGTATAATTTTAAGAAAATCGTATCTTCAATTTCTACATGTATTAATTGTATTTAAGTAATCGTTATTCTTTGATTTAATCAAATTATTCAAGAAAAGAAAATACAGGGCATAAACGATAACTTCAAATTAACTTAAGATTTTTACGCATTAATTGAACAGACGATTTATGTATACGACAATTCAAATTTGAATTTTTCCTCCCTTATTTTCACTTACCCACATTGGGTTGGACTAAGACGAATTTTGAGTACAACCACGGAAGGTTACGGCTAGGTAAACTATCTATCCTGCAAAGTCACGTAGGGTTAGGTTGTCCTCAGGGCCCTTGGGTGTCTTGAGCACTGCTCAAGTTATCGACCCAGGATTTTTACCTAAGAAACGTTATTGATATCCCAAGTGCCTTGACTACTTGGGGGTGCGTCATCTCCACGCTTAAAGCGGTCGAGCACCAAAAGTCCAAGTAGGAGCTGGTTGGTGAAAATGTTACCTGTAGGTGGTGTATAAGCTTACTTTTCAGCTTTTGGCCTTCGTACTTGGTCTCTTTTTCTTACCTTGTGCTCGTCACGGTAATGTGCTGACGCATGGGAGAATTCCAGGTCTGGGTGAGCAGCGGATTTTCCGCGTCCCATGATCGCTGGAGAAGGACTAACTTTTCTTTGCAAGTCGGCGCCTTTTATGTCTTCGTTGTCTCCTTTTGTGTAGAAGGTTTTCTATTCTTTTGATAAACGCGCTCTAGCGTTTGTTAAACGTACTAGACGCACATTCCCCGCGTGCGGCGTTCAAATTCGAATTTTCATGTTTTAAGTCAATACGTGTTTAAAAATAGGAATTATTGTTATAAAATAANTTTAATTAGGATGCCAATTAACTTGTTATTTACTATATTTTGTAGATCATTTCTAGTTATTTGTAAAATTGTTAGATTTTAATATTTATTTGAACTTATTTTTCTGAAGAATACGATGTTTGGTTAAAAATTACCTTAAACCTATTAACAAAATTAATTCCAAAATTTTTGCACAGGTCTTTCTTTAAAACTTTCTTATTTCTTAGAAGTCTATTATAATGTCAGTGTTTGTATATGACTTCCATATTGAATATTTTAATTAACACTTTTAATTTAAATCGCTTATAATTTACCTTATGTGAATATTTCCAACAAAAAATACTGTACGACTTCCCTTTCTTTGAGTATAACCCGGGGTTATTGACGGTGGTAACAATCGGCTAAAAATATTATCTGTACCGAGGAAACTCTAAGATTAGGAACTAACACACAAACAATGTTAGTGTTTATATGTTGGAGGGGGGGTTCGTTGCCCAGTGTAAAAGAGCAAAGTAGCTTAGATTGCCGATTATATGAAAAAAATATTTAAAATAATTATTATCAAGTTTCAAAATTTATCTGTTAAATAATCAATTAATTCCTGCACGATATACAGGAACCAACACACAAACAATGATAGTGTTTATATGTCGGAGGGCGGGTTCGTTGCCCTGTGTAAAAGAGCAAAGTTGCTCAGATTGCCGATTATGTACAATATTTAAAATAACTATTATGAAGTTTCAAAATTTATCTGTTTAACAATTAATTAATTCCTGCACCATATACAGTAATTGTCGATTGATTATTACTTCATTGAATTCTCCTGAATATTCCCTTAATTTAATTAATT
>NW_019379741.1:1122679-1136003 GCF_000648655.2 Copidosoma floridanum
GAGCTGACCAGTTATTTGTTTCCTTTGTCTTCAACTAATGTACTGGGATAGGATATTATTATACCATTTGTATAAAATGACGGTCGTTAAGTATTAAAGAAAAAAAGTTTTTTTTTTGCACATAACAAAATCTTTATTTCTTCTATTTCCATACTGTAAATAACAAGTAGTTTTAACCTCAAGGTAAAAATAAAGAATACAAGCAAAAAAATATAAAACATGAATGCAAATTCATTTTAGTCTATAATTACATTCGTATGTTCTACTTTTCTGGTAATAATTAAATTGAATATTACTGTTATAAATATAAGCTTTTTGTGCTTTTTATCTTTAACATTAAATGCTAATAATTTTGTAAGAAATTTACAACGTTTGAATTATGCTTATATCCTTAGAAGTTATCTTATTACTATGAAATTACAAAATGGCTTTGTCAGCAAGAAGTATACAGTAAAAAAATTTTTTAATAAATTAGTATTAAAAAAATTTTTATTTTGACGTATTTAAAAGTAAGTGCTTACAACATGTTGTATGAGTTGAAATAAAATATAAATAACAGAACCAGAATAATAAATTGCATTAAAACAAAAAAGAATGTGCTGACAGTGGCAATTAATCCCGAGATGGCAGAACGATTTAAAAAGTGATATAAGCCTTAAACATCTAAGCGATTAAAGCTTCAGACAAGATTTATTTTAAAGCCACAGGAGTTAGTTAATAGCCCCTGCAGCTTGTCCAGCAGTTCATTTTTATTATTATGAAGGAAAACAATTAATTGCTTGTTATAGCTAAACGGCCGTTCTTTGAAAAAAGCTTAATTTTTTCACTTATGAATTTTAAAACAAGTATTCGAAAAACGAAAGGAATAAAAAAAATCTTCAAATTAGAACTTTGTGTGCGTTATGATAAGCATTAATTTTTGTAACTTCAGTCAATAAGATTAATAGATAACATTAATGCAAGATCAAGAGCAAGAGTCAGTTAAATATATTGCATATAATTGGTTACAGTCAAAAGAAAGAAAAACTTGTATTGTTGCTCGATTCGGTTAAATGCTTAGCTAAATAGTGATAGTTAACATTTTAACTCCTTTTTTCGTAGGCAAGTAATTGGTATACGTTTTCCACGTCTTTCCAAAATTTGTGCTCATATGCTTATTTTTACGTAAATTAACTCTTTTTTTTTGTAAGCCCGCACTCTTGACACGATTGTCGCACTTTCAAAATGTGCGTGTGGTTTGACGGCTGGCTATGGTAGGTTGAACAGATCTGAACCCAACAGTTACCTTGCATCGTAGCATTAGCAATATCAATCTCTCTAGTTACCTATATGGCTGATAACGGCGGACGCTCAGAAATGCTAAAGTTGACTTTATGGATGCTTGCTTCATCGTATTTATCAAAAATTTAAACTCATGTAGGTGTGCATCCCACAGCAGATAATCCTTATCTAAAATTGAGTTGACCATCGAGATCCAAGTGCAAATCACGCACTTGGCTGGGTTGGCCTGTGGGTGGTGCGGCAGGGTGATATAATGTTTGATACCATATATGTTCTCAATTTCTTGTTACTCCTTATTAACAAACGCCATATCACTGTAGTTTGTTACGCTTAGTACCAATTGCTCTGCACATTCCCTATGTCTTTTATCTCTTTTTTAAAGCAATTTTAACTTGACGTATTTGGTAAATAGAACATTAATAATGATTATGTATTCATATCCTTTTTTTGACGGAGGTTTTGTTTAGCAATATCTATTGCGATTGATAGCCATGGTTGTTCAGTACTTTTCTCCCTTATAAGACATTCGGGCATTTTCTGTAAGACTTTCTGCTGTTGGCACTCTGGTCTACATTCGTAGACGTACTGGACTACATCTTCAAAATAACAAGGCCAATAACAGTAATTGGCTAGACAGGCATAAGTTTTTTTATAACTTCATGACCTGCTTGGACATTATCGTGAGCCCTGTGTAATGCTTAAACGTGGTGCTCCATCAGTAAAAAGATCTTCTATTCACTTAGGTTATCAGTCATTGTATTGACAATAGAGTGAGGTTTGTGAAAGAAAAAGCTTTCGTTATTTTGTTTCCAATAAACATACTTATATAGGAGTACTTGTGCTCCCCTTACCTGTTTTACGTACCAGCCATCACTAACTTACTCTATTTTGGGTTTTATTACTACAACTGAATTTTCTTGTTTATAGAAGAGGGCATCCAGCACCTGCTGTTACTTTTTCTTACTATGAACAATTTTTGAATCGTACATCTATAATGCGGTGTTTCAATGAGCATACTTTTCTACTGGATCCTTTAACATATCGAGCCTCAATAGACGACTGTAGTTGGTTATCATGGTAATACGTTTTCCTTGTTTGTAACCTTGTAATTTATTGACAGCTTTCATCATAGCCAATTACCCTTTTTCTGTCACCGTATAGTCTGACTCTTGCTTGCTTAATGTGCAGTTGATATAGCAGATCACATGTTTTTCACCATCCAGATTTTGTGTCAATACATCTACCACGGCAAAGTCACTAAAATTTGTATGCAGGACGAACAGTTTGAAAAAATTAGAGCTTAATAAGACATGCGCTTTGGTCGGAGCTTGTTTCAGGCTTTTAAAATTTAACTGCTGTTAATCAATCGATTACCGTTTTTCGTCTTTTGACATTAACTGTGTAAGAAATGTCTTCTGTTCAGCGAGATCAGGGGTAAATTTTGAATACTATTTAATCGTTCCTATAAATCTTTTCAGTTAATTAAAAGTAGTGGGTACGGGATACACCGAGATAAGTTTGACTTTCGTTATGGTTTGCTCAAATATCTTTGCTGTTAATTACGTGTCCAAGGTACTTGACCTTTTCATAGCCAAACTCTGATTTCCTGTGGTTTATTATGAGATTCACCTCTTGATTGCTCTTTATACGACTTCCAACCCCTTAAGGTGGTCCACATGGTTTTCTTTGACAATACCTATTTCGTTTATGTACGTATAAGTATACGGCTTCTATTTCAGTTCAACAATGTGATGTATGACGGTTTGGAATGTAGCTAGAGTATTTGTTAATCCCAAAGGCACACGCACAGATTAATACAATTTCCTCCCACACATAAGAGGCTGCAAATTTTTTGCTTTTCTTATGTAGGACAACCTTATAAAAAGCATCGGTAATATCAATTCTTCGTATAAACCTCGCACACCACAATTTATCTAAGCCGTCAATCATGACTTCCATAGTATGAGCGTTGTTTCGTGTGATTTCGTTCAATTTCTGATAATCCATACAGAAACAAAATTTTTCAGATTCCTTTGGTGCAAGAAATTGACAGTTACACCTAGCACTTTTAGATTTCTTGATGACATTTTTCTTTATCAAACGGTCTATCTCATCATTAGCGATCTGCAAGACTTGAGGCACCTACTTTGAGTGACGTCATTTTGTGGGGGCTGGCCTTAGACATCCATACAGTATGATAATTAAGGAGTAAAAACTTGATATTTTAGAGAATAACTCCTTAGAAAAATAGCTTACTGTACAAAAATAACCTCATTTTCCAACCCATCTACTAATATTGTAAACATAAAAATATGAAAGCAAAAGAATGAATTGAAAACTTGGACTTTATTTGTGAATACATAAAACCATAAAGAATAAAGTATAGAGAATCGTACCTTTTAGTTTTACGGTTGGCTAGCAACTAACCATGTAAACTTAGAAAAACAATTTGTTTTTACGCAAATCAAAGCGTTGTTCTTTTTTTTTATAAAAACACTTACCAATTAAAAACAAAACAAAATTACGATTAGAAAAGATCTATTTTTCAAATAAATTAGTGAAACATGATCAACTTGAGAATTATCGAACCTAACGGACTCAAACCCTTATCTTAGGCGTTTGCGCGCGTATTTGAACCCTTATAATAAGAGATAATAAATATTAACGCACGAGGTTCATAAAGCACTTTAAAAGCTTTTTTTTCAAGTACTGGTGGACAATAACAAATATTCTTAAGTTGTTAGTAAATGAATAAGAAAAAACAAATCTTTTCTTTACAGCTTGGAATGTAATTTTACTCGCGTCACAAATACCAATATCAACATCTCTGTCGTTTGCTCGATGGTTGGTAGAACACTTACGATGCCCTGAACTGATAGTTATTTGCTGTTGCTGGCATAAATTATAGCACGACAGGATCTAAGATTTTCTTATCTCTTGGTAACTACTTTTCTTATATAACAGTGGACTCCGCCACTATCCACAAGAGCTTGTACTTTAAAACCTGTGACATCAATCAGTAAGTAGTTACGTAGGTCCTTTGCTAGAACTACGATCTCTATCCCGTTTTTAGTTTCAATAGTTTCTTACCTAGGTCCTTGACCCATAACAGACCCTATGTTATTGATTAGTGGCAGACAGATCGATTTCAGACACTCTATTTACTTATTACTTCGGGGTTAGGTTAGACAGTTTTGTTAGGTTGGTAGTTGGTTAGGTTAGTTTATTAAAGACATCCTCAGTTTCTTGTTCCTTGTTGTGCTACCAGTTGATTGTGGAACTGATTATCCTCACCACTGCATTTGTTCAGCATACTATAGCAGTGATAGTGTTTAACCAATATCTTAGGAGAGCCAACAGGGTAGCTTGTGAAAACTCTCCCAGCCAATATACCTGCCATCTACTACACCTCCGTGTATCATGTAGTGTGTTTACCAACCATGTCAAAAATGTCAGTTTTATCAAGTCTTATCGCTAAGCAGATTCTTTTTGAATCTCTGTCAGTTTTCATTGATAATCATCTTTGATCTATTTACTGTTTTATATATGTTATTTAGAGTTACATCTTGCTTTGGTGAGGTGGCAACGACTATTACTGCCCCTTTTCTTTGCCGTGTACCTTTCTCTTTGTGCTACATTTGAGACACTTGTACCGTTTGTATCCCATCTTTTCACATTTGACACAGTACTCTCGGTATGAGAAATCATTATGCCGGTCCTTGATGTTATGACAAATAAAGCATGGACGGTCTTCGTTTTCTGTATTATTTTCTTAATTGTTGCCTGGTGACTTGGTCGATTAATTCTTTTTTTCCACAAGTTAACATTGACGTACTTTAGTGACGCTTCGCAGCTTCCTGTTTTGCTAGCCTTATATCTCTTAGTATCGTATACTCCAGCGATCAGTCACATATCAGTTATATACTGGTCCTTCAGACCATCTTTGGCCCGTCCTTAAAATTTAATATTTCAGCAGGCCAAAAGATTTACGTCTGCCTTTTACATCAACTCAGCAATTCGCGTTGATGTGTTTACATTCTCCCGCCAGTTAATATCAAGACGTGTGGTCCGCATGTAGGGTTAGCGTCAGAAATGTCTCTATGAGCCCCCTTGTTTACCCTAACTTGCCTACAGTGCTTGAGTGGTAGTAATCTTAAGACTCCATGTTAAACTATCGTTTGTGTCCTGAGAAATTACTCATGATATGGCTATGTATCGCGAGGTTGGATAATGCCGTTGGTCGTCAGTAAATGCATGTTTGTGGAATTCATAAAAGCCTCGCCTACTACTCACAATGTACTCGCTGAAATTCACTACTAGTAGTCTTACACTTATTCAAACATGATACTTAGTTTTCTAAGAACGAGGGTATGAACTAAAACGAATTAACAAAAAAAAGTTAATGTCACTTCTTTTCATGTGCCTTATAAATGAAATGTCCTTCTCTTTCTCTTGGCAATGAGGTTGAATTGTCTTTTTTTAACTAACTCTTTGATAATAAGATGTGAGTTGAAGTATTAATAGTGATTAATAGGTTCTAAAACGTTCTGGTACTCCTCACTTTTTTTTTCATTAATGTAAAAATTTTGTGTAAAAAGAAAATTGATATGACTTTGTCTCTTCATGAAGGTAATATGACATAGTACAATCTTTTTTTTGTCACCTTACTTCCGTAACAATTACACATTAAGGGAGACAGAATACTATTTAAAATTATTATTAATAAATTAAATTATTCTATTTGCTTCGGAGAAAATACAAGCTCCATCCTATTCAACTTCAGTTGACGTTTGAATGGTCATCTTTATAGTCTTACTCTATACAAACGTCTATGAGCTTAGTACAAAAAAAAGCACTGCCAACATAAACCACTTTTATTTCTTACATTGGCACAAGATTTTTTTGTTCTTGCATTATCTAGCAATGAAATACAAAAGCTTGCTTCTACAGGGTTTACGAGTCCAAAGTCATCAATCACTTTAATTATTATGCGATTTTTAAATGATAATAGTGAATCTTTTGACAACACATTCGAAGTATCTACATGAATTTTCTCATTAATAGTAATAGGTGCACTAGAGTTATCGTTACTATTACTGTTCTTCTGAGTGGGATTTTTGCTACTTTCTCCATACCAGGCGCTTCCCCGGGTGGCAGATGGGGGCATCCTCTTAAAATATCAGGTGACGATGGGCAGCTGGAAAAGCTCTCTCTGGTGATGGTCGAGGGCAAGGATCAGGAGGCCTCTGTGGCGTTGGCGTATGTATCTGCAGTGGTGTAAACGGAGGACTTGTGCCCCATGTCTCCATCGTGTGGATGCATGAGCGAGCTCTGCTTGTGCTCCTTGTTCTTCGCTTTTTGCTGCTGCCGTAGGTGGCACTCCATTGCTTTATGCGGGCCAACAAAAACTAGCACCCGTCGTGTATAAAAGTAAGCGGTGGTTATAACATTCTTCTCAGATACATGCATCACACAGTCTCACTAAACAAACACAGGGCCACTTACGGATTGTTCTGGGTTGCGTGTGGCGGGTCCTTTTCCAGGCTTGCGTTGAGGGCCTGGCAGCGGGTAAAGCCGGATGATGAGGCCCAGGTAAGTCTAGGTAACCACATTTGATATGGCTGTACGCCTCATAAACAAAAAAGACGTTATCGGCCGACTAGTCTAGACTTACTACCACTGGGGCGGCTATATAGCGGCACCTTATTGCCTTACGCCAGCCCGTTCTGTTGGGTTGTCTGCGTGGTCTCAGGACTGTACAACTGCTGCTCGTCTTACTCGGATGACCGTTGTGTACCAACAAATACATACATTACACACCAACACCATTCTTACACTTGTTACTCAACGCCGGCGCAGTCTCCGCGGGTGGGACTGAGGGAGAATGGCGACTCACGGCCGGCCCGAGCAAGAAGTGGTTCTCTCTGGTATCAGAGAGGGCTGTTGCCTTGGTTTTAACCCTTTCAAAATACTTATTTCTAGTAAAAAAGGGTAGTGCTGGCCTTTGGGGGTCAGTACGACACTAAAAAAGATCCCAAATTAAAAAACGTCGATGCAAAACTAGTACCCCAGGCGGTAACCTCTCTGAGGGAAACTGCCGGCAGTTCCGATCCAGTGGAAGCCCGGGTGACTATCGCAGGACCCACGGATTCTAAGGAAAAAAGGCCACAAAGACGTGTCTTATGGCAAACAGGGACTTCTTAATGTTCCATGGCCTTTTTTTAACAGACGAAGGCCGAAGAGGAAGCCTGTTGAGTATAGGCACTAACGACACCGAGGACAGCAACGTGTCAGTATTTAGCAACCAGACCCGGGAGGAGCTTGCCTACTTATAAGAAAGTGTCGCTATGCTCTGAGTAAAGTGACAGCAAGTTGCTGATAAAGTCCGATCAGCAACGGAAGACATTTCAGAGACGCTACAAATGATTAACGATAAGTACGTTAACACAGCGAACGCTGTTAAAAATGGGCTCAAAGCGGCGCTTAAGCATCTTCAAGAGGCAGAGGTGCTAAAAAAAGGCTTTCTTACTGAAGAAAATTTATATACCAACGCTTGGGAGATGTCACTTAAACCCCTGCAGTGGAGGGAACAACGGCAAGACAATTTTCGACGGCATTTACAGAAAAAAATCCTAAATACTGCCCTAAAAAAAAAAACGAAGTAAAAGAAACAGGAGCCTATCGGACAGCACTTAGAAACGCCAGCAGACTATGTCTTCAAAGAAAAATAAAACAGGTAGTGGCAAACAAGAAGAGATTTCCCTGAATGACAAAACAAGCCAGAAGAAAAAAGTGGACGCCACAACAACAGTAGTAGTGAATATGGCTGAAGGGCAGACCTTTGCAAAGGTGCTAAGGACGATGAAGGCAAACTTTGACCCTGATAAGGCTAATGTGGCAGTCCAAAGTATTGTCACGTCAAGAAAAGGAGACATACTTATTAGGGCAAAGGTGTCGAAAATGCTTCTGCATTCTCACAGCAAATTGAAAAGTTGGTAGCCGGACAGGGTACTGTCAAAATTAGCAACAGAAAAGTGACATTAGAAGTCCGAGACCTGGATGTTATTGTAGAGGAAGATGAGGTCAAAGAGGTTTTCGCTAGGAGTTTTGGACATCAGAGCCAGGAGCCAGAAGTAGCTCTCTTAAGGCCAAATGCCAGAGGAGAGAGGCTGGCTCTAATAAAGGTGGACGAAGCATCTACCAGACAAGTAGAAAAGGAAGGCAGGTTACGAGTTGGCTTTGTAAGCTGCCGAATTTGAAGAAGAATTGAAGTAACAAGATGTTACAAATGCTTGGGATATGGATACGTCTTAGGCAACTGTAAGAACGAAAATAGATCCAAGCTTTGCTTCCGGTGTGGAAGCTCAAACCACCGGAAGAAAGAATGTCCAGGCCCAGTACGGTGCTTCGTTTGCCCAACAACGGACAACAAGCACGAAGCAGGCAGCAAGAGCTGCCCTTTATTTAGAAGAGCTCTAAAAGAGGCCAGGGATAAGGCCCAAGCAGGATCAAAATAAGGCAAAAAGGCCTTGAGTTGAAGGACAGGCTTATGTGGACCCACGCTGCGCTGGGTACTTTTTACCCATCAGCAAGGGCAAGCAATAAGCTTATAGGGGTGCTGGCTAAGTAGGCGGCCTACTATGAAGCGCTAGACAAGGTGCTGGTCCTCAGGGACCCCGAGTCCTTTTTAGGACTTGAGAGCATCAGCACCTCTAGCAAATGGTGGCGAGTTAGCTCGTTAATGCTGTGAGACGCAATGGTCTCCCAGGTGGCTCCACCCTGAAGTATTGCTAACGCTGTTCCGAGGTGGATTAAAAGCCACGCGGCATGGGGGGGGATTTAGTGGGTATGGGTGGTCTAATTAAAAAAATCCACGGAGTCCCACACTACCGCTCTGCCTGCCAAGAAAGTACTCCCGTCTCAAGCTCAGTCGCAACCAACCCAGCCTATTATAATACAGAGTGAGAGAGAGAGAGAGAGAGAGAGAGAGTTTCAGAAGTAGCAAAAATAGTAAAGCAGAGAAAGAGCGAGAGAGTAAGAGGTAGTGCGTGGGTAGACAAGGCAAAGTTTACTTGAGACTGTGAGGTGCAAGCTCAAGACTGCCGCTATTATTCGCGTGTTTCACTGAGGGTGTGGTAATAAATATCAGAGAAAATGAGACTAAGAGAAGATTGATAGATAAGGATGACGAGAGTTAAGTCGAAGATGAAAGAGAGAGAGAGTGTAGTTTTTTTGAGTAGACCAGAGGGAGAGAGAGAGAGAGAGAGAGGAAAAGAGAAAGTGTGAGTGTAGAGAGCAAGAGCAAGCAGGGTAGAGTAAAGAGAGTTTGAGTTTAACAGAGCTCATTAATACCAAAGGTAACGTGTACCCATATGTTCAAGGCTGTTTAATATCAATACAAATCATGAAAAATTCATAGATATCTTACTCACAAAGATAGATACATAATTTTGCCCTAATAATAATCGCTAACAATAGCAGTAATATACTTAAATGAAAATATAGTTAGCAGTAAAAATTTTAAGACGCATTTAATAATTCACTTTAAACTATCAATAACTGTTGCATGAAAATCAGAATAACCTGAACAAGTTACAGCTCTCATTAAATTTCTAACCCTCGCAGAAGTAGGTGCTTTGTACCATGCTTCATTAAAAGACTCAAGTGAGCCCCTCAGCTAAATGCGTGTGGAAATTTGATCCCAATACATTATAGCACGCAAAAAAAAAAGTGACTTAGCAATCCAGAAGTGCAGGTGGCGTATTCAAATCGGAATGAGGGGGACGCTCAGAACGATGCAGCTCCTTACCTGCCGGTGGGAAGAGATCGTACAAGTACCGAGGCTCTTGCGTGCTCCATACCTTGTATGTTACAACCACTATAGAATAATAACATCTAACGATCGAGCAGTGCCACCCCAATCTCGCATAGCATGAATTTATGGACGCATTACTCTTAAGATTAAACATATAGACCATAGACCAAACACGCATAATCTAAGTGAGGAACTATCGCAGCAAATACACAACCCCATGAACCCCTGAAAAAATAGCTGCCACGTAAGCATACCAGCTTAGGTCGCTTAAAAACATGACCCCTAATGTGTTAACCTGATTTATAAATGGAATCACATGACCACCGGCAACAAGTGGTGGCAGTTTAGTCTCGTCTATACGAATTACAGAGAGAGAGGGAGAGAGAGAAACAGAGAAAGAAAGAGAGAGAGAGAGAGAGAGAGAGAGAGAGAGAGAGATGGAAGAGAGAGAGAGAGAGAGAGAGAAAGAAGAGGAAAAGAGAGATAATACAGTTGTGTATGGGATTAAGAAGGAATTGTATGTACATAGTAGGTGGGTCTAGGATGAGCCAAAGCCCCTCCTGGTCCAGGTCGAGAAAGCCATAATGAAGGTGCACTAGTGACTCACGTGGATCAAAGTAGAGTCACTGCAGCGCAGTCTAGGTGGTTGTGTAGAGCCTTATGCTGTGTATTGTATAAGGAGATACTGTGTATTATCGTATCACTAATTAAATAAGTGAATAGTTAAGAATATTTGCAGGTGTAAGGTTATTAGTTTTCCCCGTAAAACCAGACAGCTCTGGCGCTAATTCCTCTTTTTCATGAGAAAAAGCCCAAGAAATAAAAAGGACAAGGGTGACGTACAACAAAATTTTTCAAGGATGCGTCAGCGCCTCTTTTTATTTTCAGGTGAAGAATCAGTGACACAGGTGGTTGCTCTTAATTACACGTATAAAATAAACTTGTTATTTATTCCCATGGTCTAGAGGCTACTAATACCGTAACAAGTAATAATGTAAGCCCTAGAAGTTATGTGCACTTCGAAAAAGAAGTGAAAAGGTTGGAAAACTAAGTAATATTAAACAATCTCACTTAAATTTACCATATAATCCTGACGTTATATATGCAGTGAGCCACCATGAGGTATCCAAAGCCGAGATTAAACCACACTCATGAAGGACCGTATGGTAGCAGAGATATCCGAGGCCTCTGGGTCCTTTTATTAGTAGTAGCAGACCTTGATCACACGCTAGCTAAAAAGTTACGCAGAAAAATTTGTTGGGGAAAAATCTTTAAAAAAAGACACCAGCCAAAAATGTAATTGGCTAGGTATGCAAAAACTGACATTAATAACATTAGGCTTGCTTTTCTACATGTGCTCAGAGAAAGAAAGGTGATTTACTTTCTTGTGCTCTACCTTTCTTTTTTATGTAACTTACATTTAACATAAATATAGACTATTTATAATGTTCACTAATGCTTAGCAATGTTCGCTCATTTCATTGAGCTTGTTGCGAAAAAAGTGCTTAAAATGGCTTAATATTTCATTCAAAGGTTGGGTTGATTAATTGTCCAGTGCGTTATAATAGTATTAATAATTTTAATAAAATCATTTATTTATTAGCAACAACGGTGGCTGCTGTAGTAAGGTGCTCGTCGTGAGACGTTGATTGCTAACTTAGTTAGATTGACTGTTAACTATAATTTAGTATGAGTTGCAAATATAGTTCAAAATATTAGTATTATTTAGTCAACTCATTTTTTTTTGCTTGTCATTGAAGATGAAGTTGGCTCGTGGTTCCCTGGGGAATCAGAAACTTTGGTATCCACGTTGGAGGCAATAATGTGGACTTTCTCTTAACATCTCAAAGTCAAGTAAAAAGGAAAGGGCTATAAGCTTCACACTTTTCTTTAATGTTAAGAAAATAACAAAATTTTACCCTCATAACGAATAAGGCAATCGTAGATGGCTTATAAAATCGCTTGTGTAATAAAAATAGTTTACCTACTAAATGAAATGTTTGCGAAAATAAACGGTTACAACTAGACAGTTTCTTGAAAGCTCAATAATGTTGCTTTGTCATGTGTATCTCGGCTTACACTTCTGTATGTTATATGTAGCTATTGCTTACTGCAGGTATAACATATATGTGCTCGTTTTTGAGTCTTTTCTAAATTCTTATTTTTTCTTAGTGCAGACATTTGAATTCTCAATTATCCAAGCACTTAACCTTATGTCTCAGTGTAGTTGCTTAACACCAAACTTGTGCATCCTTTGGTTCTAATTTTTTTTATTTGTATATAAGATAATATTACTTTTTTACTTTTAGTCAGCAAAGGCCAGCGTGCATGTGCGTGAATGATATTTGGTTGAAGTACCAGAGCCACAAGCAAACTCGCACATAATTTACCTCTTTTCAGATACATGTAGGTCCTTGCCTTACATGCTTTCCAAATAAGCTTGGAAGATTTCAAATGGATAAGAAACAAAAATGTTTGGTAGTCATATTAATAATAGTTGACTAATATTACAGTACCGTTAAAACAAGTTACATACTCTGACATACGACTTATACATACGACCAAGAGGAAAAGTTTGCTAAAATAGAATAGGAAGTAAAATTGGCAACATTGAGTAGATTGGGAAAATGCTCAGCGTAAGATATACAGCGAGAAAAGAAAATTTCTCTCTATGTAAGGAGTTGCATGAAACTTCAAACAGTTTTAAGTTCCAACAGAAAACGGTAGCTAGTTTTAGGAATTTGAAAGAACCTTACTTTGCATTAAATGTTTGCGACAATAATAATTTAAGAACAAATTTTTCTATTTTAGAGTTTAAGACTCGATGTGGGCTTAAAAATCTAGTAAAGTCTTATTACGAGAAATTTCTGCAAAATTTAATAAACTAAAAATGACAGTTTAAAAATTGTTTGTTACAACAAAAACGTATAGTTTAATACATTTTTTTTCAACTTATACTTGTATAAGTGCATTCTGCCCTACGGAGTAAATCAACAATTTTAGACTGGTTACCTTGAAAAAAGTGTAACAAAGCTGGATTTTGCTTGATTTTTCCCCTTCGCCTCGGCCCTCTTGACGTACTTTCGGTCCCCCTACACCATCCAACATCTAACTTTATCGCGCCTTACCACCCAAAATCATCAAATTATGCGAAACCATGCATTTTTAATTAAACTAATTTTTTTCTTTTAACTGATTTCTAAAGAAAACAAAAAAAAAAAAAAAAAG
>NW_019379741.1:1136382-1171703 GCF_000648655.2 Copidosoma floridanum
ATAAATTACTGTTTACACAATTTTTTCACATTTTTTTAGAATTTTCATAAATGAAAAGAATAAGAATCCGTACTTTATAAATACAATAATTGATTTTTATTGCGTTTCCTTTTTTCAAAATTTTTTCTTCGTGATTAAGAACAAACTTCAGAGGTAGGAAAAGCCCAAATGTATGCTGCAAAGCTGAAAATTTTTTTCTCATAAAGATAAACTTACATACATGCTTTTACGCATACTTGAGCCCTTTCTTTTAAGGTATTGGAAAAAAAAAAATTATAGATCGAATTAAAAATGAAACAAGTTTTTTTAATATTTATTTTTCATACAAAAAAAAATGAGATATCTGCATAGATTTTAAAAATCCAATTTAAAGTAATCTATTTATAAGATAACTTGTTGAATTGTAAACTTTTAAAGTTAAACATGTGAAAAGGAATACAGTTAAGCGATCTGCTATTTTATAAGGATATTTCTAATATACTTCCAAAGTTTTTTTTGATTCAATAGAAGATTCGATAAAAGAGCACTTGTACTGGCTAGCTGCCATATTGTGTATATTGTATTGTGCCATAAAATATTGTTTATAATTGTTTTGTAATAAGATATTAAAGTACTTTTCACGCCCACACCAAACTAACGTCGGTATACTTATTTCAATGACAGTTGCACTACCTTTGTACTTTATGTCATTGTATACTAGGTATACTTATACTTGTGATGATATTCTTTGCGATACAATTTTTTTTCATAAATCATAGTACGAACTCAATCAACAGAAACTATAGATATAAAATATTTTGTTTTACTACTTGAAAAAAATTATAATTTTTGAAAAAAAATGAACCCAACAACAAAGTTCGCAAGCACCCAACTTTCTAGAGCACGTGGTAAAAAATTCTCCCAAATGATAAATAAATTGTTCTCGCTTGTACTCTGAAACTACCGCCAGGTTACCTTGAAACCTACCACATGCTTGCGACGTCCTCTTTGCAAACTGATCAATTCCATAGGCAGCACTCGAGCCCACATTACTTGGATGACAGATCCATATTAATAATCATCCGACCTCACAGCCTGTTGTAGCGTCAACACACCTGTCTAGCCCACATAAATGTATAGAGCAAGTGATTGTAATAGCACATTGGAGAAATGATGTACATATATACAGAAGGATGGCTCCCACGACAAATACCAATGCTTGTAAGACTTACGTATGTGCTAGATACAGAATGAATCTTTGTCCTGAACCCTAAATACTTGGATAATACACTGAAAAAAATTCTCTACGATTTTGGCTGAACAGACCACCGCCGTTTCAGCGGTTCGGCTAGTGGTAGTTGCTGCAATACTAAAACAGCAGTGTGCCAGGCCGTTTTGGCTTGGCTCGTCTGCTATTGGCATTATGCCTCTACCATGTAACCTTAGTATATATATGACTTATGTAGAGGGAAAATAACACAGGTCTTACGGGAGGAATCTTGTTTTTATTTTTTTTCGCACTTAAAGAGATATTGAGCTTAAAAAGGTTGTTAATTCCATATTACTGACATAATGAGGGTTACGTAGTTATTTTTTAACGGTTAACCCTACTTTGAGCTGTTTGTTTATCTCTGAGCATCAGCAGCAGTAGCGCAGCAGCAGCAACAGCTGAAACAAAAGGCTCGAAGTAGGGTTTAATGGCACTCCGTGTACGTTCAAAACGCTGTTTCAACCTTCATGAACGAATTCACCAAAGGAAAAAAATAACTACGTAACTCTCATTATGTCAGTAACATGGAATTAACAACCTTTTTAAGCTCAATATCTTTTTAAGTGCGAAAAAAAATAAACACAAGATTCCTCCCATAAGACCTGTGTTATTTTCCCTCTATATTAGTCATATATATACTAAGGTCACGTGGTAGAAGCATAATGCCAATAGCAGATGAGCCAAGCTAAAACGGCCTGGCACACTGCTGTTTTAGTATTGCAGCCAACTACCACTGGCCGAACCGCTGAAACGGCGGTGGTGTGTTCATCCAAAATCGTAGAGAATTTTTTTCAGTGTACATCAACTTTCATAGTGGTGAATCAAAGGTAAGCACCACCATGGTATGAGTTTCTATGACCCAATTTTAGGGATCCTAATCAGTGCTTGAAAAATGCGCCCCAATGTGTACATGCATTTTACATGGTAATCTTGGATTTCATGAGAGCTATGTATGCCGCACGTATCTATCTATATCCATACACTGACTTTCACCCCAATCCCTCATCTTCCATAAATTGTCAATTCCGAGAGCTGTGAGCACTGCTTTTACAATCAACAAACATCTGTAGGCTTCTCTGATCCATCGCAATTTCTCTTTATCAAACCAGGAGCGGAGCATGCAATGGCCTAATGTACTTTCTCTTTCGCTCTCTCACTGGTCATTCTATTCCTTACCACTCATTATTTTCCAAGCCATCCATCGACTCGATAATAAGGCTGTGGAAAATGTGGCGTAAAATTATTATCTTCATAAAAATAAAATACTTCAGACTTTCTTGCAATTGTATGGGTTTGTGGAAATATGAGGAGGATGGTGACTGCAAAAGGAGTTTATAAAAGTGTAGGGCAAGCTAGTTATCTCTACACATTATGAAAGTAATTCTTTACAACCACCCCAACTTTATACAGTAATTATATCATGTCAAGGATAATCCAATAATATTGATTATTTAAACAGCTTGAAGGGTTAAACATAAAGAAAACTTGTTGGCCAAAGTTTTCAAGTCAGTTCTTGTTACATCTTAATGCAGCCAAACTTTTAAACCATCCACAAACAGCTCACAGAGGTCTACTTGATAAGAAAACTGACACTTTTTTAGGTACTTACGGAAAAAAGTATCTTGTAATGCGCAATCAGACTGGGGTGAAAAAAACTAAGGCCCGAAATACATGTGTTCCCAAAAACATAACTTAAATGTTACTGGAGCTAAAATACTTCGGAATTCGTCGTTGGTACAGGATTGACTATTATCAATAAGTGCCATAAAACGACAACGATCTTCTATGTTTACGCTTATATATAGTTGGATAAGCGAAAGATCCGCAGAGGTACAGCTTTTCTTGTTCTTAGAAAAACCTGTCCATCACATGCTCATGGGCATGCACAATTTTCTCGTCAATTTAGAGCACACGAGGAGACAAGCTTACTGTAAACACACGCATGTTCACGATGTGATACAAATGTATGGCTGAATATTAAAATTTTTTTTTGCAAACACGAGAGAACTGGGTGCGATTAATCATCTCTTTGACCACAAAAGCAGCAGCAGCAGTAGCTGGGCCACGAAGAACAAGATTAGTATCCGTGGTACAAGAGCAACATCGCAGCAGTGCTCACTCAAACATCACTCGGGTCGATTCCTTGTTGACCCACTCGCTTGGAGCTATAGTTGCACAGCTCTCACTACCACTTTTCGGCACGCGATTCCAATGCTGCTACTGATGCTAACTATTTTCATGATATTTTTTTTCTCTTTAATCTCGGTGCGCCCTCACAGTCTTGTTTAACAACTTATTTCCAGAACACTACTCCGTACTTGGTTGGTTCAACAAAAACTTGCTTCACGTTACATCAACGTTTGCAGTGCATAAAAGTGTTAGTTAAATCTACAAAAATGGGTAAATGTGAAGTTGAATATAAAAAAAGGAAGTCTAGATATTGTTTTAGAGGAAAGCGGGTAATGTCATCGGTCATTCAAGTAATTGAAAACTTTATCGAGCTAATACAAATATACGGAAAAAAAACAAATGACTTACTCTCCATTATTTATCTTTTAAGATCTACGTTTTTTTTCTATTATCTGCAGTATCTGAATGATTTAACAACAACTAGCAAGATTAAATTAAGAAATTATTTAAATATCTTAGTATTATAAATAAATTATTTTTTATTTTATCAAAAATATAACTTACTTATTCACTGTCATGATGCTTATTATTCATAAATTATTGTGGAGGTCAATGAAAACTGTACTAATGCAACAAGCTCAGCTGACCTTTGCATGAATCATAAGCATATTCTGCATGTTAACATCTGCGAGCACAAAATATTCTCATCGTGTATTACTCTCACTTGTAAATTCGTGTGCATTCTGTTTTTTGTAACTAAAAAAAATTGGTTCAACATCGTCACGCGTGTGATAGAATGTGTATGTGTTATTTTTTACATACACACACTAACATGCACACTCACACCCTTACACACACATACAGTGCTCAATGACTTTGTATTATTTCTTTAGTCACTACATCCTTATTTCAGATTTTCTGGACTCTGTTGTACTTGATTCTCCTGTAATGCAACCTTATTTTTTGTAACCTTAAAATCTTATTAACGTATTTTATTTATTTTTGTTTGTTTACAATATAAATTTAAAGTTTATTCTCTTGGTATTGCTATTTCTATGTTGTTTGATATTAGAACTTTGATTCCAGCGTGTTATGGTGTAGTTTGTAACAATTACCCTTATGTTAATTTTTATTTATTAAATAGTTATCTTTTTTGTTGAACAATAAATGAAATTAATAAATAATTGATTTAATTAAATATTCTTTTTGTTAAACGTTTTTTAATATACTTAGAAATTATTATATTTCAGCAGAGCAGCTTTTCTGTATTTTAACGAATATTTGTTAATTTATTATAAATTTGTTACTTTTATGATAATTCAATAACTCCTCATGTTATTTTTTTCGATTCTTTTAAAATTTTCAAAGATTGAATAAAAATTCTTGTCCTGTAAAGATACAATAATTAATTTTTATTGTGTTTTATTCTTTCACAATTTTTCCATTCCTTACAAGAGCATTTTTTAAATAGTTACTGGGGGAATAGATCAGAGCAGTGAATGGAGTGCAAATATCAGCAGCTTAGTTGGCAGTTGTTCTTCTCATATGCATGTACTTACATACATGCTCTTACGCATACTTGATCCCTTTTTTCTAAATTTTATATAAAAACCAACTTGTAAGTCTATGTAAAAATTGAAAAGGTTGATTTAAAAATAATCTTTAATACTAAAAAATAAGAGACTTCTACATATCGTAGAAATGCCATTTTATGTGATTCTTTCATAAAGTTACATGTTAAATTGCGATTTTTTAAAAAATAATCATAGAAAAAGGGTACAGTTAAAGAATAAACAATGATTTTTTGTTACTTTTTAGGTACAATTATATTTTAAGTATATAATATAAACTAGAAAAAAGTGTATAAGCGTGACAATAGAGATGTAATCAGCATCGTCAGTAGGAAGTTGTTCTTCAATAGTCGGAAAATTCAATGAAAACACACATTCTTATACTGATCAGTCAATACATTGTTAATATTGTATTATGCATGAATACACAGCTTTTAATCGTTAATTTACTAAAAATTAAAAAACCTTATGGAACCATACCTAATCAACGTAGGTATACTCATTTATACGATAGTTATACCACCTTTGTGACATTATCGTTACATAAAAATTATATTTATTTTTTAATTATGTTATCAGACACATTATTTCATCAAAGTCTAACTTCTTACTCTGGTACTCAAGCACCTATTGTTTTCTCATTATCATGACAACGAGGAAAAATTACGTTTAATTAAGTAACAAGTAACTTGAGGGCAAAAGACATATTTTCTTAAAAACAAAAAAATTTTTAAATTCATACATTGTAATAACAGACATTTCCTTGCATATTAGAAAAAAAGGGCTTCTCCGTATTTATTGTAAGCTTTAGCTTAAAAATTTCTTTTAGTTGCTATTTTTTTGTAATGATAGTCTTATAACAATTATTTACTAAGTATAAAAATAATGTTAAACGATTTTTACTATTCTTAAGGACTAAAAGTTATTATTGTTCCTCTTTAGATGATCATAGCCTCAGAGACTGGCCAAATTGCACCAAATTTGCATTATAAAACACCTAATACTATGGCTCAAAGTTTAGTTGAGGGTCAACTGACAGTACTGAAAGAGCTGACTCCTTGGAATGGTCTATACTCTGTTGTTAATACAACATCAATTAACGGTACGGTTTCTAATACCATTCTCAAAGCATCAGAAGTAACAAAAAAAAATAATGGAGCTCCTAGTGATGATCTTCCCCGTCTTGTCATTGTTTCTGGCCGTACGGAGGAAGCCATTGAATCTTTATTAGATTACGTGAGTGAACTTGTATTCTTGGAATTTGTTTTTCAAAATAGTTTAAGTAGTGTCATTTATATGGATTAATAAAAGATCTTATGAAGTCTGATTATAATTATCAACAATATTAATTTAAAAATACGAAAAACAGTTTTTACAAAGCAGTAAAACTCTAATGTATTTGCGATAGAAGTAGTTGCGAACGTTTTTATCCACATATCAAGTAGAAAGTAAGAAACTGCTTTGTACGTTTTATTTCTACGTTTTTAAAAACTAACGAAAATAAAAGTATAAAAGGTCCTGAATGACCTTGTAAAGGTAATATTATGTATATACATGAAAGATATACACCTGTTATACTACCTAAAAGGATGCACAAAAAAAATAATTTCATGTCCATTGTTTTTGGTATTTTTCCTGATGGGCTACCTAAGGGTTTCTGTAGAACTACCGTATTAAGTAGTTTAATTATATTTGCTTTAAATTAGAAGTAGGGTAAGCCAAACGATCTTATATGTGCTACATTGATTATAAAAAAAGACGTTATTTGTAGTATAGCTTAGCGTTAGAAACAAATTATTAACAACTATTTACAAAAAAGACCTGTAAGTTACTTTAACACCTACATTACTACTAAATCAATCTTAACACACGTTACACTGATAACAACTTACTTCGCAGAACGTAGCTTTAGCTTGCTCACTTAAGGCACAAGGCTAATTAAAAAGTAAATACAGAACTCACTAATTATTACATACACATTCATATATTGTAATAGAATTATTTTAAACTATTTTTTAAAACAACTAAACAAGTTTAAATATATTTAACTTTTTTGAGGCATGGTATGAAATAAAAATGTTTTTTCTTAATGGTTAGATTTTATGTGTACCTTTTAGAAAGTTAAGTGATAAAAACCTTCTAACAAACCTTAGAGCTCGAATCAGTTTAATATGTTGAGTTAGTATTTTGTAGGGAATTTCTAAAGCCTTTTTACACCAGTAGTTAATGGTATTCTTCCTAATAAATCTGTAGCCTTCAGAAGTTCTGAAATCAAAATATAAAAGTGGTAAAGTTTTTTTTTTTGTATAGTATACAATTTAAATAGTACTTGCAGTATATTACTATCTAGTATTTATTTATCAACAAAATCAAACTAAGTAATATTGACTTTTGACGGGTATGCTATATAAGCTGTTAATTTAATGAATAGAAATAATACCTTTCCTTTTTTGTATACTTTTGACATAGCAAGGCATGAAAATACTATAATGTGAGATTTGCATAAAGTACCAGTAAAAAGTCAATATTACTTGGGTTGATTACGTTACAGTACAAGTACTAGACATTATTATACTACAAATACTACATACAGAATTTATGTTGCGCCAGAAAAAACAAACTTCACTATAGTTATACTGTGATTTTAAAACTTTTAAAAGCTATAGATTCATTACAAAGATTAGAACACTGTTTGTAGTAGGATACAATTAGCAATAAAGCATGTTCATTTTTTAAAAATTTGCTTCTCACGCGAAAAGAATCCAAGCGATGGTTCAACAGTTTTAGAAATAATCCATAATAATCTTCGACTCAAAATCGTATCAGCTAATCAACCAAAAAAAATGCTAACAATGGTAAAAAATTTGTTTTTTGCGTCCAGAAAAAAACTGGAACGTCAGACAAAAAATTATATGGGTAGAAACAATGCACAATTTTTAAACAAAGGAAATGAGCTCTATTGAAAAAAATTCAGTCCAGCCATTTTTTTGCTATTTGCAAAAAAAGTACTACTTTCAATCATTTGTTTAAAAATCTATAACTCACATTTTTTTCAATATTAAGACTTCAAAAATCAAATTTCGTTCCAACCGTGCGTGGATAGTCACAACTCTACACAAAGCGCTAGGGGTTGTACACAGCTTTCTTCTCTCTGGTTAGCCTGTAGGAGAGAGTGTTGTTCTATATGTATAGATGAGAGTTCTAACCATATGCTTATATCTGTGAGGTATGACGAATAAGTGTTATCTCTCTAATGTAATATATACACACATTTACATGTTTATCTAAATACATAGAAAAATACTTACGTACGATGCATGTATGTATATATTTTTATAAAGATTTTTACTTTAAATGTAATTTATGATGACAGTAGGTGGGACAAGGAGTAAATTTTTAATTTTCAAGAAAATAGTAGTTAATTTTATAACATTTATTTTTATTTTTCAAAAAATTTATTTTGAACCACAATTTACAAAGTATGAATAACATTGTTCTTAAATATTTATGTGTACAGCTTCTTATTATCATTACTATAATCTCTTTATTCTGCATATAAGTTGAACTTTTTCATGCATTTGACATTGTGAAGAGCACACATTGTTTTGTAAGCTCCATTGTAATGAGGGTAAATGATAACCAGTTTAGAGATCCCAAACAAAGGATAATCTGTCATATCAGTGACTTTAAATCGAAATAATTCAAGCTACTTTTGTTTTAGTTGTGCATTTACGAAAATTTCGTGGCATCTTTAAGTCAATAATTTCAATTACTTTCGAATTTTATGTGCATCTGACATTAGAATTTAAGGCACAAGCCATTTTTGTTTTAATATTAATGTCTTGAAGTCTTTCCAAGTTGCCACTCCATTAGTTTCTTCAGCAGTAATTTCACTTTGTAAAACTGCATTCAAATTATTTAGATCTTGTGAGTGAAAGTTAATGCTTTTTATTAACAACTTTTTCACGATAGTCTTTAGCAAAACCAAAAATCATACTAAGAGGAATCAAAAGATGAAAGTAGTTATTTTTATTTGTTAGGTTTAGTTCATTCAAAATACCAAGCCAACCAGCATTTTCAGATAATACGTGTTGATTAGAATCTATCTCTATAGCGTTAATCTTATATTTTATTTCTCAAAATAGATAAAGGATAGCATTGCTTACTCATATAGTATTTGCAGCCGTCGTAATACCATTTGCTTTGACTATTCTTCCATCAATATGTAAGAAACTGCAGGATAGTAGCAGGTATAGATCTTGATGTTGAATCAATATACGAACTTTATTACTACTATTGTATGTTGATAATGCATATGGTTGATGAGCATGAATTTCATAGTGCGCGATAGACTCATCCAACGTAACGGGGGACTGAATGCTTAAAATGTCATCCATCTTTGAGGTAAAAAATTTGAACGTTAGTGTACATTTTTTTTTTTTTTAAAGACGAGACTTTCATTTTATCGTTATAACTGTTCCAAAAAAATTGATTGCATTACCATTTTTGTCAACAACACTTAGTTGTGAGTGATCTATGACTCGTCTAATGACAGGTTAGTCAATTATTTGTGATGAAACTTTAATAATTTTATATCCTGGTGGTACCGCAGGAAAAAATTTATGAATTGTATGAACTTTTTCCTGTTCATATAAGCTACACTAGTGATGCTGCACTCAACTCGTAATGCTTTAATCTTGAGAATGGATACAGGTGAGTCAGAGTCATGAGTAAAGTAATCTTGTCGTAATCGTTCAGTAGAACCTAGTAGTCGCTTTATAGAATCTTTTGGTCTGAAATCAGTCGTATGACTCCATCTTACAACACTACGAAGTGTATTATTATTTGGCTTGATACTGATACTTATATCTCTCGGTTGTAACACATGGACTAAAAATAACTTAATACTTTAAATTTACTTTCAATGTTCTGGTGATAAATAAAAAGGTGAAAAATATTGAGCCTCTAGGGTAGAAGAAGTACCAGATGAACTAAGTGTTAATGTTCCTTCAATGACCGTCAATGTAAAACTGAGATTTTTTTTACGATAATGAGTGATTATACACGTTTCGATAAAAACTTTAAGCACAAATGATCGCAGTTCTGAGGGTTAAATTTTTAATATCGTTTTTGATTATACTGAACTGTTTCAACACCCTAATACAACATTAAATCAATAGGCAGCTGCAAATCTCCAAAACTGTCTTAATAAACAACATTCTGGCCATATTTTCGATACGCCACCCAGTGAGTTCCAGGTCTATTCTAGTCGTCAAGATTTACTATAGCAGATTGACGATACCATGAAACATTACTTGGTTAATTATATTGCATGAATACTACACGAAAAAAAAAATTTTACTTCAAGATCACCTCTAGTGAGGCGTTCCATTAGTTTAGTAACTAATCCACAGAACTGATAACCTGGCAAATGAATTTCTGTAGCTAAAGAACTTATGATTTTATTTACAAGAACATATCCTCGCTTATTATGTATGATCATTTTACTTTAAAGGTGGGGCTGTGACTAAGTATTGTGAAAAAAAATGTATACTTACAGTCATCAGATCAGTTGCAATGTAGGCATAGTATAACAAAAAAATACAAGGGTCTGAAGGGCAGTATAATTTAATCTCACAGCTTAGCTATAACTATTACGTCATACAGTCAGTAACATTGCCAGTTCCAAATTTTAATGCTATTGTAAAGCAAGAAAAGCGTATAAATCGGCATGGTGAGCTCTTTCCAGATAGTATTCGTGCTGTATTCAGTGGTAAAAATTATGTTAATAAAAATTAAATTAAAAGTTATGCTCCAGCTGTTGGAATAATGATCGGTATAGATTTGTTGTTATTTACAAGGATGTACAGATAAAAAGTGGTCGATATAATAAAGGTTTTGACAATTTCCCTCTAAATATAAGAGAAACATAGAAAAAATTTGTAGTCCAACAAAAGGCATTAAAGCATTAACATGTATGAAGGAGACAAAACGTACTCAATAAGTTAGTAAAGGCAAGAGAACCCGTGAAAAAAAGTACACACAGTTGAAGTTTGGAAAGGATGAAGTTGAAAAAGTCCTAAGCAAAACCTATGAACCCATAACAGATCCTTTAAAGAAAATTGTTACTACAGCCAAGAAAAATGAAAAAAGTTCGTTTGTAACCTAGAACTACCTAAATAACGATAAAAATAATTATGTTACAGTAGCAAAAACTAAAGAGTCACCCTACAATGATAATAGCATGATGTTTAAGTCTGCTGTCAGTAAAAGTGATAATAATATGAATAAAGATACTGATAAAATTAATAAAAATATTCAATATATAACTAATAATCTTGAAATCAATAAAAACTCATCGAGGAACTCATATTTGCAAATGCTTGATAATGATCAAAAAATGTCAATAAATTTGATGTGTGGGGTACAAGAAAGAAAAAAGAACAAATAATCTTGAAAATTGATCAATGCAATTTGATAATAATAAAATTATTATGGACAAACTTAAATTTCTAATGACTGATAGATAATTGGAGCTACTAATAAGAAAACACCCGGATACAAATCTTACAACAAAAGAGGATTTCGCAAAAATATTATTTGCTTCTAAAAACTTCAAGTGTTTATAGAAGAGGATTTAATAAAATAAGCCTATCAGGAAACATAATAGTCATAAATTTAATAAAATTTATGTTCCTGTATTCGATGGCGTTCCAAATAAAACCGAAGGATCATTATTACCACGGTTCAAAATCGTCAAAAAAACGCAGCATGTAGATTACGTATACTGGGACAATCCCAATGAACTTGTGGATCATTTACGATTACTTACAGCTAAAAGATTGGCAGAAAATTCAAGTTATGACAATAAAATAATATTAATTATTGAAGTGCTACGTGAGGCCGGGTATGTATATTAAAGTGAGCAGTCATTTTGTTTCAGTATCACAATGAGTGTTAATGTATTTGGTCATAAACTAGGTAGGAGTAAGGGTGGTACCAAAGGTCCTCCTGGTGTCGGATACAAACTAACTGCAGATGGTTAGTATGGCTTCGATAATAAAAGATTGTATAATGTTTCAGCACCAAAACAACCTTAAGATGCTGTAAATCGTGCTTACATAACTCAAAAAATTATAAGTATTGAAAAAGAAATAGACAACACTCGAATTTTCAAATCCGATTCACCAAAAAAATTTAAATGTATTCAAGCTGCATCAATAAAAATAAATTTAAATATTTAACACATTAAACGAGTTCTCGAGGAAATTCAAAAGTTAGCAAGACGTAATTATCCTCGTCAAAAATTTGACGTACGTGGCTTAGATGAGACTTGGCGAGCAGACCTTGTCAAGATGCAGCCTTACGCTACTAAAAACAAAGGTTATAGGTATATACTTACTGTAAGAGATGTTTTTTTAAAGTATACATGTGCTTTACCGATAAAGAAAAAAACAGGTGAAATAGTGTCAACAGTGATGCAGTCAGTATTAAAGGACGGAGAGGTACCAGTAAACTTGTAAACTGACCATGGCAAGAAACTCTACAATTTTAAGTCTTAAAATCAAATGCAAAAATACAAAATTAACTTAATCTCAACTTACAACAACCTCAAAGCATCTACATGTGAACGATTTAATCGCACTTTAAAAGACCTTATGTGGAAACAATTTAGCTTACCAGAAAATTGCAAATGGTTTTATGTTTTACAAACGTTACTTGAATTATACAATTATAGGATACATCAAACAGTCGGTATGAAACCAAAAGATGCTTCTACTGAAAACAAAATTCAAGCCCTGACAAAGTTTTAAAAAAAGATGCAAAGGTAGCAGTAAACCAACACCAAAATACAAAGTAGGTAATAAAGTACGCGTGAGCAAAATAAAATAAGTATTTATAAAATCTACACTCCTAATTTGTCAACAGAACTGTTAACACTCACACATGTAGCAGGAACAAATATAACTATGTATTGTCTCAAAGATTATCGAAATCAACCTATCTCCGGAGGTTTTTATGAGCACGAACTGCAAAAAACAAAAAATCCTGACATTTACCTGGTAAAAATAATTCTTGAAAGACGTGAACTGTAAGTTTTTGCAAAGTGGTTGGGTTTCAACAACACTAACAATAGTTGGATTAATAAGCGCAAACTATGAAAAAAATTTTTTTTTCCAATTTCCATTATAAGTAAAATAATATTTTTCATATGATTGATTCAATAAATTATTAAAATAAAACTTTTTCAATTAAAAAAAAAAAGTTAAGAAAACTTTGTTTAATATGATGAATTAAATTAAGTAATATATTAGGAAAGAAGCCTTTCCTAATGTAGTAGGAAGTGTATTTGAGGAATAAATAGTTCAAATTTGAAGGAAAATGTCATCTTATTCGCTTATTCTTAATCATGAAAAAATAAAATATGCTCTTCATTAAACATTAAAAACTATCTAAATTTATTAACAGCATCCAGTAGTTTGTTATAAAAGTCATTATCATACAGAGCTATGCATATTTTGAGCGGTAAAAAAATTTGAAAATTGTCAGCAAACTTAGCTACTACTGTTGGCCCAAATCTAGTCTTGACCTTCTTTAGTTTGATCACCGTATATTTTTTAAGTGGAATCATATTGGAAATTTTTTTCTTTGGCAGAAAATTTTTGTTAGCGATGTTATTAAGTTCTGCAAGATCTATCTGTAACATTTTTATGAATAATTTTTATGTTAGCTGTTGAAAAATTTTTTTTCTGTTTTGAAGAAAAAAATTGAAAAAAAATCATGCTAACCTGTGAGAAGTTGAGCCTTTTCACTTGGTATAACGTTGTCACAAATAACTACTGATTGTTATAAAGGCTCTTATTGTCTTTTCAGTTTAGTCCTGTTCGAACCTCTGGTGGATATTATAATGAGCTTTGCTGACTGTGACACTTTCTTATATGAAGCTAGCTCCTCCACTGTGGCTTGCCCCTTTCCTGCAACTTCCTTCTCTTTTTTTGATGGCTTTCAATGGGTAGTCTTCTTTCTCTCTGTTTCTATATTCTGATTTGCTGTGTCGATCCCTACTTCTTTTTTCTTGATCAGATTAGCTGTCTTTCCCTCTTCTAGCTCTTTACCTTGGCTTACTAGTCCCCTCTATACTATGCTGTAATGACTCCATGGTAGGGTGTCATTAGAACCAGATTGAAAACAGGGTTTATAATCATGCACACTAAGCATAATTTTTGTTTGTTTTTCAGTAAAGAGCTGATGATGTCATGACCTGATACTTTTTTGCTCTCGCGTCATACTAGTATTTTTGCATAAGCACTTGATGTCATCATCAAAATTTATCACAGCATTTACTTATTTACTTTTAAGCTATTAACACCCTTAGCTTTCTGCAATGGCTTTTGATCTTAAATCCTTACACTATACATTTTGCTCTTTAATCCTACGAATTCCAACATCACTTTTTCATTGCACTTATTCCTTATACGACCAACAGTTTTTTCATTACTACGAGGCATGAAAAAGTAATTTTTTATAGGATAGTCCGATGTGACGAATTTTATGATATTTTCACGCATCACATTGTAAATAAAATAATTTTATGTTTCATACAGAAGACTGTAGGTGTCTGTGTATAAAAGTTTGCATTAATCTACCTTTCAACTTTTCTTCAAGTCATAATAAAATTGATATACAAGTGTCTTAGATAGGTCCAAGACACTCAATCCAAAATATATTGCTTTCTTGATGTCAATTTCAGTATGTAATCATTTAGAGCCACTCACTGCTCATTAAATACGTTACAGCTGTAGAAATTCAGTGAAGAAATATAACTCTCAGCACTGTAACGCCCTTTCTCTTTATTAACAAGCTTGACATCAACACGATTGCGCTTATTATTCATTGTTTTTTCATACACAGCATTATTAAATATTTCATACAAAATTTTCTCAAAGTCATTTGTTGCATTTTACGCTTTCCACTGTTAAGGTCTATGTATTCCTTTAACCACGGACTTTGATTGAACTGTAAAACTGTATAAGCTTTTTTTATGCGAAGACCATGGCTAACGGCTTGTTTGAGCACGTGATAATAGATCACGTATTGTTGTTTATCGTATAGTATAGTCATCAGTTTTTTTTGCGTGAAGGCTGGAGGTGCGATGTGCTCAGCACAGTATGGTAGATTCCTATGGACATCGTGAAGAGTCTTCAGATAGTCAAGGTCCACTTCAAGTATGTAACCTATTTTTCCATCATCTGCCACGTTCAAAGTTGTAACTAGACTAACGTTTTGAATCCATTCAATTCCTCTATGAGGCAATGGTTTGGTCATAGCCTATCCATACAAATGATTAACATCAGAATACATCAAATATTTATCACTTTTATAGGCTTTATAGCCGTTTTTTCATGTACGAATTATTGGCCTTGGCGTACTGACTGCAATATTGGCTTATACCACCACGAATTCTACGCTCAACAAACAAAACCATATCTATGTCAGTTAGCAGTTTCAGTTTTTCTTGAAATTATAATTTCATATTTATAAATTATATATGAGTAATACTCTTAATACTTTGCACATATTACTCAAATTCGTAAATTTAAACATTGCGTCCCATGTTAGGCCAGGCATTGTGTAATAATGAACGAGATCTAAATGATAGACCTCGAAACAATTATTTCTAAAGTTTTTAAATATTTTAGTTATTAATAATACATATGTATCTAAATATAAGTCGGAATACTGCCCAAGTGTTTGTATGGAGAAAGTACTCTACATATTTATAGCGTATTCATACTGTTCATCACTGATATGGGCTTTGACTAGGCTGTAGAAGCTTTCTTTTGATGGAAGCCTACGTTCTTCAAGTTTTTCAAAAGAAGATGTATAATCGTAAGGGTACACACTTTTTTTTCAAAATAAATTTAAGTAACCTGTAGTGCACTGATAATTATTTGAAAATACTGTTTCCAATGCTTTTTATTCCTTCAAATAAGATGACAATTCATCAAGAGATAAAGTCATGAACTTAAAGGAATCAATAAATCGGAGATTGACATCAGTCTTTTTCACATATTTTGTTAATGAGATGTGCTTTTCTTTTGTTTGTGGTAAAAGCTGCATTCTTTCCGAGAAGCATGTAGCAAGTTCTTTTATAAACAAATGCAATTTATATTCACTCAAATTGTAAAAAATGACGGGTATTATTCTCGAGTCTTGATAATTAAGATTACGTTTTTCATGAGTGGGATCACGGTATCTAAAATTAAAAAAAATATTATACGCTTCATGATATAATATGTTAAGAAAAGAACACTTACTTCGCAGTAAAATAACAGTGATCTTTACCTCTTATATCATCCAAGCTGAATGGTTGGTTGCATGTGTGACACAAATAATCTTAATTGTATTTAAATTGTTTTTTTCAGTGTCAAATTTATCATTTTTTTAGGGTTTTTGTATAATTCTTCTAGTTTTCGAGCAAAAAGATAAAGGGAACAAACAAACTACTTAGTAGGTGTTTCATCATCGTGTTCGTTACTTTTTCTATAACTTTTATATTCTGATTTGCTAGCATTGTAAAAGTACTTAACAAAATAACCAGTACTGAATGCTCTATAACTTCAATAGGAACGACTGCTCTTAGTAGGATCTAGCAAACACTCAAAGTCTGCGCATACAACGAAAGGTACTTTGTTTTTATACGCAAAATTTTTGAGTTGTATATTATCTTTCTTATTTCTATTGGGCAGTATAATTTTACACTTATTAAGAATTTTGCAATCGTATTCATACTTTTCTAACTTTTGTTTTGAAGAAAAATAGTGAAAGCAACGATCACATATATGTACTGTATGTCCATGTTTAGATAATTATTTACATACCAAGCGGGATAAACTTTTCGTCTAAACGTAATGGTACTTGTATTTTTGATTAAATGATTTTTTTTTTCATATTATCATTTTCTTCATTAATTATCTACATAGAAGCTTTCAAGAAGTAAATGATTTACATGGACTTTTTTTTCATTTATTGTTAAGTGACTGGAAAAAATATTGTGTAGATCATTCCTCTTTTGAAAAAAATGTAATTCACTAATACTTTTCATTTCGTTTTACAATTTTCTAATTTGCTCTGGATTAACAGAAAAATCAATTTCATTGAAGCTCAACCCCTTTTTGGTACTAAACATAGTTTGAGACCTGATTTGGACTTTTTTTTATTGGATGTATTGCTGAAAAAATAGGCCGTTTAAAATACTGAACGTCTTTGCTCGCTTTATTTATGCAAGCATTTTTTTTTTTTATGTAACTTGGCAAATCTATAAAAAAACTACCCCGCATAGGATTTAGTTTATTAATATTAACAACTCAATTTAGAATTGAGAGTAAAGACCAACTTAATTCTTTGTCACTAAAATCATTCATATTTTTTACTATTGGCTGTTGTACATTTACATCAAACCACTTATTCAAGTGTCTTGTCTAGACATATAGCTTATGATTTTGTATTCAAGTATGTTAAATCTATATTTTTAAAATTATTTTTAACTTTAATATATTTAGCTGCCAACACTGTATTAACTTTTTATGCTTCATATTTACTAAAAGATCAAACGGCCCGTTTTACAAACCAATGTTTAGCGTCTTTTACAAACTTATTCAGATATAGGTGTTTTAAATTTACCATCAAAGCTGTCACAATGTGTTTTTTGAATGCACTAATAATGTCATTTAAATTTACTGTTCCATCATTCTGAAGAACTGGAGCTGCTGTCACATCTATTATACCTTTATCTTGAATGCTTGTTGCAGGGCACCTTTCTGTCACGCCTTTACCTTGGACGCTTACTGCAAGGCCTGCTTCTTGCGTACTTTCTGGTATTAATATTACAGGTTGGTTCTTGCATGCTTTGACTGCCGCTGTCACTTCTTGCTAACTGTTTACCACAAAAACTTTAGGTTCATCTATAAATATTCTCCCTGCCTCTACTGTTCCCAAATAGTCATAAAGTAGTTGTATGTTAGTTTTGAGTAAAGCCACGGCTACCTAAAATTTTCGTTTTTCAGAGGTTATTAACTTACAACTGTTACTAAAAGTATCAGCATCTTTCAATGTTACAAGACTATAATCTAACAGTCTTTAAATTTGAGCAGCATTGACTTTACTTTCAACAACTTGTTGGTATGATTGCCACAGGCAGGTAGCCGAATCTTTTAAATGCTGTACAAGAGCCATGACTTCCTGTGGGAGGAAGCTGAGCTATCGAATAACTGGATTATAATGAACTGCTCTGTCGATGTAAACTTCTTTAAATACCTTCAGAGCTTATCAAAAAGTATATTAAAATAGTGTTTGGACGCATGTGTGTATGTATGTGCGTATGCGTGTGTGTAAATGGGAGGAAGAGATGACTTAGGGTGGTGGTAAATACCTTACAAGAAGTCAGTATTACATGTATAATAATATTATGGATATAAAAAAAATATCAACATCAAACAAAAAGTTAGTTATTAATTGTGGTAAAACTTTAAAAGAAGAGGAACAATATTTGTAAAAGTTTTTTTTCTTATCTAAAAAGAAGTTTAATATTATGTTAAAATAAAAGATTTGATATTAAAAAAAATCAAATAAAATTTATTACATTTAATAATACAGTTATATTCTTACAAAATTACAAATATAATGTTCATTATTCAACTACTATAACTTTTTTTTTACATTTATATTTTTTTCTTCATTTTCTTCATTTTCTCTTTTTCTTTTCTTTTCTTTCAATTCCATCGCTTTTTTTTAGCTGGGTAGCTTGACGCTTTTCGTTTTCAACTAATTTTTTTCGATTATTTTCGATTATTTTCAACCGTACCTTCATCATTTTTATAATTTTACACCCCCTTATTTTTAACTCCTGCAGTTTTAGGAATATTTGGACTCTTATATCCAGTTCTTGTTTATCATCCTCTATCCATTCCTCAATATTCTCTGGCAGCGGTCGAATCGACAACGGTGACGGCTGCTGCTGCCGTGAATGTAATGATAAAGATAGTAGTGTTTGTGATTACGGTAGTGGCGGTGATTCTTTAAATATTGATGGTAGTATCGGAGCTGTTGGTAATGGTGGTGTTGATGATGGATCAGGTGATGGTGGTTGCTTGAACAGCTAAATCCACTAACACCATGATATAGGAGATAGTAGTGGTATATCCCTTACTTCTATTTCTTCTATCGTATGTCGTATTAGAGGTACATTTACTTCTTTTATTGCTGCAGATACTGGCACTACTAATTTTTCTTCTAATTGTATTAGATTTTCATAAGATAATTCATCGTCTTCCTGTTGATCAAAGAACCACTATGAAGAACCATCTGATTGAATCGGTAAAACTAGTGGTGGCTGTGGGATAAAATTTTTGCATACTTGGTCAAAGACATCTTCTAATACTATTGGCATCCGTTCTGTAAAAAAATTTTGAGTTTAAAAATGATGTTACATTATGAACAAATTAAATTGGAAAAACAAAAAAATATAAACAAATACTTTTTTCTATATTTTTTGTTCTTTTTTCTGGTGCTGATGCATCTTATGCTGATCGATCTTCAGACCTTGATGTTAAACTTTGTTTCGGCAGCTGATATTATCCTGAATTTAAATTCGATGTTTTATTGACCGTCATAATGCTGTAAAGAAAACGAATGCGTTAGTGAACACTTGGTTATTAATACTAACTAAATATATTATGCATTATTTGGAAAACAACAATACTTATTTTTCTATCTGAGAAAAGTTTGAAATTTATAGTAGGAAGATCACTACCGCAGTAGAAAATGAAAACATTCTTTCACGATACGTCGTAGAAAGAGAAAATAAAAGCAATCATTGTAATACGGATAACTAACCTTGGCTGCTGCTGGATAGGCCTCGTGAGATTCTTTAATCTTTGTAACTTTATGGTACACTGCCTGCTACTAGTTATTGTTGTAGCTATTTTCTTCTTAATGCTAACGCAGATATAAGAGTTGTGTTGATCTAAAACAAAAAAAAGTAATTTAAGTTTGCAAAATAAACAAACATAATTTAAAGGCAGTGAGAATTAAACATATGTTGTAGATGAAATAAATTACGTAAAAGAAAAAGTAACTTTCACTTTAAAAATAAAAATAAATAAACAGTGAACGTGATAGGAACAATATTTTAACTCGAAAAATTTTTTTAGAAATACAGTTTTAGTTGTGTGCATATAAGAAAAAGTAGAAAATAATTTATGGAAGACACTTCACATCAAACGTTTGTAGATTAATATTATAAACTATGAGAAAAAATATTGTTAGTATGAAAAAAAAAAATTAGTAGCTACAGTAAAATGTGTCAGAAAAAAGTATTTTTACTACGAAAAGTTTAAGTCAAGTAAGTATGAAAAAAAGGAGAAATTATTCTAGAAGTATGGATGTAGTGACCTCTGTAAGAAAAAAAATATTTAAGGATTTGAAAATAGAAGCACTCTCACCCTTGCTGCATCGAATCCCGTATAAGAAAAGTTAAAATAATTTATGAAAGTCAGTTTATATCAAACGTAAGTCGATCAAAAAATTATGAAAAATGTTTTCTCCATGAAAAGTTTTTCAGGAAGATAATTTAAATCAAGTGAGTTTGGGAAAAGTAGAAACAACTTTAGACGTATAGATTGAGCCAACTGTGTAAGGAAAAAAAAGATATTATGATTTTAAAATCGAGGCACTTTTACTTTCACTGCGTTAAATTTATGGACCACAAAGCTGTTTTCATTACTCCTGCTTCTGTTTTAGCTACAGTTGATATTCCTTTTCCTTCTGAAACTGAGCTCCTTGTTTGCTGTTTTCTCTTTCAGACTTGTTGCTTCCTTGAACGCTGTTGTAGAAATGGGCCAATTTATTTTGCTGCTCGAAGAAAATCAAGTGCATTACTAACTTGCATACATACACATGTATGTATGAGGCGGGGGGGGGGCAGTTTAGATGTGCAATTTTCCCTACTCATACATTTTCGCACAATAATGGTCCGATGGCTCCAAAATGCAGTTTTTCTCTTTTCATAAATTTCTATGTGTATAATGCTATTTGCATTTAAAAAAAAAAAAATAGCAGCCAACATAATTGTATCCTTTTCTAATACTACAATTTTTCGGCGTAGCTGCTTGACTGCCTACTTGAACGAGTTGTCTGTTTCTCAGAAATTCAGTTATTTATCGACATGAATTCTCGCCAAGTATCTTTTACACCGACGGAGCGTTCTGAAATAGAAGGCTGCAAGCAACTCTCAGGATGCAGGACAAGTTGTCGCTGACCATCTATTGCTGCTGCAACCACATAACTCACAGGATGTGGGGCCGCTCATTGCTGATCGCCTTTTTCTATCGTTGCCAGTTTAAAAGAAGCTGGGTAAATTAGCTCAATATTAACTAAGTGATGACTGCAACGACGATAATTTGTTTTGGCAGAGATTGGCTGCACACCCAATATCACCGTTATTACTCAGTGGACCCTTTCTACCAATGACACCTGTAAGTCCTACTCCTTCATTTACAGAGGAGTTCGATGAGCAGCATAAAGTCGCTAGACGTCAGACATCATCGCCACCTCCTGAACTACAACCCATAATTGACCTCACGAGGTCACCATTAAAAAAATCAGCGGTATCGAAGGCAATATCGTCAAATGTTGACCCTATACCACCAGTTATACTAAATACTCTTTTGCCATTGATTTCACTGTTAAGCCCAACTCCTTTATTTACGTAGGTTTTTAAAAAGCAGCATACTAATTATCGGGTAACATTACCATCACCGCCACCTGCATCATCACCAATAATTTATCTTACATAGTCACTGGTCAAACAATTGGTGACGTTCGAGGCAATGTCACCAATAGTTGGCCCAAATAATGAAGTATTGCAGCCTCTGGATTTATTAACTAAAAACCTTATTAGCCGGATAATATGCCACCACCACCACAAATTTAATTCAAAAACTCGTCAACCGTCAACAAAAAAAGAAAGAGGAAGATTGGCATAAATGGAGGAAAGAAGAAAAAAAAAGTATGTTGAAGTATTGCATAAAAAAATGTACGTCGAAGTACTATGTAAAAAAATGTATGTCAAAGTATTATGTAAAAGTTAAATTTTATTAAAATGTTACAAAACAAATATTTTCCACTTGCAAAATAAAGGGTTAAAAAAAAGAAAACCCTTATTATGAAAACTTATTACGTAATAATTAAAAAATTCCATTCTTTTTTCCATTCATGTTCGTATTTAATATACCCTCTCTTTGTAATAAGTATTGGTTATACTGCATGTATAAGAGCGTATGGCTAACACTTCAATCATAAATAAAAGATAGTTCTGGCTGCTGATGTAAACTACAAGTAAGTATATCGTTGGAACTCTTAGTTATATGTAGAAAGTTAATACAAGATAACTTCTACTGTTGATTTTAGTGCTTCTACTGCTATTTGCAGATTATGTGTCTGCTGTGCATAAACAGTCCACCCATAAATGAAATTATACATAGGCCAGTAGTCAAAATCAAGCCGAGGACCTCTTGATTCACAAACAAGATAATTTCTACTGCTGTTATTTTGCTGACTCTATTTTTGCTGTACATAAACCGTCCACCCATAAGAAATCTATACATAATTAAATTCTAACCAAGGACCACTCGATCTTAAGATACAGTGCTACATCTCTAACTCTAATCTAACCCTATTACCTACCCATCATAAATCTTAAACTAAGAATCTTTATAAAAATATGTGCAGACACGCATCGTACGTAAGTCCTTATCTATGTATATAAATGAACATGTAAATGTGTACGTATCATACCTTGGAGAGGTAACACTTATTTGTCGTACCTCACAGATATGAGCGTGTGGTTGGGACTCTTATCTATAGATACAAAACAACACTCTTTCCTACAGGCTATCTAGAGAGAAGGAAGCTGTGTACAACCCCAAGCACTTCGTGTAGAGTCGTGGCTGTCTGCGCACGGTCGCGTACCTGGTCAAGGAGGAGGATGTGTGCTAGATTTGGCATGTGTTAGTATTAGCCTTATTTATCTTCTTCGGTTTTCAACTTTTTGTAAACCACCACATGGAGCAGAAAATGATCCCTCCGCAAAAAAGTTGGACGTGGCTGGTTTTTCAACATAGTGCCATTTTTTAAACGGCATTGTACTTGTCGAAAGTTACTTCACAATCTACCAAGACGTTGTTCCGTATGACATTTCAGAAGGCCACAAAAAATCGATGTCAAAAATCGGCTATTTTGCGTGGATGCAGTGGCACGGCGAGCCACCACCGTAAGCTATGCTTCCTCTTCGTGTCATGGCTACGTCATGGCTCACTATACCACTGCACCCACGGAAAATAGCTGTTTTTGACATTAGTTTTTAGTCTTCTTCTGAAATTTTAAACCGAACGACCTTTTTAAAGGTTGTAGAGTAAATTTTGACGAGTACAATGCTGTTGAAAAAATGCCAACTTGTTGAAAAACCATCCTTGACCAATATTTTTAAAGAGGGAGAACGTTTTATTACTTGCAGTGATTTGCAAGAAGTCTACAACTCATCTTCTTAAAATTCTGATGTGGATTTTAAGCAACACTAAATTTTTCTTCCATTTAGTTTTTAAGTCTTAACACTTAAGGAAACGCGAGTTATAGATTTTTTTAAAAATGGTTGAAAGTAGCACTTTGTTGCAAATTGCAAAAAATGGCGGTTTTATCTCACTAGAGCTTATTTACTTTATCTTGAAATTACGCGTCTTCGTAATTCACATATCTGTTTTGTCTGATTCTCCAGTTCTTTTTCTAGAAGTGAAAAAATAGCTAGCACAATTTAAGTCTAAAACTATTTTGATTTTTTCTAAACACTACTCAACTACCACCCAGATTTTTTTTGCGTTACAAGCCATTTTTAAAATTAAAAACTTCATTCTGTGCCGCTATTATTGCCAGTGTATGTTGGCTGCAAAAATTTCTTACGAAACCTTAACTCAATACATTAAAGTAACCCCACCTTTCAATTTTGTTGAAAGGTATTTTTATGAGAGTATTGTAATTTTCTAGGGGGATATTTTTTTGTAAGTATTTATTTAAAAAAACCTAACTACATCAAATATCGCTCATATTGAAAAGTGCTGGATAGAAGAAACAAATTCCGGACAATACAGCTACGGTGATCTACAAAGGTTCTCCTAAGTTTTCATTTAAAATTGTGCCTATGAATATGTTTTCTTCTATATAAATGTGTACAGAAAGCAGTTTGTATGAATGATTTAATAATATACTAATCGAAATAGGTTTCTTAAAAAATACAGTCTTAGAGTTGTTAATACATAATATATTTTTCTTCTACCTTCTATTAAACAACTTTATCGTATAATACTAACATTATTTAAATTACTTTTTCCAACATAGTTTTTTAATAAGATTCTCATATGAAACGAGTGATTTATGTAGAAAAAAAAATTTTTGATTGTTTTTTAATTTATATAATTAAACTTACTTTTCTACATAAAATATTCTTATAATAGCTAAAAAGTTCAGCATCCACTGACAGTCTCGCGTCTGTTTTTTTTATTTTTTAAAGTCCCAGAAAATAACTGAGTGCCAATAAATTTTACGTTTTTTCTATTTAAATAACATTAAAGGTTTTTTTACTTTTTTTTGTTTCACTAGCTAGGTAAAAAAATTGTTTATATTATTTTAACGAATGGATTTTTGTACAGTATTTAATTTGCTATGCGTAAGCCAATTACATAAAGTTTGTAAATACAAGAGGATGTACTTACATGGTATTTTAACCTTAATTTATTAAGATACATCAATAAACTGTATTAATCTGTTTTCTCATTATTAGAAAAAAAAAATGTAAAAATGAAATTTATACGTGGGTTATACCCAAAAATTTTGTAGCAATCCAAATTGTTGTAGCTTTTATTTGCTATTTATCTATTAAAGCTATTTAAGGCTTTAAATAAGGGTAAAATCTTTTCCTTAACGTCAATTGTAACAGTTCTTTAGATTCAGGTTCATGAATTCAGTAGAAACTTTTTGGGCTATAACATTCTCTGAATTTCTTGTCACGCTGCACTTCTGTACCTCTAAAGAGGGAAAAAGAAAAAAAGGGGGGGGGGGGGATACCGAAGCCGCGGATGTTACACGTCTCGTCCGTCTCCTTGATATCCCTCGTCCTCTGGATATTTGCACCTGCAATAAAGAAGGGTGCTCAGCGCGAAATTTCTCTCTTTTTCTAAAGAGAGAAATAATAAATAAAAAACGACACAATCACATTTAGTCTTAAGAAAACTGTTCAGTTAATCTCTTAGTACGATTTAACAAATTTAACTCTTTGACGGCGCTACAGTGGTTCCGCCTCGAACCTCGAGCGCGCGTTTGGGATCTTGAGACCAGAAGTGGCCGCTGCCCTAACGCGCTCCCAGCCATGTCACACACACACAGATACACACACACTCAAGCACGCCCTCACATGCACCCTCTCACCATCTCTCGTCCCTGCCCCTTCCCTGCCCCTGATATCCACACAATTCAACTCTCTTCTTCTCCCCGCTACTCTTTTCTACTCATCCTGTTCGATTTTCTTCATACTCTCTCTCTCTCTCTCTCTCTCTCTCTATCTTCCAGAAACTTTACCCTTGTCCCCTCCTCTTTCTGGTCCCGGTCATCTCTCACTCTCTCTCTTGGCTATTCCCCTTTTCCCTGCACACCTGAAGCAGAAACGCGTGAACACCCAAAATCCAGCACCTCTCGCATCTCGTCCCCTTTCCTCTCTCTCTCTCTCTCTCTCATATTCGAAAGCCACTACCGCGGCTTGAACAGTGCTGCGCGCGCTCACTCTTACTCTTTTTTCGCTGTCGCTGCTGTGCCCTGCATCGCGTCGTCCTCTTCTCCTTTTTTCGGAAGCCAAAACAAAAAAAAATTCCAAGAAGGTAAGCCTTTGCCGGTGTGACGTCATACGCGTTACGTCATCGAGAGCAGCATGAGCCTGGACGCCAGATTTATCTCGTTACAGTTTATAACAACAAAGATTTATTAATTAGTAATTATTAAACGGACGAGAACAGGTAAAAAAAGATTGGAGGCCCAAAGAAATATTAATGTATTACTTATATGTAATACGTGTGAAACAAATACAAAAAAGGAAGTAGACACATGCTCTCAGCATCAGTGTAGCAAAGCTTTTGAGGCATCACTTGTGTAGTGTCAGACAAGCATAAGGTCACAAAGCCCCCCTCCTGTACATGCTCATGAAGTTGAGCAGAGCATAACATCAGTAAAAGAAAAGACGCAAAAATATATATTATGTTCTAATCCCCCCCCTCATGTTTTAATGTTTTTGATACACTTACATAAGAGATAAGTTTAATTATGATCGGAAAGGACTTAATTTGTAACAGTTTAACACCTTTGAAAGTATATCTGCGTATTGCTCATTGGTGTTTACATACACAGTATTAATGACTTTTTTGGGTATTTTTTCGTATGCAAAATAATGTCAAACATCAATGTGCTTTAATCTTCAATGTTATTCGGAGTTTATTATTAATTTTTTGGCACTTTGGTTATTAATGTGTAAAGTAGTAGGTTTATTACATCTATGTCCGCGATATCGCTTGAAAGTTTTGCGTAGCCAAATAGCTGTTGTCGTTGTTTCGCTCGTGGTGATAAACTCGGCTTTAGTAGTGCTAAGACTAACAGAATGTTGACGGTTTGAAGACCAAGCAATGTCAAATAAATTTAAATTTCTAAATAAATTAAAATTTAAAATAAAAGTATATCCGCTAGTTGACTTTTGTATTGCTGTATCACTGGCATTTTTAGCATTTGAATATTCTAATAGTTAGTTTTTGCCTTGATTTTTACAATCTTATAAGTAGCGCCATCATGTTCCTTTAAGATATCTCAAACCACGCTTTGCTGTAGACCAGTGTGGCTCATCGTAATCGTTAGGATATTGAGTTAAAACTCTAACCGCGTACGAAATATCCGGTCACGAAATCATTGTTAAATAAAAAAGTGGTCCGATAAGTTCACGGTACAGAACATTTGGCTTATTTGTATCAATTGGGTTCATCAATTTTTCAGAAAGATCAGCTGACGCTTTTACAATATTTGCATCAAGCATGTCAAACTTAGCTAATACTTTGTCGACGTATGCTTCTTAATTAATAAAAAGAAAATTACGTTTGTGTGTTATTTGTATACTGATAAAGAAACTTAAATTGAGAACCTTTATGTCAAAGTTTTCTCTAACAAATTTAACAAGATTCTCTAAAACATTTTTGTCGCGGCACAACAACGAACCATCGTCTACATTAAGAGCCAGATAACCTTTTGATCCATCGTAGTGTCCAACGGTAACACATTTATGAGCATTACTTTGAGTAAAATTGTAATTTTTGAGAATACTGTTGAATTTGTTATTCCAACAGCGACTAGCCTGTTTAAATTCATGCAGGGCTTTATTTAGTTATCATACACAGTTTTTTGAGTTAACATTAAATTTTTCTGAATTATGCATATACATAGTAACATTAAGCTCGCTGTTTTAAAATGCTGTACTTACGTTGAATTGTACAGAGTATAAAGTTTCTTAAACTGAGATTGAAAACAGCGCTCGCATTAATTCGTAACGTACTACGGGTAAGACTGTTTCGTTATAATTGACGCCGGCTTTTTGCGAGAAGCCTTTAGCACAGGGTCGTGCTTTATAACGCTGCTTACCGTCAGGTACCGTATCCTTCATTTTAAAATCCCTTTTACTAGTTCAACGATATCCCAGGTCTAATTTTTCGCATGTGCGTCAAGTTCCTCCTTCATCGCTTGTTTCTGCAATATTGGGTCATAACAATGTACTCACCGTACGCGATAACACAATAATAGTCGGAAACATGTAAGCCTTTTCGGGTTCGTAGGTTATATCCCATTGACTCATCGCGATCATCGTTAGGCAGCGCGTCGTCCACGATATCCGATCGTACATCGTTCACGCGTAAATTTATATAATTAAACTTACTTTTCTACATAAAATATTCTTATAATAGCTAAAAAGTTCAGCATCCACTGACAGTCTCGCGTCTGTTTTTTTTATTTTTTAAAGTCCCAGAAAATAACTGAGTGCCAATAAATTTTACGTTTTTTCTATTTAAATAACATTAAAGGTTTTTTTACTTTTTTTTGTTTCACTAGCTAGGTAAAAAAATTGTTTATATTATTTTAACGAATGGATTTTTGTACAGTATTTAATTTGCTATGCGTAAGCCAATTACATAAAGTTTGTAAATACAAGAGGATGTACTTACATGGTATTTTAACCTTAATTTATTAAGATACATCAATAAACTGTATTAATCTGTTTTCTCATTATTAGAAAAAAAAAATGTAAAAATGAAATTTATACGTGGGTTATACCCAAAAATTTTGTAGCAATCCAAATTGTTGTAGCTTTTATTTGCTATTTATCTATTAAAGCTATTTAAGGCTTTAAATAAGGGTAAAATCTTTTCCTTAACGTCAATTGTAACAGTTCTTTAGATTCAGGTTCATGAATTCAGTAGAAACTTTTTGGGCTATAACATTCTCTGAATTTCTTGTCACGCTGCACTTCTGTACCTCTAAAGAGGGAAAAAGAAAAAAAGGGGGGGGGGGTGATACCGAAGCCGCGGATGTTACACGTCTCGTCCGTCTCCTTGATATCCCTCGTCCTCTGGATATTTGCACCTGCAATAAAGAAGGGTGCTCAGCGCGAAATTTCTCTCTTTTTCTAAAGAGAGAAATAATAAATAAAAAACGACACAATCACATTTAGTCTTAAGAAAACTGTTCAGTTAATCTCTTAGTACGATTTAACAAATTTAACTCTTTGACGGCGCTACAGTGGTTCCGCCTCGAACCTCGAGCGCGCGTTTGGGATCTTGAGACCAGAAGTGGCCGCTGCCCTAACGCGCTCCCAGCCATGTCACACACACACAGATACACACACACTCAAGCACGCCCTCACATGCACCCTCTCACCATCTCTCGTCCCTGCCCCTTCCCTGCCCCTGATATCCACACAATTCAACTCTCTTCTTCTCCCCGCTACTCTTTTCTACTCATCCTGTTCGATTTTCTTCATACTCTCTCTCTCTCTCTCTCTCTCTCTCTATCTTCCAGAAACTTTACCCTTGTCCCCTCCTCTTTCTGGTCCCGGTCATCTCTCACTCTCTCTCTTGGCTATTCCCCTTTTCCCTGCACACCTGAAGCAGAAACGCGTGAACACCCAAAATCCAGCACCTCTCGCATCTCGTCCCCTTTCCTCTCTCTCTCTCTCTCTCTCATATTCGAAAGCCACTACCGCGGCTTGAACAGTGCTGCGCGCGCTCACTCTTACTCTTTTTTCGCTGTCGCTGCTGTGCCCTGCATCGCGTCGTCCTCTTCTCCTTTTTTCGGAAGCCAAAACAAAAAAAAATTCCAAGAAGGTAAGCCTTTGCCGGTGTGACGTCATACGCGTTACGTCATCGAGAGCAGCATGAGCCTGGACGCCAGATTTATCTCGTTACAGTTTATAACAACAAAGATTTATTAATTAGTAATTATTAAACGGACGAGAACAGGTAAAAAAAGATTGGAGGCCCAAAGAAATATTAATGTATTACTTATATGTAATACGTGTGAAACAAATACAAAAAAGGAAGTAGACACATGCTCTCAGCATCAGTGTAGCAAAGCTTTTGAGGCATCACTTGTGTAGTGTCAGACAAGCATAAGGTCACAAAGCCCCCCTCCTGTACATGCTCATGAAGTTGAGCAGAGCATAACATCAGTAAAAGAAAAGACGCAAAAATATATATTATGTTCTAATCCCCCCCCTCATGTTTTAATGTTTTTGATACACTTACATAAGAGATAAGTTTAATTATGATCGGAAAGGACTTAATTTGTAACAGTTTAACACCTTTGAAAGTATATCTGCGTATTGCTCATTGGTGTTTACATACACAGTATTAATGACTTTTTTGGGTATTTTTTCGTATGCAAAATAATGTCAAACATCAATGTGCTTTAATCTTCAATGTTATTCGGAGTTTATTATTAATTTTTTGGCACTTTGGTTATTAATGTGTAAAGTAGTAGGTTTATTACATCTATGTCCGCGATATCGCTTGAAAGTTTTGCGTAGCCAAATAGCTGTTGTCGTTGTTTCGCTCGTGGTGATAAACTCGGCTTTAGTAGTGCTAAGACTAACAGAATGTTGACGGTTTGAAGACCAAGCAATGTCAAATAAATTTAAATTTCTAAATAAATTAAAATTTAAAATAAAAGTATATCCGCTAGTTGACTTTTGTATTGCTGTATCACTGGCATTTTTAGCATTTGAATATTCTAATAGTTAGTTTTTGCCTTGATTTTTACAATCTTATAAGTAGCGCCATCATGTTCCTTTAAGATATCTCAAACCACGCTTTGCTGTAGACCAGTGTGGCTCATCGTAATCGTTAGGATATTGAGTTAAAACTCTAACCGCGTACGAAATATCCGGTCACGAAATCATTGTTAAATAAAAAAGTGGTCCGATAAGTTCACGGTACAGAACATTTGGCTTATTTGTATCAATTGGGTTCATCAATTTTTCAGAAAGATCAGCTGACGCTTTTACAATATTTGCATCAAGCATGTCAAACTTAGCTAATACTTTGTCGACGTATGCTTCTTAATTAATAAAAAGAAAATTACGTTTGTGTGTTATTTGTATACTGATAAAGAAACTTAAATTGAGAACCTTTATGTCAAAGTTTTCTCTAACAAATTTAACAAGATTCTCTAAAACATTTTTGTCGCGGCACAACAACGAACCATCGTCTACATTAAGAGCCAGATAACCTTTTGATCCATCGTAGTGTCCAACGGTAACACATTTATGAGCATTACTTTGAGTAAAATTGTAATTTTTGAGAATACTGTTGAATTTGTTATTCCAACAGCGACTAGCCTGTTTAAATTCATGCAGGGCTTTATTTAGTTATCATACACAGTTTTTTGAGTTAACATTAAATTTTTCTGAATTATGCATATACATAGTAACATTAAGCTCGCTGTTTTAAAATGCTGTACTTACGTTGAATTGTACAGAGTATAAAGTTTCTTAAACTGAGATTGAAAACAGCGCTCGCATTAATTCGTAACGTACTACGGGTAAGACTGTTTCGTTATAATTGACGCCGGCTTTTTGCGAGAAGCCTTTAGCACAGGGTCGTGCTTTATAACGCTGCTTACCGTCAGGTACCGTATCCTTCATTTTAAAATCCCTTTTACTAGTTCAACGATATCCCAGGTCTAATTTTTCGCATGTGCGTCAAGTTCCTCCTTCATCGCTTGTTTCTGCAATATTGGGTCATAACAATGTACTCACCGTACGCGATAACACAATAATAGTCGGAAACATGTAAGCCTTTTCGGGTTCGTAGGTTATATCCCATTGACTCATCGCGATCATCGTTAGGCAGCGCGTCGTCCACGATATCCGATCGTACATCGTTCACGCGTACTTGTATATCATTGCCATGTTCCCCTACACCATTTGCTGGTGGAATGTCAACATTGACGTCTTGTTTATGTTGCTCTAGAGGAACGTCGACGTTGGCACCATTGCGAATGGCAGGCTGCTCCGGTTCTATGCCAAGAGCTGATTCATTAAAAGAACTACTTATCAAGGACGTACACGGATTTCTTACACTTTTGGAGATATTCTCATTAAAAATATTATGATGTGACACTGTTTTTTAACCCGTGCTTAAGGTAATCAATCGATAGTTTGTTGACTTTTTTTGGAACCCACGAATGTTAGCTTTTCTGACTTTGCGTCCCACTTTTTGCAAGACACATCTTTAACGAGAGTATACGCCTCACATCCAAAAATTCGTACGTGCGACAAATTGGGTTATTTGTTTGTTCATAGTTCGAATAGCGTTTGCGAACGCAATCTAGTACCAGGAGTACAATAAAAATACACATGGCTGTATTTATAGCTTCTGCTCAAAGTCGTCTGGGTAAATTGCGTCCTAATAACATCGTGCGGGCACATTCGACTATACTTCTTATTTTTCGTTCTGCTCGACTGTTCTGTTTGGGTCAGTACGGAGACGCAGTGTAATGTTTAATACCTTTTTAAAAAAAAAAAAAAACTCTTAAATCATAATTCGTATATTCCATCCCATTGTCCACGTAAATAATTTAAATTTCTTTATCAGGATTATTTTTTACATTTATATCTTCTTTTTCAAGAGCTTTGGTCGTATTATTTTTAAGCTTAAAAAAATGGACGATACGAGAACCAGTTGCTTTGTCTTTAGTTAAAATAAAATAATTAGTGCCATGAATAAACGGCGTTGACATTTTGCTGATAGTATAAATAACATCGATAGGCACAATGTTTACATCTTAGTCATCTCGTTTCGACGGTTACTTTTGCTTGCTTCCCGAATGGACAGTCCTCGCAGAAAGATTTTCTCTCATTTTTTATTGCCACTTTGGGAACCACGCTATTTTTTACCATAGCAGCAACTGAATTATTAACATGCCCCAATTCATGACATAATTTAAGTGATGATGTACACGCGTAATTCGTTTCAGCCTTCTTTGTTTTAATCCACATTTTAATAAGCTTAATACGTAACATTCTGCCTTCCACGGTCACTTCCTTATCTTTCGAATAAATTTAGGCTTGTTTTCTACTAAGCAAAATCAAATGACCAGCTGCTATGCATACTCCCGTCGAGATCAAATTTTTGTTCAAGGACGGAGTACATAAGACTCTATTTATCTTGCTGTCAAACCATTGGCAGTTGACTAAACGCGTAATCAGAATTTTGCCGTGCTCCTCCACAGACTACTTCATATCATCGCCAAGATACACAAATTTGTCCCATAAAGACGTGCATATGGAGAACCACTCGTGTCGGCAGTAATAATATCGAGAAGTGTCACTATCAAGAAGCTTAAACTGGTCGTCATCGGTTTCGTGGAACCAACTTGCGTCACGACTTGTATACATAAATTCTGCTTTGGACTTTTTGGATGATACAACAAACGTGGTATAACTTTGTAAATTATTACTGCATGAAGAATTTTCTCTCTCGCTAAAATCGTTGTCCATCTTTATTACTTTTCGTCGCTCGAAATAGTATTTCACGATATGACCACGTTTTTTACAAAAATTGCGTGCAGTATTTTGATTCAGCATTTTTCCGTTAAGAAAAAATAGTTGTACATATACCAGAGTGCCAACCTTAAGCTGTCAGGTCTGTGAACAATAAGTTTATAATTGTGTCAAATGACTTACCTTTTTTTTTAAAGATTAGTTTCGGCATTTGTAGTCTATGATGCTTTTTTTAAGTGTATAATCTCATAGTCTCTTGAGGACTTATAATAGAAATAATATCGCTCTATTTTTAAGATAATGTTAAAATAAACTATTTTAACATTTATTTTGTAAAAATGAACAGAGTCTTAATATTTTTAATGCCATTTATATAATAGCAACAGCTTAATTTCGCATAACTTGTACAGACAAAAACAACTTATAGCTTACAAAAACTATTCAAGTGATCTGCGAGTTACTTGTAGTTTTATTCAACAAATGGTTAATTTGTCACAACCAAAACCGTGATTTGTTTATGTCTGGTGAGCTATAACACTGGTAGTTGAGTTAGCTTGGGTCTATAGATTATTATCAAAGAAAGCCTAAAAAGGACTAAAGTCACCTACCTTATTAATTAAATTATATCTACACGGGTAAATCTACGAATAGCTGTTTTGTTAAACGTTATGTAAATTACGTATTATAATGATTGCTTTTCCGATGCATAACATATGGTAAAAAGAATACAAAATGATGTTGAATATTAATATTCTGCATTTTTATTTTTTTATTTTTGTCTAGTAAAGATTCAAACCGTGTTACCAAATGTTGGTTCAATAAATTATCAAAAAGAACAAAATAAAGTGTCAGTACTTGTTTTTCTTATAAAATAGATATCAATAATCTGGATTACCTAGCTCATTAGTTTAAAGCATGTGATTGTTAATGTAGAAAATTTTATTAATATGTCAATTTCTTATAATAACTTGTTTATACTCCGCACTTATTTAGAAAAAACGGCTAGCGTCACATGTGACATACTTTAGAGGTCAGAATTCTAAAAAAATCAAAGTACGTATATTTTAACTGAAAGATCGAAAGTGTGGGACTTAAAAGAAAGGGGTAGGAAGTTATGCATGCTCAAATGCATGTTAATTGATGTGAATTCCAGATACTGGTACAGTGTGCACAAATGTTTAGTCTGCGGTAAGTGCACTGATATAATGTTAATCAAAAATAAAGTTGCTTATTCGGTATGGTAATCCACTAGTAGCACCATGTGCTAGATGAATAACGTCTTTGATATCGATGCAGCGGTAGCGTTCCAACATATACCGAGTAGTATCGTTTTTTAAACAAAATATTATGTTAAAAGGGAGGTAATAATAAGTACAAAATAAACGGTTTGATTATATGAAATTCTACCTAAGACCTCATAAAAAAGTTGTAAGATTAGTTGTCAAACTATTCTTTGGCACGCTTTGCGTTTCCTTCGAAAATAGTGATTATAAAATACCAGCAGGCCCCCTGTCTCTTGGTTTTGCCTGAGACTCACTGCATTGAAGACCGTAGTAGGTTGACATACAATGTAAAAAATTTTTAAATAAGAGTTTTGTATCTATTCTCGACCCTTTTTGGTATTAAACACTTTTTTTTTAATGTTTTTTTTCATAATTTGTGTAGTTTATTTGTTTGAACAATAAACTGTATAAAGTTAAAAAACATGATAATCTGAAAAAGATTCTGGCATTTTTTACACTATAAAATAATTGTTGGCCCTAAAAAAAGGGCTATTTTTCCAAACCGTAAAAATTAAAAACTGACAAAAAATATACAGTTTAATACATTTTTCATCTTAATCCAATACCTTATTATCAGAGAAATGAAATATTAGAGCTTACTCTCTTTTTTTTTCATCGCTAATCTGTGCAAAGGTACATAAGTTCTGGAGCAGTTGTTATTAGAGCTCGTCCTTTTTCTTTATCTTGTGAAAAGTCTTGTAAGGGAGTCGAGTATCCAGCATAAAAGAGTATGTGTTAAGATGCTTAATTGATGCACTTCAATGGATCAGTTGCACTTAATCCTTGTGAAACATATAAGTACTGCTGTATAAAAGAATCATTTGTTGACAACTTATTTGTACTGTGTATTGGCATTTTTACGAATTATTTTTTTTTTTTATATAGTTTGTTGACTTTTT
>NW_019379741.1:1173025-1237369 GCF_000648655.2 Copidosoma floridanum
GATATCAAGTAGATACTTTTTAAAATAATTTAGGTTCTATTTATCTATTACACAATAAATCAATTAGTTTGTCTAACCAATAGCTATTTTCTTTAAATGTCGAATAATTTTTAAAATTCTATTCAAAACTATTTTTTTAAATGTAGCTACATAGGTATATCAAATTACTAAATATATATTTATGTAGACAAATAAGGATGTCTAGAATGTTTACGATAGTACAAAATTTGACAACAAGCTACAACCCAACATGATCTGCATTTATGAAAGACGAACACTCAGCAAACTTAGAAATAATACAGTTACATTAACTTAGCAAATAGCAGTATTTATTTATATAATGACATAAAGAAATTAAAGGCCTTCATTATGTTTTTATCTAAGCGCTTAGGAGAATGGCAACAAGTAACTGCAAATATAACAGAAAAAACCAGACTCACACAGCAATTTTTACTCCTACACATCTTTAATCATAACACTTCGCAAGTACTCGCTTACAACACATGGAATGAAATGTGGCAAAAATTTGTTACTTTTAGCTAAGCAAGCGCCGTTTTTATTATAACAGTAATATTTTTAAGAACCATTAAATTTATTTTAAACCTTATTATTTACGGATACGCTTCAGACAGCATTCAGGAATTATCAATTTTTTTTTTAAGATTAAGCTGTATCTTACCTACAAATCTGCTACTATATTAAGCCTGATCACCGACCAATGGTAAAAACTCAGGTAAAAGAGGGAGTGCTATTGTAACAAGCCCACCAAGTTACCAACAAAAACTAGTGAAGCAACTCACAAAAATAATATATATAGACTCTATTACAGCCACCGTGCATCCAAAAACTGCCACACACTTATACACTATGATAAATAAATCCTAGATATAATCTTAAGCTGTACATACTGAGAACGCAAAAATACAAGTTTGAGCACATTTTTGAACATGGAATCAGACAAAAACAAATATTTAACTTTATTACAGAAACTAAATTTTGTAAGCTTTTTTATTTATATCAATGATGCAACAATTGAAATAAAACGTTATAAAAACTAATCAACCACAAATTATTGTTATAGAAATGATTGTGTTTAACGGTTACGTACAGGAACTCGTAAAATAGCTTAACGCAATTACCTAGAAATAATACAATGTCCCTAGGAGAGAAAAATACTAGCAACAGCTTGTTTTACGAAAAGGCTTAGATACGTAGTACGTATCATATCATATGTTCCTATATTGTATAATTAATTTGTTTGAGCTAGTCCCGATTTTTTCTCACGCTTCTCATACCCCTTAGAGCCACCCCGTAAAAAAAAGTTGTTAACAATCGCCCCCCACAATAAAAGGTAAAATTAATGAAAAAGATTATAGGTATATCAAATTACTAAATATATATTTATGTAGACAAATAAGGATGTCTAGAATGTTTACGATAGTACAAAATTTGACAACAAGCTACAACCCAACATGATCTGCATTTATGAAAGACGAACACTCAGCAAACTTAGAAATAATACAGTTACATTAACTTAGCAAATAGCAGTATTTATTTATATAATGACATAAAGAAATTAAAGGCCTTCATTATGTTTTTATCTAAGCGCTTAGGAGAATGGCAACAAGTAACTGCAAATATAACAGAAAAAACCAGACTCACACAGCAATTTTTACTCCTACACATCTTTAATCATAACACTTCGCAAGTACTCGCTTACAACACATGGAATGAAATGTGGCAAAAATTTGTTACTTTTAGCTAAGCAAGCGCCGTTTTTATTATAACAGTAATATTTTTAAGAACCATTAAATTTATTCTAAACCTTATTATTTACGGATACGCTTCAGACAGCATTCAGGAATTATCAATTTTTTTTTTAAGATTAAGCTGTATCTTACCTACAAATCTGCTACTATATTAAGCCTGATCACCGACCAATGGTAAAAACTCAGGTAAAAGAGGGAGTGCTATTGTAACAAGCCCACCAAGTTACCAACAAAAACTAGTGAAGCAACTCACAAAAATAATATATATAGACTCTATTACAGCCACCGTGCATCCAAAAACTGCCACACACTTATACACTATGATAAATAAATCCTAGATATAATCTTAAGCTGTACATACTGAGAACGCAAAAATACAAGTTTGAGCACATTTTTGAACATGGAATCAGACAAAAACGAATATTTAACTTTATTACAGAAACTAAATTTTGTAAGCTTTTTTATTTATATCAAAACTAAAGAAAATTTTTTTCTGTACAAATTTAATGGTAAGGTGTACATGTTTTCTCTGTTTAGTGTTAGTTTCAGTATACATCCTTTATATCCATTTTTTTTNTATACTAAAATGATTAAAAATAGTTATTCTTTTAAGCACAATACATTCACATCACTTCAACAAGGTTTTGGTGTTAATTGTATGGCTGGTAAATAACTAACATTCATTACTGATTGCTGTAACTCCTGCTATCGAGTTCTCTAATACTTGGTGCAATAACTTTCAGTGGTTCCTTGAACTACACAAATGAGTTCGTGGCCGGTAAGATGTTACGTTTTCTGCTTCCTCTACTATCGCTGGAGTCACTTTTAGCCCGACTTCTTTATTGTACCTTTCTCCTTAGCGTAATTATAGACTATTAATGCTCTTAAACGGTACCCAAGTTGCCTTAGCCAACACGTTATGCCATACGCGTATCAGGTACTTGCAAGTTGCAGAAGTCAAGAGTAGACTAAAACCTTAGAGGACATGTGACAGACGTGAAAAAAGCAACGTTTTCTCTCAGTGGTGAGTTTTTATAGCATCAGAGCAAGTAAAGGAGGCCTTTGGTTTAATTAGGTCAACCAATGAGCGATGTTCTCAAAGACTACGTTGACAGCAAAACAGTAGGCTTGCACGATGATGTTACATGTTATGATTTCGTATGTTAGGGAATAACAATACAACAGTACCAATCGCATTTTTTTGAAAAAGTGCGATTAAGTGCTTTGGATCAGTGATAATGAAAGCTCCCATTCAAATAAAAAAGGCCAAATACAAGTTTGAGTGTGACAGTAATCTTACAAATTTTGCAATCCTCACTAGTCATACGAGCTTACTGTATGTATACAATACGTCTTGTATGAACATTACAGATAAACTTCGTTTTTATGTATAATATGACTCGTCTGTATCAACTTAGAATATCATGCATAAATAAACAATAATATAATAAGACACTTTTCTAAGAAATTATTCATATTTTCAGGCTATCACAATATTGACAAAGTTTGCTTATACGTATTTTGTGATGTAATCCCAATTGACTTGAGCAACAGTAATTGCTACAGAAAGATTTTTTTAAAATACGTGATAAGAGTACTTAAAAAAGGAAATTAGCTTAAATCAATATACGTACTTGAATCAGACCATGTGTTGAACGCATTTAAACACAAAGTACTGTGAACATATACTCCTTCAGTAAAATGTTTTCACAAACTGACCCTGAAAAGCAGAATTTTACAGCAGGACCAAACGTTGGTATTAACAACATCTGTATTTTTATGTACGTTAGTTACAAAAAGTAATGAGTCTTGGAGCCCATAAAAGAAGCAATGCTTTGATGAGATATTTATGAAGAATTTTTTTTCAAATTTAATTTTTTTTATCAATGTAACATTACTTTTTTTAAATAATATGAAANAAACTATTCTATTAAAGTATAAAATTGTTTGATCACTCAACATAACTTTGTTTAATAAATACGAAATTTATAAGTTCTAATTTATTGTTTTATATTTATTGTTATTAATCGATTAAAATTTATCACACGTATTTTTGGCATCTTGTTTCTTATACTTTAAAATTCTTGCGCCGTTTAGAAACGTCCTATGTACACACACGTCTGATTAGAAACTTTGACTAGGCTACTCTCCTAAAAAATGGATGACAGAATTCCATGCAGACAGAACTTCTTCTTAGAAGCCATGTGGTATTCCACGTGATTTCACATGTGGCTTTATAAATAGTGCTTTGGATTAGTGATGCCACATGAAATGCCGTATAAAAAACCATGTGGGATTACTGATATAAAGAAAGACAAATTTGTCCATTCAAAACTATTTCAGATTAGTCTGTCCTATACTTTTAACTACAAAGTAGATTTGTTATTATTTGCATGAACAGGCCAAAGTCTTTAAGGACATTACCTAGTTAATGTGTTTTTGTAGGTAACTACATTACCAACACCTTACATAAAATGAATGAACATTGCAGAATATTGATCTAATAAATAATTTTTGAAGGGATTTTCATTATTTTAATGTTGCAACCAGTAAATAGTTTTATATAGTAGGTTAAAACTCTACAACTACACCTTAAATGGCTTTGTATCAGTCCTTTAAGTTTTTTTTAACTTTATTATTTCGACCATAGTTTTAAATGCTGATTCAGCAGTCATCTCTTAAAAGTCCATGTTAAGCACATCTTTTTATTGAGTTATTTCTCAATACTTGATATTATAACTTATATTAAAAAAAACATAAGTGGGTCCGGAATAGTCGAAATATTACGATTTTTAATTTTCATAAAACTCTAGTTTTTTTTTATATAAGTAGGCAACGTTCTGGGCTAGTAAAAAATGCATCAATATATTGTGCTTTAAAAGTTATTAAAGTCAATAAGGACATTTTAAGGAGATATCAAGTAGATACTTTTTAAAATAATTTAGGTTCTATTTATCTATTACACAATAAATCAATTAGTTTGTCTAACCAATAGCTATTTTCTTTAAATGTCGAATAATTTTTAAAATTCTATTCAAAACTATTTTTTTAAATGTAGCTACATAGGTATATCAAATTACTAAATATATATTTATGTAGACAAATAAGGATGTCTAGAATGTTTACGATAGTACAAAATTTGACAACAAGCTACAACCCAACATGATCTGCATTTATGAAAGACGAACACTCAGCAAACTTAGAAATAATACAGTTACATTAACTTAGCAAATAGCAGTATTTATTTATATAATGACATAAAGAAATTAAAGGCCTTCATTATGTTTTTATCTAAGCGCTTAGGAGAATGGCAACAAGTAACTGCAAATATAACAGAAAAAACCAGACTCACACAGCAATTTTTACTCCTACACATCTTTAATCATAACACTTCGCAAGTACTCGCTTACAACACATGGAATGAAATGTGGCAAAAATTTGTTACTTTTAGCTAAGCAAGCGCCGTTTTATTATAACAGTAATATTTTTAAGAACCATTAAATTTATTTTAAACCTTATTATTTACGGATACGCTTCAGACAGCATTCAGGAATTATCAATTTTTTTTTTAAGATTAAGCTGTATCTTACCTACAAATCTGCTACTATATTTAGCCTGATCACCGACCAATGGTAAAAACTCAGGTAAAAGAGGGAGTGCTATTGTAACAAGCCCACCAAGTTACCAACAAAAACTAGTGAAGCAACTCACAAAAATAATATATATAGACTCTATTACAGCCACCGTGCATCCAAAAACTGCCACACACTTATACACTATGATAAATAAATCCTAGATATAATCTTAAGCTGTACATACTGAGAACGCAAAAATACAAGTTTGAGCACATTTTTGAACATGGAATCAGACAAAAACAAATATTTAACTTTATTACAGAAACTAAATTTTGTAAGCTTTTTTATTTATATCAATGATGCAACAATTGAAATAAAACGTTATAAAAACTAATCAACCACAAATTATTGTTATAGAAATGATTGTGTTTAACGGTTACGTACAGGAACTCGTAAAATAGCTTAACGCAATTACCTAGAAATAATACAATGTCCCTAGGAGAGAAAAATACTAGCAACAGCTTGTTTTACGAAAAGGCTTAGATACGTAGTACGTATCATATCATATGTTCCTATATTGTATAATTAATTTGTTTGAGCTAGTCCCGATTTTTTCTCACGCTTCTCATACCCCTTAGAGCCACCCCGTAAAAAAAAGTTGTTAACAATCGCCCCCCACAATAAAAGGTAAAATTAATGAAAAAGATTTTGACATATTTATAAATATAATTGTCCTATATGTATCTTTCCACGCCCCTAGGTGTTTCTTAATCCCTCACAGCCCTTCCACAGCCCCCAACACTATTTCAACGTACCAATTATAAGAATAAAATGTATGCACCTAATTGTTCTAAACGTATCAACTCTGCCTACGGTCCAAACATCTTTAAGCTAGTTCTCTTATAAACCAATCATTACCATACTAAAAGCTAGGCTTACATTAAACAAAGAAAGCTGTGCGAACGTCACAGCGTCATAGATGAAAAATAGTTATCCAACTACAAATTCCATTTGTTGTGTAACCTTATTTAACACCATGATTAAACTTGTATTACTCAACTTAAGTTGCTTGGGAGTAGATGCACTCTGAGAGATTTAATTACACCTACACCTTTTTTGGGAGAAATGTACAGTAACGAATGCATACACCTATAGGTTACGTGTAGTTGTAGATTATATTTATATATAAGTACATACATGGATCAAAACGAGATACTTGTTAACAAAATACAATATTAAACTTATTTATTACTGTGTAAATAAACTTATAATAAAATTATTAGAGGGGCGGGAAGAATAGTGAATAAACAATCTATTCAGAACAACATCTAAACTAATTTCTTGCTAGAATTTTTTATTCAATAAATAGTAGCTCAAATCAGAGTCGTCAATTATACTTGAAAAATACAAGTTAATTATTATGCGTACATATATATTAATTATTATCAAACACGAACCCCCCCCACCCCCAAAAAGAAAGAAGTTAACAAATGCTCTTCCTCTAAAAAATAAGGTCAAATTTATTCGTTTGTTAACTGTCAAACTTAACAGCTTATATTAAGTAAGGGTAAAGTGTAGACCACAATGTTCTTTTTTCCGTTTGTACTATCTTAGTACAATGTAATATTTAATAATAAAAACATGTATTTTTATGATATATTATATCTAAAAACTGAAATAATAACATGAATAATTTAAACGATAAAAGTTTCACCAAATGTCAAAGGATTTTCCACTAAAATTTTAAAAAAATAATACATTTCTTGATGTTAGCAGTATCCACCGAAATTTAACAAAAATTTCTATTTACTTTTGATTTCTAAACAAACACAAACACTTAATAATTTATACCAAACTTTAAAATTTTCCACAAAAATTTAAGAAGGGTTCCATTTTCAATAAAAAAAATTTTGTTCAAAAAGCTTTGAGCATAAGCCCTATATAACCACAAAAAAAAAGAGCTCCTTTCTCTCAACTTTCTTGAAAATTAACAGTAATAAACATTATTAAAAATGATATTATTGTTATTTTAAAAAAAATCCATCCGTTTTTTACTGATTTCTTGAATCCATACCTAGTAAAAATAATTAAAAAGAATACTGAAAAAAAAAAACGTTCGAAAAACTCTAACAACGCTATTACTACAGTANGAACATGGAATCAGACAAAAACGAATATTTAACTTTATTACAGAAACTAAATTTTGTAAGCTTTTTTATTTATATCAAAACTAAAGAAAATTTTTTTCTGTACAAATTTAATGGTAAGGTGTACATGTTTTCTCTGTTTAGTGTTAGTTTCAGTATACATCCTTTATATCCATTTTTTTTCAGTTAGAGTTTCACCGTTCATACTTCAGTTTAATAATTTTGTTATTTCTAATTTTATTCAATAATATTAACCATCTGCTATGCTTGAATTTCGTATCAACATAACAATTGCTCTAGTTTAAAATTTAACTTATGTGGTAGTAAGCCTTCACAAATATTGTTAAGAAGTTTAACTGAAAATTTTATATAAATATTTTTATCAGATTTTTTAATACCCTTTTAAGTAGCATGATCTTTACTGTAGCAGGCTTTTATTTCTTCTTTTACATGTTTTAAAATTTTATTTTTGAAAAAGTCAGTATATTTGTTATGGGAAGTAAGTATAACGCTATTTATTAAAGAGTTAATATCCTTACTATTTATATTGGAGCAAACATCGCTTGTTTTTCATTCATTGGATGTTTAAAATAATTTAATTCTTCCTTCTTTTACATCTTATAATTATTTTCGAAATAATTTGTCAGTTAAACGAATGTTAATATTAAGTTTTTAAATACGCAACAACGACCAAAGATATGAGGATTTATCAATTTTTTGTATAATCATGATTCTATCACTTTTTTGTTGAAACTGGAAGAATCTGTCCAAAATCACCTTTAAAAATAATGAATTTTTGACTAAAATAAACATTTGTATCACATAAATTGCGTAACGTTTTTTCAAATATGACTCGGGCTTTTTTGGAATAACAAAAGTCTCATCTTGTATAATGAAATCTACTTCTTTTAATTTTTATTTTTTTTAGATTCTGAATCCAAGACCAAACTTTCTTTCTTGTTTAACTCTAACGGTAAACGGGACATTCTATGATTGGTCACTAGTTTTAGAAGTAACATTAGTACTATACTTAGTCCATGCCATGGATAAAACTCTTTTTCCATGAGTAATAAGATAATAAATTGACGTTTTATATAGAAATATTTTTTATTAGGCTCCTGGGCCATCAATAAGAAAAAATTCTATGTGTTTGTTTACATGTAATTCCGAAAATCGTGATGTACTATCGAAGAGATTCGTTATGACCCGTGAGTGTAACCACCGCTTTTTTTTTCATGACTTCTTAAGTATCTTTATCTGTACTTAGTATGAGGCCTAATAAAAATTATATGTTATATAAGGCCTCACTAAAATCACGTATTAGGATGTTACAGTAAAGTGAAAAGAATCTATGAGGTGTTTTTCTCGAAACACTATATTATCAATAAAATAATTGAAAAATTATTTTAAATGTGGTCTCCTTTGATATTTTCTGCGATTAGAAACAAGGAAAAAAGTGTCTTATAAATTTATAAAAAGGTATTCGTTAAATTAACACTTCATTTTTTGTGTCTCTTAAACTACTTTATAAAGATTTTTTTCTGTACTTAACTTTAAAAAGCTACGGAAAAAATAAAGTACTTAACTGATTCAAAAATGAAGGGGTTATCACATGGAGAACGCAGTGGGTCCAAATGCTACACATTCACACACATATTATGTGTGTATGTCTGTGTATACTACTTTAGTTTCAGAGATCGCCGTTAATTCTCCGAACAATTTGATAATTACGTACAACATTTAAAAAAATTAAGCACTACTTAGATATGAATACGTAACACACAAAAAGACAAAAAGAATGATTTTTTTCTTATTATCTAGAATATTTTTATTTTATTTTCAGATATCCGAAATATTTTTTAGTTATACTTTTTTTTTAATTATGATTATTGCAACTGCAAAGATAATACCTAAATCTTATCAAACTAATGCTAACCTCAAATTTGCTTACAAACAAGTACAAAATTAAAGAGGAATAAGAGATTATCGGGCTTTAATACCTTACATTAATACTTACTATCTTAAACAAACTCACTTTAACATTAAAAATTTATTAACAGGCCTTAGCACGACCCTTCTAGAAGAAAACATCCGTAGTGAAACTTTGTTTTACATAATAAAAGGATAAATAATCAAAACTAAAGAATCAGGTAACCTCACCTTAATTCTACGTTTAACATCATATCAAAATAATAATACAACAACATATTCTGAAGCAATTGGACTTTTTAACATATGTATAGAACCAATTAACACACTTATACTAAACCTGAAAATGGCCCTTTTCATAGACAATGAAATAAATCAAAGTGAGAAACTGGCAATGAGGCAGCTAAAAAACTTACGATACAATCTCACTGAATAAAAAAACGGCGCAAATACACTGAGTGAGACGGAAGCGCAACCAGATGACTTGCTACTTCAAACTAACTATATCTTTATTGTCTTGAAAAAACTTATAAAAACATGCCTAATCCGATGCATCTGAATAGTCTTACAGTTTGAGTCAGGCAACTCTAAAATATTAGTTATTTTGAATACGCTAGCTCTCGACAAAGAATGTCTATTTGAGTAAACGCAATACATACTTAACATTTATATAAATACAGTGGATTCTAATTTTATGTGACTAAAAGTAAAATTATCCTACAATTTATATTCTTGCTGATAACACTTATGACTTTTAAACTATTCATGTCGATCTTCTGGCCCGTATATCAAAGAACAAACAGCCACAATAGCACTATCGCAGCCTGCCTAATACTTACGGCAGATTACTTAGTGCTTATAGATGGTAACCTTAAATACTGTAGTACTTCTCTATAAGAACTTAATTAATGTCTGTGTATCAGTATATATTAATGCCTATCACTACTGCGCGACATAAAACCAACCTTTTACAAATTTAAAATATTTCAAAATCTTTAGAATATTGATCCCTATTCATGTAATACACACTGAGCTGTCATATACAACTGGAAAGATTAGCTACTCTGATTGGCTTTTTTCGAAAAAAAGTAAGTATAACATCACAGTTCTTCGCAGAGGAAGTAAACATCAATTACCATTCCTTGGATACATGATAAAAATAGATTTTAGATGCACCGTAAAAGACGCAGAGAAATGCTTCAACTCTGGAATCAATGGATACAAAAACAGCAATATAAGTATCTCACCTTTTACTCTTACGATATATGAATGTAAAAGAATTTTATATTTTTCTTGTACGTATTGACCCCTATAATAAACGTATTTGACAGTTGGTTCAAGAATCCAGATGAATATCATTAAAGCCGTGGCAATACTCTTGATAGCCATAATGCTTTCCCTGTCAATCCTTATCATATATTATGCAGAGTTTGCTAAAATAACCTTTAAAAAGTTAAAAACAAAGCTAGATCAAACTAGTACCAGCTATATATCTATCAGAAGTATCGGCTCAAACTTTACCTACGGTCTTCAAGCCCCAACCCTTACTTTAGAGAACAATGTAAACCCTGCAGTCTGGAGGACTGAGCATATTTACGGTGTCCCTAACATTCTCCCTATAAAAGTCGCTCACAGCATGGGATCTATATGTTGTGACAGAAAATAAGTCGCAGTTATAAAAGTAGTTATAAGAAGGGTGGAGCACTACTCAAATATACGCAAAGATAATCTATTGACTCTATGACGATTACATCAACACCTTCTGCTACGAAGCCCACCCAAGATTCTAAGATTTATAAAAAACATCTTAAGAAAATGGGAATGATTTAAAGTACACACAATATTCTCATCGTCTAGTTGCTAATCCATAAGGGCTAAGTTTTTCTGAACTTAAAACCTCGTTTTTGCGCAGTTTTAATTAAAGTTATGATAGCATACCTTGTAATACCAGCTTTTTTGTTCAGTATACAATCAAAGAAATCACAAATGTTATTTGAACTTGATCACAGCACATTTCTCTCATCATTTTCTGAGCCTCTCAAATTCAAAACACTCTTTTCTCTCTCACCTTAAATATCTACCAAGTAAGTAGGATGGCCCCTATCGCCTACTAACAAGAGAGTCCAACCCCAGAAGCTCTCGTGTTTATAGGGCTAACAATTTAAGAATCTTAGACCTCTTCTCTAGCAATGAAACCCCCAAAAAAAATTAACAAGCAGAGAAAAGATGAGGAATTTAAAAAGTAACGAGGTCAGGTGTTGTTCAAACTTAGAAAGATCAAGGAAAATCGCTCCAGATAATAAGTCCTTTGAGCTCTCAATAACGGTTAAGCTTGTCTGCATCGTTAACAGTAGAAACTACCAATGGAAGCAATCAAGAACAAAAGATATTGTAAAGTGGATAAAATTCTGAGAACCTGTTAGAGAATAAGCTCTTACGCAAGGCAATCTGAGAGACCAGACAAAGCCTTGTACTAGACAAGGCAATTGGAAGAGACTAGAATTCTCCAGTTCTGCATCATTGAGTGTCTCCAATACTCGGTCACCATTGTAACGATACTCATAAGCTCTACTGCCCGTAGAGAAAATCAGCAGATACCCATGGAGTAACAAACATAGGACTCCTGAAAAAAAAGGGTTTGGTTGAAGAAGCCGTTACGCTAAGTGCTCCAACTACGAGGCATGCCTGGAATGTGGGTTATTGCTCTAAAAATTGTGTGACTAGTGTTATCACCAGTATATAAGATACAGGCTAAAATATATTTAAGCAATATTTTTTTTGTATATGCCAACGAGGAAATCCTACAACAACTCTATGACCAAAAATATTGTTGGAGCTGTAGAGGGCCTCCAGGACTCAGCGCCGTTATCATCATCCCGTTGAAACTTGATAATTCAAGTGACAACGATGAATGACTTTCTTTTGTACAAAAAATACAATAAAATGTTATCATAAAAATAGTAATAAAAAGACTAAATTAACAAATAACTATACAAAAAAATACATACAAATACAGAAAACGTTGCACAAGAAAAACACAAAATAGACAAACAATGAAGATATCACACAAACACAAAAAACACTCACAGTAAAAATACACGAAAAAAACACTAGAAAACCACTAAGCACTAATTACAAAAAGGATACGCAAACACAAAGAAACTACAACAGAAAATACACAAAAAAAATCATAAAACAAAAAAACTTAAAACACAAACAAAAATAGTAAATGACAAGAAAACCTTTAATACAAAAAAACAACAAAAAAGCATTATACAAAGAAATCAAAACAACCTGTCTAAAATATTAACCTACAAATAATAAAAAGAACAATTAAAAAAAAAAAAAAAAAAGTAAAGGCAAAAAAAAATTTTGAAAATATAAAATAAAAGTTAAACAAAAAAAAAGTTTTTACGCGAAATATATAACGAAACACTATCGTAACTTTCTGACAAAGAATACGCATATACGTATTGGAAGTGAAACGCACTAGAATACTAATTTATGTTACCCGTTTGTTCATTACTAAAACCTTTCTCCATTTCCTAAGACATTAACATTACTTGAAAATCTCACCACTAGCACATTAACCCTAAACTTAATCTTAAAGATCCACCTAGTATTACATAAATGAACCCATGGACCACAATACTTACTTTGGGTACTAGGTATTTGTTGAAAAGATACGCTAAAATTATTACTTTTAAGATATAAAAAGTCTGCACGACTTTTTCAAATAGAAAGCGGGTGTGACCCATCATCGTTTATCGTATACCAAAGCATACGTGACCAACCTCACGCACACGCAAGCACAAAACCGACTACTGCACAAAAGCTGAAAGCAGAAAAAATCAAATTTCAAGCAGCTCTCTACATTTACGGTGTCAAGCGTTACCTAGTTCTTGCAATCATCATTTAGATAGCTTTATCAAAGATTGAGTAATAAATGTGTTACTAGGCAATTCCAAATTCATTTCCACAATCATCAACAAACAGCAAGCAACTTAAACTTTTGAGGCAACTCTTAGAAACCCACACAAAGGTCATGAGCATCTCGAGGTAAGAAAATTTATAGAGCACCCTCAATAAGATTAAGCTGAAATTAAGAAACGACCGCAGTTCTAGTTCATTACATCTGTCATTACATATACTACTTTTATGGAGCAATTTTCAGTAAAAGAGAGAGGCTATTAATGATATACAGCTTATCCACAATAAAAATTGTATCTCCTGGACATTAAACCATGAAGAGATCGCTGTGCTTGCACTGCTCAGTATTTTAAATATTATAGGGATGACATCACCGAAGGACGCCACCTTAAGTGCCCTTACCCAGTAAATTACTCGACCATACTTACCAATATTTGCATTCACTGCGAATTAAGTTCAAACCCTTTTGACTTCAGCATCGTGGTCCAGTAATAACTTTTTTTTTTCTCTTAGACGATCTAACTTAAATTAATACTCAAAAATTGTCATTATTACCTTATTACCATATAAACCTAGAATTCTTATAATCTTTTATAAGATTCTCACTAAAAAAGCTAAGTTTCAAAGGCTTAGTCTAAGGTTTTGTTCAAGGGAGTGAATTAAGGCAATGACGTTATCTTTATAGCATTTTTGTTATAATAATAGTATTAAAACACCCTAGTAGATAGTGGATGCTTAAATTCCCAAGTATAAGGTTATACATCTATGAAGTTGTATGGTCAATAATATGGTTATAAGTAAACCAATTCCTTCTATAAAATGAAATTGTGTAGGAAGTTGTCGCAAAAATAGTAGATAAGAGTATACCTATGTTAATTGAGAATGGGTCTAATTAATACTGTAACATTTAATATATATTGTAAATTATACATATATTTTACAACATAATACAATTGAGACGATAAAAAGAATGGCCAGTACAAAACTGTTTGCTTTCATCAAATCTTCCAATAATTTTAAAACAACTTCCTACTGCCAATACTTATTATACCACTAACATCACTATCACATCCATTCTATCTGCTTACACACTTGTTCCTAGTCTAAATTTAATTTCCAAAAAATTATTGTATCAAAAAAATAAAATAAAAATATTCTGCAGTACTGCTTTATTTAAAAGAGTAGTATTATATAACAGTAAATTTTAGTTTACGATGTTTATCACCCATAGATTTCTTTGACAGGTATGATTCACATGAAACATACGTTGAAAATAGCATGAAAAATACAACTAAAAAACTTCACATTGCATAATCTTATTCTTTTCCTAAAATTAATTTTGAAAAATCGTGATTTCATACGTCACCTTATAAAAATATCACTTCAAATTGTACATGTATGATCCGTAGAGATCCCTAATTTGTTAGTATGGAAAATAACTTCTAAATAAACTTATAATGTACATATCTGAACTTTTTCTTCAGTAACTGTGTAAAGAACGTGTGTCAATCAGAAAATTACTTTAATTACGAATGGCCATTTTGTAAAAAAGTAATATGCAACTGAAATCAAGTAGTGTATTTATACAGAACATAATATATTTTTTTAGTTTAATAAAATTCTGAAATAATGTGGAAAGAATGTATAAATAACTTTTTATTTATTAAAAAAGTAAAAAATTGATGATCAGTTAATAAATATTTTCAATATATATAAAAGCTGCTATGCTTAAATATACTATCTTTTAAGTCTTTTAAAATGCATTTAACTAAAAAAGTTATTATATTAAATAAATAAACTATTAGTGTGAATTATGATCAACCTCAAATCATCATGAAACAGTAGATAGAAATTAACATTAAAAGTAAGTTACGAGCTTAAAAATAACATGCAGTTGAGTTTTTCGTATAGGAATTGCTTATAGTAAGGCGAGTAAGGGCGTTGGATAGTATGCCGGAGGTTTGAGGTTCGGATCTCTTAGGTTTTTTTTTTTTTTTTTTTTTTTTTGTTTTCTTACTGAAATTGGTCGAGGAAAAGTCAGTTCACTTCATAAGATGCCAATATAGGATGTGGTGTGGTATGATGATGAAGGGGACAGAAAGTATGGCGAGGGGGGTGAGGCAAAGAGGGAGAGTAACATGTAAAGTTTACTACCATCACACTTTTTCTCATGGTCACCCATCTCAAATCGTTATTTACTCTCATGCATAATATGTTTATGGAAGTATAACTTGTATGAAGCAATTATTAGCCATTAATATTATAGAATTAAATAATCTTTAAAAAAAAAACTATAAAAAAAGGAGTACTTGTGGAAATTCAAGGTAATCAGTGATCTGTTGGGGGTGAGATGTGAGAAATAAATAAACACAACTAGACTGTATTCAAATTTTTTCTCTTACTTTGTTTTATTAATGCGCAAAAGTTTCGCTGACATATGTGTTAGCCTCATTAGGCGCAGACACGCGAGAATTCCTAAGTGTATTAACTTACTCGTCACCTGTTGAACTATTGACTGACAATTAATTGATCACCTTGAATTTTCAATTTCTTCGGAGGGCACTAATAAAATTTAAATGAACCAAAGAGTACTTTTACTTGCAAAATTAAATGTGAATCTCTTAATAAGATATTTGTTTTGTTGTAAGATAATTCAAACAGTATTTTTGGCATGTGTAACTATATTCCAATTATATAAGAACATATATATTCGTAACATGTAAGCCTGCGTAATCTAGCATAAATACGCCTGGTAAGTGAGAACTTACAGGAGATTCGTTACATCTCGTAACATCTTGCCAAGGCCTGCAGCTGCACTTTTTATCCAGAAAAATTTAAATCAAATTAACCTTCATTTCCTAAAAAACTCTTAGTCCCACTCCCGATGATTTATCTGATTTAGGGTTCAAGAGTTAATTTATCTTCGTGAATGCTAACTAGCCTAGCAAAAATGGAGAGGAGTGAGCTGGAAAACATGTCAGTTGACTTTCATGTATTTTATGCTAAATGCATTTAACATAATTGCATTATAATGGCTAAAAGAATACATTTTTTTTAATAGTTCTTCAAAGAACACTTAAAAAAAACTTTTATTAAGCAGTGCTCTATCCTCGGTTTTTCGGCCCATGTATAAAATATGTGCTTTTTTACAGACAGTACTAAATTATTTAGGTATCAGTCTACTTATGCTGACTTTGCCTCTTCGTTTAAGTTCCTCACAACTGTCTTTTTATCAAACTCAAAGTCACTCGAATAGTTTAATAACATTCTTAATCACTTTGTGAGAGTTTTTGTGATGGTAACACAGTGCAATAAAAAACTGTTACGTTAGGTTCTTACTATTTTTGAGATTATACAAGATTTTTGGAAAGCCATAAGAGTTAACTAACAAGTACCTAATAGTTACTCTGAAGTTAAAATAACATTAGTAAAAGCACGTAGTGGTTATTTTAGAGAGGTAGAGTCACAATGTTTAGTTAATGCATACTCTGAAATACATTTCTAAAGCGTTTCTTAATTTCGGAATTTTGTAATACTACCCCTATAAGTACACGTGCACAAGAGACAAGAAACAGCTAAACGAACAGAAAACGTAAGAAACCGACCAACGCTATAGTTAGAGGCTTAGGTAAGGTTACTCTGCGTATAACTGCAGCTACTTCTCAACAGCAACAACGCTCGTAAGTATCGTTGTGCAAATGGCCAGATAGCGCACTTACTCCTCAGTGTAGTACTTGATCCTGATCCCACTACATTGCCTTGTCTAATGCAAGGTTTGGAATGTTTTTTTTGAATTGATTAGCGAAAAAGTTCATAATCTTAGAAATTTTATATAGAACACAATTCATTGTATCCTTGAGTGCTAAAAGTGGTTACGTTCGTTGCTAGTGGTAAAGATGGGTCCAATTGCACTTGAGCACCCAAAGTCATTCCTTTCTAGAATGTTTCTCCTTAGTTGTGGTAGCTACGGGCAGAGCTGGCTCTTTAAACTTGAAATCATTCTTGGATAGTTAGAACTTTATAATTTAATTAGCTTTATTATGAGCATAAGGATCTAAAATGCTGACAGTCCAATCAATATGAGGGTTTCTGTGGACAAACTCGCTTGTTCGTAGGCAACTGGTAGGGGTCAATCGAGCGATAGTACCAAGCAGGCGCGTGATGTTAGGTGGTGACGTACTGAGCGAGCTGAAGGGTACACATACCCTTAGTTGGGATAGGGACAGAAGAAATATTTGGTTGATGTTTCGTGTGGGGAAGGGGGTGTCGCTCGGAGGCGAGAAGGTAATGGAAGTGAGTACCAGCGAGTGGGAGGATGATCGCCTGTTGGGATGGCCCAAGCCATTGTCATGGGACGCATTTTATAGTGAGCCGTTGAAAGTGTATAAGACCATGGACAAGATGTTGCAAGAGAGTGTCGAGAAAAGATCGGCTAAGCCTCAAAATGAGGGCCCACTCTGACTTTCCCTCGACGACGCCTCGACGACGACCTTTGGTTTGAAGCTCCTGAGCGATAAGTAACGTGCAAAGTATGCAGATAGGTTGCATGTGGGACTCCGCCGAGAAATTGCTGGCGTGAGCAATGATAATTGCAACTATATTTGTGTGTTGTTAGAGGATCAGAGTTACAAGATTTTATTGGATCCAGGATGTTGGGGGTGCTTAAGGCACAAATAGACTTTGATACGAGGAGAGGCATTTTGTATTTGAAAGCGGCGCCAAATATCGATCAGGACCTTTTTATGGGGACAGACTTCTATCAAAACTTCGAGATCAAAGCTAGTTTTGGCAAGAGACTCTAGTGATCGAACGAAGGATCATGGGCTTCATTCGTAGGGGGAAGCGATGAACCCAAGAGAGTGATTTACGCAGAATGCGTTGGTATCGTGGAAGTGGGTAACGATCAGCGTGGTCAAGTAAATAAATTAATCGAGCAAGTATTATCGTCATGTTGCGTGTACGAGACGGTTGCACCGGTACTAAAATATCCTGCCCCTAGGGTTGTTGAGCAATTGCACTGATTTTTAGGGATGGTCGAGTAGTCTAGTCAATTTATCGAGCGAGATTCGGAGATAAAAATCCCAGTAGTTAAGTGACTGCGCAAGAAGCAAGCATGGGCATGGAGAGGGAAGCAGCAAAAAGCGTTTGATAAATTGAAGGGGGTTTTGACGGATGCGCCAGTATTAGCGTGGCCAGACTTTGCCAAGCTGTTCACCGTGCAGACCGACAGGAGTAACTACGCAATCAACGCTGTGTTAGCCCAAGTGCATAACGATGGTTAGCATCTAATCGTGTATGTGAGCCCTGTATTAACAGCGTCACAGAGAAGGAGTGTCTCGCGGTAATTTGGGCACTCAAGAAACTGTGACCGTACGTAGAGGTGTATTGGTTTACCGTGATTACTGATCACAGTGCTCTGAAGTGGATTAAAGACTTGCTCGAGCCAGCTGGATGACTAGCGAGGTGGGCGTTTGAGATGTCCTAATGGGACTTTGAGATCGTGCATCGTAAGGGCTTCATGAACCACATGCCGAACGCGGTATCTTGATTGTCGGGGAAAAGGAAGGAAGTAGCTGCCTTTGGTGAGATTTGCGACGAGTGGTACGTGAAAATGACGAAAGAGGTGGTCGAGCATATACTGAAGTATAAGGACTGGCACGTAAAGGACGGGAGACTTTATCGTCACCAGGTACATTTGTTGTTAGATCCGATCATGCATCGAGAGAAAAAGTGGTGACTATTAGTGCCGCATAATTATAAGGAGCGCATCATGACCGACGCACACTATTTGCCATCGAGCAGACATTTGGGGATCGAAAAGACTTGTGATCACGTAGCTCGTGAGTATTACTGGCGGGGAATGTATTATGACGTCAAGAGGTTTGTAAAAGCGTACGTATTGTGCCAGCAGTTTAAAGTATCGCAAGCAGCCTCGCAAGGGTTAATGGGTAAGCCCCATAAAGGGGCCCCCCCACGGTATAAAAGTGGCCATAGGTACTTGATTGTTTTTCAGGACTTATTAACGCGTTGAATCGAAGTTAAGCCATTTCATAAAGCCAATAGTAAAAGCGTAGTGCGAGCGTTAGAGAAGCTAATTTAATTCTGATGGGAGACGCTGGAGTACTTTTTGATGGATAATGGCTGCAAATTAAGTAATAAGTTGATCACTGAGACATTAAAGAAGTACGCTGTTCAGCATGTTTTCACGCCTTCCTACCATGCTCAAGCCAATCCTGTAGAGCGAACTAATCGGACTTTGAAGCAAATGAAAGCTATATTTTAGGGACCGATCATCGAAACTGGGATCAGCATGAACATGAGTTTCACTACGCAGTTAACACTGCAACTCAAGTGACGTTAAAAGTTTTGCCAGCGTTCTTGAACTATGGCAGAAATCCAAATCCAGTGAAAAGTCGACGCCGAGAGATCACATCTAAAGAGAAAATCGAGTGGATTTCCCTGGATGCGTGGGGGATCAAGTTAAGTGACTGGATGCGGTGCGCGACTTAGTCGCTAAACATGTTGAAGACGCAAGATCAAAACAGGAGAGGCACTATTATTGCGGACGCCACGATGTGCGTTTTAGCGTGGGCATGCAAACGACGAAGCGTACTCATCATAAGTCTAAAGCCACAAAGAAATTCTCAGCAAAACTAGCACCGAAGTTCAAGGACTGTACAAGATCGTCGCAGTCAAATCGCTGGTAATGTTTGTCATTCACGATGGAAATAAGGAGCGTGTTGCACACGTATTGGACATCAAGCGATATATACCCCGACGAGGGTAGCATAGCGCTTAATAGAAATTTCAAATTTTTTTTTGCGCCTATTGTCTTCTCCTTAACTTATTCTTATCCAGGCGTAAGTTCGATGTTAAAGTATCAAACAGCGATGCGACCTAGAGTCACTAACCAAGGGATCAGTGGGCTGCCAGTTAGCATACTCGGGTAAGTAATCGTCGCTTTCTTTTTACATTTTTATATACCCTTCAAACATTTTTTGGAGAAGACCAAACACTTGGAGGAATGTTTGTTTTAGGCAAGGGGAATATAACAGAGTCTATTTTCCCTTTTTCCTCTGCGCTGAGATGCGCCCTAAAGGGGAAAATTCATAAACACCCACTATAAAACTAATCAAGATCCAGGTTTGGTCCGTTATTTTGTTTCTTGTGTGAGAACGCGGAAAGAAGACATAGTGCCAAAGGAAAGCCCATGAGTGTGTAGTTCTACTATATAAGGGTCTACCTGTATAGTTGTGTATTCTAAAATATGTGTTATTATCGCGTCATTATACTAAACCAGTGTTGCTTTATCGATGAGAAGTGTAAGTATACATATGTATCTGTATTAAGTGTATGTACTAGAAATTGCGTCTTCTTCGAGTGTGTGTGAATGATGTTCTGTCAGTAAGATTCAGAAGCATGTAGGTAGATATAGTGTGGTAATGCGCAAGGCTGCACTGATTGGTGGGCCTGACGCGTCACTTCTGTAGTAGCATCCACGTGAACCAGAGCTCCCGAGTTTTCACGATTCCTGTAGTTGAGAGAGAGAAAGAGAAAGAGCCAGAGAATCAAGAGAGAAGGAGAAAAAGACAAGGAAAGCCAGCGATCACGATCAGCCTGCCGTACCCGACCTTGCGCCCGACGACCAAGAAACCATCACCACCGTCATCCGTTGTCAACTGTGAGGTCAAGGTCACCATCCGATTCAGTCTCTGAAGAAGAGACTAAGATGATAAACCCCAAGGTAAAGTAGCGTGTAGAGTTGTCACGAGAAGTAGTGCATGGGAGGGTGTGTGTGTGTGTATCAGCTGCGTATAGCCAGGGTGAGCCACGGAAGCCGGCCCCTGGGATCGTGCCTCGAAGAGATCGTTAGAGCAAGAGCGGGTGAGAGAGAAGCGAGATTGTTGGAATTCGTGCCGTGGCGCAGCGCTGGATCGCGACGTGATTTTATGGGCCAAGACGCCCACGTTATTGTAGTAACGAATAAATTAAACTTAACAATCTGAGAAGTCCGCCTTTCATGTCGTTATTTGCAGACCATTGCCAGACAGCGTGTTCTTTCAGGCCATGGGACTTGTTTTTTCCTAGGAGAGTAGCTTGCTTTCGGACGGGCTACTCCCAGCGAGACTTCCTGTAGGTGAGAGTCTCCAGGAGCCAAACTGAGTTTGGCCAAGCCACCAGCGTCATTAAGCAGTGGTATTTTTTGCATTTTAGGTGCAGTGCCATTCGCGTTGTTTTCAGTGCAGCCATCGGTGATAATTTAAGTATCTTTGAGCGTTGCTTCAGGACCGCCCTGGCCGGGACACTCTACGTGTTGCAGAGCGAGAAAACGCAACGTTAACTGCTATAAATAAGTCCTATGCTATAAGTTACTTTTTTAAGAAAAAAACTTAGGACGTCATAAGATTTTTCTTTTTTCTTGGCTTCAGGGCTTCCATTGTTTTCTTAAATCAGTGTCAGGCCTTCAAAATTCAGAAAAAATTTATTTAATGCTACTGATGAAATGCTTCTACAATGAAGGTAGAAATTTACAATGAAGAAATAAGAAGGATAATAAACAAGGCACTCTAAGGTTCTACATCTTACCTGCAGTATCAGTGCTACAAGAGTTGAGCATTAAATAAGCCTTTTTAAGTTCTAATTAGCACAACATCGCTCTCTTTTACTTTTAGTTTTAAGGTACTTGTCGATGGCGTCACTAACCTTGTTTCACTGAAATATTGCCATGGCTGTCGGCTACTCACCTATCACTTGACTTTTTTGGCATTGCAAGCTATGGCTTGGCTTTTTTGACGCTGCTGTTTGCGCTTGGTTTTTCCAGTATTGCCGTCTGTACTGATAGTTATTTGGCGCTGCTAGCTGCGTTTAATTTTCTTGATATCACCGGTAACTTTTGGTCATTTTTCGTTCCTCCATATTGATCAAAAAAATTGAGCAAGCGTTCAAAGAAGAAACAAGTAAAGGGGTTACATCCATTTTGTTCATTGTTCATCGTAGTCAGGGAAGTGACTCTTGCCAGTATGTTGGTCAAGTCTTTGGTTATTTACGAGACCATGGAACAATTATGAATTTCAGAAGGTTCTGTGGAAAAAAATGACAGTTATTACTTAAATAAGTATAAAAACATAAAGCATGGGAGAAAATTATTGATGAATCAGGTTTGCCGAGTAAGTTTGTTTGTTTATATTCTAAAAAATACGTCTAATGAGGTGACTACCGTAAATACGCAAAACAGTTTTTTCACGTAAGCTTGTTTGTTCTTCAGAAGTTCACCGTAATAAGTGACGTTAAGTTAAAGAGTAGCTTCTTAAGAACGTGGGACTTATACACACGTAAAGAATTAAGTTCGAGCATGAACAGGTAAAAAACTAAAACTTATAAACAAAATTTGTGGAAGTACACGTAAAGCTACTTTAAACTTAAACATAAATTTAACAGACACGAAAATCTGCAGAGAGAGAGAGAGAGACTCTCCACGTACTAAGGATACTTTGAGAAGCCTTTGGAAAGAAAAACAACACTTCGAATCCTTGTGCGCATGCTTACAAAGCATTATATTCGAGTAAGAGTTTAAATATTTGCTAAGCTTTTTTTTTTAAATGATCTAATAATGCTTATCTAAAACTCATCCTTAATACGCAATCTTTTATCTAGTGACGATGTATTAGTAATAATGAGTCCTACAAATGAGTAACGCATTTTTTTTTCTTTTAAAAGATAAACTTTAAAGTAAGTAAAAGAGCCATTAAGCTAGGTTTAACAAAGAAACAGTAAACAGTTGGTTGAACAGTCTACATTGTTAGTTTATGCTGTTTCTTAACGACTTAGCTTTGTCCATCGAAGGTTCTTAAAATTAAGCGAGCTAATTTGAAGAAAATAAGATTTTTATTTTGAGAAATTTAAGTCAAGACAAATCAGACATGATTTTTAAGTATGTAAATACTACAGAGCAATATTTACGCTTGAAAAAAAAATCTGCCCTTTTGGAATGGAATTAGAAATTTATGGAATACCTAATTAAAATTCTGCACGAAAAACATTAATTTCTTTGAGCACACAAAAGTAAAATTGTTTTTAAATATTTTTACTTTGATAATGACATTATCTGTATGGTAAAAGTAAAAATGTATGGCAAAACGTATCTTTTCAAGACAATCTGCCGTCAATTAAGAAACTATTAAAAGAAGCGCAGCAAACTGCCCTAACTAAAATGGTTGATTGGGAGTAAACATTTGAATCGTAAATGAAAAAATGTTTTACAAAATAAGATACTAGTAGTTGTTTCAGATCTTTGGCTCGACACAACAAACCCCTACCACTTACATAAAAGCTTTTTATGATGAGCATGCGGGGCGGGAGACATACTCCAACCATTTTTGGGTTTACCTTTCAACTGTCTGTGCGGATAGAGGGCTTCCCCACTTTTTGGTTACTAAAGAGGTTTAAATTTTTCTCTCTCGCTAAGCATGGGTATACTTTTCATATTAATAGGTTTCTCTGATAGGAAGAGTCCAAAATATTCTCTAATTTTTTCTTCTTCATGACATCAAAGTAAAATGTAATTTACAAGAATGTAGCATAAATTTTAGGGAAGTCATATCAAAGGTTAGTACGTTTACTAGTTTGTTTCAGAATTTAATGCTTTTACAAGTGCAAACGTATATTATAACGCAATATTATGTATAAAATTACATACGTATTCTTTTGTTAAACATTCACACTTTGTCGTATCTGTAGACATGATGTACCATACACACTCTCCAAATGTAAATAATTTACATCTTTTACAATTTTTCTCACAACATCGTGTCTATAAGAATTGATTTTCACCTTATACTTTTAAGAACCTTTAGTTGAAATACAATCTACAAATTTTAACCCAACAGTAGGCATGAAATCGTTTAAATCACTCAATTTACGATAGTTAAAATTAATACATTTGACAATAAATTCGCTTAAATAATAGAAGGCCACTTTTCTTAGAACTAAAGTACGACGGTATTGCTTCGCGATAATACCACCAACACTTTGTTTTCATCCTTCTTTAAGCTCAATAGCCTTGTCATTATAACTTACAGTAAACTTTAGGGACGAGTTGGAGCCATAAATTTTGATGTCCTGCAAGTTGCTGTCGTCCGTGGTAAAATACTTCTCAATTTCTGTAATCACCAATTTCAATTCATTTCAATCCAAAATTTTGAAAGAAATTCCTTGAAAATCTGTGCTTAATAGACGAACTACAGGCTCCTTATCGTTGTCAAGTAATTTCTTATATTCTACACCAACTACGACTTTTTTGGCAAACGATTTATTGAACCCATAAAGCTTACAAAAAATCTGCGGAGGTTACTGTTGATACTGCTTTACGCTTGAGAGATCGATTGCTACTGACTCCCCAACCCTCTTTTTCTAGACCTCCATTTTCCTGTTTAACTGTATTGATGATCTGATGATTAGACAGAGACTAACGACTAATCCGACTTTTTTATACTAGTTGTAGCTTGAAAGAGATAGTATAAAGAATGTTTGGAGGTGGTAAGTCTCGTTATAGCATGTAAAATTGCGACGATAACACATCCAGAAGAACATTTATTGAAACAAGTATGATCGTGTATTTCGCATGGATATAAAATGCTGAGTATGAAATTTTTTACAAACAATAAACACATAGAGGTAAGTCACTAGACGTTCAGAAGTATGCAGACTAGCAATCACAAGTATATTCATGAATAAACTTATATCAAGGACGGTTTATTGACATTTTTTCGTTACATATTACCAGACAACCACTGCCACCCGACACTGAGCCTTTAAAATTCTTTTTGCTACACCTCAATGAAATGAAACATTTAAATAGAAAATTGTCGAGAAATCTTTAAAAACCCGAACTATTGCTCACGTAAGACAAAAACATCGAACAAAACCGACCACAAACGATTAAAGATATGCTTAGTAACTGTTTAACATTCTAAAGTAGTTTCTTACAATTTTTACGACATCTATTAATGTTCTTTGGTTAATAAGGTTAAATACCATAGCTATCAAAACATAAACCATTGAAATATGTATCAACGTGTATAGCAACCCTATGCATATCTGATTTTGTGTGAACATCAGTACAAATGACGAGTGCTGCCGGTTTCGTCCACACCCGTGAGATATGATTAGCTGGGAGCACACCGGTGGTATGCGTTGTGATTTGGACAAGATTTGCAGTATCTGTGAGCTATCTATTACGTTTACAGGACTAAGATTTCAATTTATGAGCGTTACTTCAGGCACACCAATATTTTTGATAATTTGGTTTTTATGCGTAATGCATACAATACACTTTCGATGACAAATCTTTTAAAGACGGACAGTCAATTATGTGTTCCAAATTTATTACTTGACAAAGATCTATTTTCTGTGAATCGTTCTATTTTTTGCAAATTCTAAGGTAAATTTTTCTTGCACTTTTTCCGATATTATTGAAAATTCTAAAAATTTATTTTAAAGGTACTTCACCTTAAAAGTAATTAAGTCCTTGGAAATGTCGAGACAACCAAATATTCTGTCGTGGCGCCTTTTTACTAAATTTTTGCAAGTGGCTAAAAGATGTCACTACCCAATGTGTGGAAGAGTCATTGTTCAAAGCAACTTCTTTCGGTACCGTTGCGTCTTTTCTCACCTTGAAATACTAAATGTTAACTACGAAGTCCATTGCAATTTATGGATGGTTAAGCGAACCAACAAAAACTTAACTGAAAGACGATGGTCGTGTCGAAGCAGTGAGTGTAAGTATATGTAGTAAGTGGCACTATGTAGCCGCTAAGTTCGACCATAATTTGACGTGACGCATCGATTTCGAGAATATTTTCGTACCCAACATACATTGTACAATTAACAGTAAAAGTTAGAGCATTGACAAGTTAAACGTTCGATCTAATGCTGCCATGTTGAATCAGGTTTAAAAGAGAGAACTCGTTGGCCAATAAATCTAGTATCAAATCAACAGCAAAGGGACAGTAACCATTGGGATATGATTCACAATCGATTTAATTTACTTCATTGAGAAAGTAAACGCTAGTTCTTGAGAACAAAGTAAAATAAGCATTTAAATTTACATTATTCGTTTTAAAGTCTGGCTATAATAGTTAAGAAGAAATAAGAACACCACAAATGCTAATAACAAAGAAATAATATATTAAAATAATAAAAATCACACGGATTTATAGTATGGTCGCCATTACAAGCTTAATTTTTTACGGAAGTGACGATTGTCCGCTTAGGTGACTAGACCAAAACAATATTATCTGAAGTTTCGCCACAAATACCTCTATGCATCGTCACAGCATTCACTTCGATACGCGTAAATGAATATTTTTCTGTACTTTTTGACAGAGCATTGGTATGGGCTAATAAAACGGATGGACTTATTTTAACGTGTCTCACTAAAAGATTTGCTTCTTCGATGCAAATAAAAACCAAGTCAGAAGTGTCTGTGAGACAAAATGCATCGTCAGATCTTTCTAATCGCATTTTTACCTTAATGCCATTGATAATTAATTTTTCCTGATTGCATACATTGCAATGAAGATGACCAATCAGATCAATCGATTTTTTTGCAATTAGTAGTGTACGTCACGTGACAAGCCCCGTGTTGGCGTCCAGCACATCGTCCATTTTCCTTGCCGAATTGTCGCACCATAATGCACTCGTTAAGTAGGATGATTTTGCCACAGGTTCATAATTTAATAAAGTTTCTAAATACGCTCTGTAATCGTACGCATTGTTAGGAGGTGATACAGATTTCTGATTATAAAACACATCGACTTCATTGAACAATAAATGCATAAAATGATTCACCGTTTGCGTCTTTCAGTTTTTAGATGCTTCGTTAGCATTCACTTCTTCATTTTTATTGACCGCCAACTTGACACGAAGACTCAGCATCATGTGCGTGAGATAACTGTATTTATCACTATTACCTAGTACGACAAATTCGATGTTTGAATCATACGTGAGTGATAATATCGGGTTGTTTTGAATTCAGTGTAAGACTTGCCAGATGGACGGATTAAATTTTATTTTTCTCCAAGCAAAGATTTGTTGCACTTTTAAAGTCCAAGATCTTACATAATTTTTTGGACAATAGTAAGTGATACATGTATTCACTGCATGGGGTTTTGGAACAGACTAACTTAGCCACTACGTTATCATATCTTTCTAAACTAAAAACCACGTGATCTCGCGTTGTGTTAAAGCTATAGATTTCTAATATCAATTTTTTGATTTTTACGTATAGACAAGAGCGTATGTAATAATGCACACGAATTACAGGACGATCTCTGCGTACATTATTGTGTAGCCCTGGTATACATTTTACGGTCTTATTTCTTTCGGTATCTTTTTTTTAAGCATGTTAAAACGTTAATGGTGATCTAATCTCTGTTATACCAACACTCCATCGACCTTGCAAACTAATTTTCTGACGGAATCTTGTCTCGTAGTGCACAGTAGTATTATCAGGGTAACACTGCATGCTACTGTTGCTAGGCAAGACGATGTAAGATTTGTTCTTTAATTTATATCTTTTAAATAATAACCGTACACCCAGAAATTAGATTTTTCAGGAAATCACTTCCTAATACTTCTTAGAACGTCCCTTACCTGGACTTTTAAATATCTTGTCAACCTAAAAGAAGATCTCGTTCAATTCTTTTCACACTCTGCTTATCTTTACCTTGTAAAAGAAACAGTTAATGTCTTCGTCAGCCAAATCTCTAAAAATAAATACTGGAGGTCGTTGCATGCAACAGATACTTCTAACTCTAAATAACTCTAAAGTCCAACCACTTTCGTAACCTTTGGCAAAAACACTTCTCGTCTTACTGATATGAACTGAATCTCCAACGTTGGTCTTTGGATATTTATAAATATCTTTCTAATATCATTGCTTTGTGTTTTTTCGTGCTTGTGTAACATTGTGAAAAGTCACGTCAGCTGGCGCTATCTTTGTCGTTGAATGCTTCGTGCAATTATATGCCTCTAATATAGTTGGAAGAATGTCGACGAAGCGTCAATTGTTTGTATGTGTAAGGTATTGCAAAAGTTTTTTTTTAATAGTTCTCATGAAACGTCCAGCTAATGCAGCCCTTGTCTGTTGGCTACGTGCTACTCTGTATTCAGTTTTATTGTATCGTAAAACGGATTTCATTTCAAGCCCTACAAATTCTTTACCCATATCCGTTTGAAAAAACATTCGTGTTTGATAGTCACTTCTTGTTAAAATATGTTAAAATGCTTTGGCGACGTTGTACTATTCGTGATAGGTACCACCCAAACGTATTTGCTAATGACATCGATGACAAGAAGAACCTTAGCATATCCATCATAGTAAGTTTTTAAAGCTCTTATGTCCCTCAAATCAGCTTTCTACTTGTCATCAAAGTTACACACGTTATAGCTACAACTAGAAAAGCAATTTCTTATCGGTCTATGTTAATTATAGATATCTTGACTCTTTAGCTAACTTATAACGTTCTTTTGCAAAAACTTATTTTTCACAGCACTTGCGAATTTGTTACCACCAGCTTATGCAGCTGGTTGCGCCCCTCCCACTAAAGATTTTACAAAATCTTATGCATTATTTTTTTTTCTTTTTCTTTGTAGACTTAGTCCAAATGGCTCTCTTGATGCATGAAAAAAACGTAGTTAAATTTAAAAAAAAATCTAATTCAAAGTGATTTTTTCATAAGGTTACACTTAAAATTAAAAATTCTTTAAATTTAAAGAGGCTCCATCGCCTACTGCAGTAGTCAATTCAGTGACGATCGATGCGATGTCACTAGATGAAAACTTTCTTTCATACTAGTAGTACGTTGGTAATGAAGTTTGTTTCAATTTCAACTGAATCCACCTGCTATTATATATAGTTTACTACATGTTTATACAGTCAGCTGTCAAATAATTTAATATCAATAATTGCCATAATTTACTGCGTTATTTACAAACATAAATTAAAAAATCATAAAAGTTTCCATGTTATTATACAAAATTTAAATTTTTTTTAATTGCGCACGCTCCCTTAACTAATATGTCCGGCAGTGTTTGTCACTGCACTTACCAAGTAACTGCAGACCAAAACAGTATTTCAGCTATTTTATAAATTTTTTCATCGCCAACGCCTATAAAGTCACCCGGTTTCTTAAAGATGAGAGTGTCAGTGTTACGATAAGTACTGTGTTAAGCGAGCTCAAAAAGTGCTGACTTAGTATTGAATTATCTCCGGATTTTGATCGCCAACCCATAAAAATGAAGATACCATTTTATTCAGCGCGATCTCAACTTTAATAATATATTTGTTCAAGTTCTTGTTTATTTCGTGATGGAGCCTCCTTAACATGTAAAAAAGGTTACAGTTCAACTATCTGCTATTCTATGATGGTATTTCTTATTTTCTTACGAAGTTGTTTCGAAAGCTTTGGAAGATTCGATAAAAGAGCACAGTCTTTTACTGGCCAGCTACCATGTTGTTATATTTTATTGTGACATATATTTTTTTTTACAATTATTCTGTTATTAAATATTAAAATGTATATTAAAACTACGTCCTACTAAGGTAGTAATACTTATTCCAACGATGATTGCACCACCTTTATACATAATATTGTGTCATACGAGGTATGCTTATATTCATGATTATGTCACTTGCCATATTATTGATAGAAGTACAACTTCTCACTTGGCTACCCAAGCACTCATTGTTCACTGGTTTTTTTGCGTGATCCATGTGTGTTACAGGATTGACAACATTACTCCGAGAAAAGGACCCAACAAAGCAGTTCAGAAAGTTTCTCCCTGTTGTACGATGATTTTTTTCTTTGATGAGGGATAAATTTTTGCGTTCACGAGCTCTCTGATAACGCTAGCGTGTCTATGCAAGCGTTTCTTGTGTGCCAGAGTTAGCTAAACAATTTCTTCGAGAATGTTTAATGCACACACACAAATGTACTTGATGAGCGTCTTATTGGCTTTGCACAACAATTTTCTTTGTTGTTCAGTGTCAAAATAATAAAAAGCTTTTGAAATGACCAAACGGGAAACGTTACTTGGGCACCACTTCAACGATATGACTAGAACTTGATTCATCATGTCACTTCCTTTCATCTGTTTTTTAACCACGTATACGTACAAATACTTGTCATCCGGAAAAATAAAAACTCGAAATTGACAAGTATCCGGTATCGAAAATTGTATTTTGCTTGAAATCCAAGAAAAGGTGACCAAATGGCCTCTAAATTGCGTCCCAATATGCTTCTTGCAAGAACCGAAGATTGTTTGGACACACGTATTTCAAAAGATATTGTATTTGTGAGAGATCTCGTGAATTTCTGAAGATGATAATGTATTGCGAGTGGAGCAATAAGTCGTGTTGACCCTTACCTTAATAAAATGTATTTTGCGTAGTCATGATTACGCTCAAATTGTTATGACTCCTAACTTCGTAAATAAGTCAACGATACCGCTACTACCAGATAGTTTGCGCATTAAATCATTAATAATAACCAGATTTGATATATGGTGGCCCGCCAAATCGCTATTTTGTAGTAATACCTTGTGTAACTTGATATTGCTCCCAAGATCATGGTAACCAGACTGCCACTTATCGTAACAAAAAATGACTTACTCAAAGCGAGTATCATTCATACAGTTAATGTGTCATAAAAACCATCTGACAAACTTAATCTTGCTGCAACCTGCAGGTCCACTCAGTGAACAAGTCCATGGATGTTGTCATTGCGTATCCATGCTGTCAAACTTAACTCTATTGAAAAACTGATTGACAGTGGCAGGGGCCTCCAAGTGCCATTTGCAAAGCCGCAAGTTCTTTTGGAACGCTAGTGCAAAGGCAGCTCGTGCAGTCAATCAGCTTGTTTTGCCAGGTTTGACCATTAATTGAGATCTTTTTTCCGCCGCCATCACTCGTAAATGGCTTGCACAACCAATCAGCTTTCAACGTCGTGGTGGTTGGAGCACTTATTGCACATGATCAAGATTACTTTATCATAAAGCTTTCTCCTTATTCATGGTGGTTATGAGGTTAAAGTTACCGGAGTAACTGCCATTAAGATATTAATTTTTTCAAGGATACGGATTTGTGGTAAAGAATGAGCTGATGTTACAGTTTACGAAACATGTACCAAGTTTTATTAAACATTTGTCGCAACAGTTATAAGAATGTACTGACATGGGTAGAAAAAAAATGTTGTCTTCGTGGTTAAAGGTTTGTGGTGAAGAATGTGCTGATATCTTTCTTTTAAATATGTATCGTCATTTATAAAACATCCAATGCAACACTGACACTAGTCTCAGGTTATCAGTTATATTTTTAACTAGTATAAATAAGTAATGTGTTAGTTCTAAAAAGGTTCAATTTTTGCAATTGGATCAATTTTTTTTCATGGCTTTGTATCTGTTTTTTTCAGGTTCAGAAAAGTATTTTAAGAAACGTATTTTTTCTCCGTAAGTTCTTTTTACAAGTAGCTTCCGACCATGCTCATCATCATCATCATCATTATTTTCATGATTATCGTTCCTACAGCTAGCCGATGGAGCGTTTGATTTGCTATGTCTTGATCCCATTTTGTTTACTTGTTGATGCATAAGCTGTGAAAAGGGAAATGATTAAACTAACAGCTTTGTCGCACCTCAACCAAGTGAGTCTTTTCCTCTACTCTCATGTATAATATCCCCTATCCTGCGACATCACGTTTGTAACCGTATGAATTACTTCTGGTCACGCTGTAAAAAGATCTTTAACTGTAGATTTTTTTACACATTTTTATTTTTGGTTGAGTCACTACATCGTGAAAAATTGTGATACGAATGGAAAAATTCGACAGTGTTGTTTCCGTTAAATTAGTTATAATAACTATACAAATCGTATCGAAATGTATCTTCAGTCTATTGCTGTAACTAAATTAAATACATTTTCTTTTGCAAACGTCATCTTCCCTACCATTGGATTTTTCAATCTTATATACGCTGAAATTCGGTCTGCTAAATAACAATGAAGAAATGTAAATGCCAACTCCTTTATCAGCCAATTTGTCAGTGAGACTGCCTAGCGTCATGCAAATAGGTAAATCGTTCGGTCCTTTTTGGGAGACTCAAAAACGGAATCAGTGTAGTAATAAGGAGCAAGTTTTCTTAGAAAATACAGAAATTTGAAAAGTTTCAAACGTGCTTGTGCTGTCATGAAAGCAGTGACCACAACGTTAGTTGATGGTTATGACGTCAAGTCCTCAATTTTATAATTCTAGTTAACTTACAAAGTATTATCGTTGGTGGGTAAAGTACCATTTTTATGGATTTCTGAACTCGTAAGTACACCCATCAATCTTTTAGGGACCGTTACCACCTCAGACTTTGTAAAATTTTCACGTTAGCCAAATTAACCTCACAAATAATTGAGTTTTAATTTTGTGACAGATTTTAAGCCAAGATTAGGGTTTAATTTATTTTTGTTGAGATTTATTTCTTCAGTTATGCAAGTGTCGTCAACATAGGACTCCTTTGGGTTTTTTCTTCAAAAAATTTGTTTATATAATGTCCTTATAATCCTCTTTTTTTTAATTGTAGTATGTTACCTGATATAAATCTTATTTGTAAACATTTTCAACAATATAACCTACTTGAACAGCAACCTTGACTTCCTTGGATACCCACATACCTGTTAAAATGTGGGATCGTTTATCGTCATGGATACTGTACTTTTGAAACATTTTCTCGGAACACTTACGGCACAAAGGAAAAATATGCTTACAGTGTACTTTTACTAGTAATACAGGACAATAAAAATTTCTAGGTAGTAGCACATCACACATTATTTAACCGTTTACTTTGAAAAAATTGCTATTGTTACGCTCTATTTTTTTTGACTCTGCTTCTTTAGAGTATGACAATCGATGGCCAATGGGGAATGTATCTTGTTTGCAAATATATGGATATAAAGAGCATACATAGAGCATAAAGCAGGTTTTCACGTATTTCTTGGTTAAAGTAGCATTCTTATTTTTCTATTAACTCATAATTTAACTTTCTTATCTTTTCGTTAATCCTGCAAGTTTTTTCTTATCTATCACTCATTGTATCTTCGGTCGTCAAAATTGTATCTTGGTTTATTTGATAACATCGTGGTCAACCGTGCCTTGAAAGCTACCTTAAAGTTGTAATACGATTCCACGATAATTATGCATACTGTCTAGAACAGTACAGTATCAGTAAGTACAAGGATACTTTCTGGTGAGCATTCTTTCTCTTGGCAGTGTTCAACGTGCTCGATACATCACTGAAGAACATGTTTTCACATTGAATTAATCTATTTTAAAGATATTTTAGATTGATTGTCAGCCACTCTGTCACCTTTTTGTTGTATTATACAAATTAGATTTTTCTCTAGAAACTTTTTTTCATACACATGCATGCTGGTCGACGCGGTCGTTATACGTTTCCCAAAAGGGTCCACCTAGAATTTTTCAAAGATTTGTAGAAAAGTTCAGTAAGCTTATCTTAAAATTATCACGTCTTGCTTACAATATCTTATAATTTTATTTCTAAAGTCAAATATATAATTATTTTCCACTAGTTCCATGTACTATTTTAAAAACTGATCTTCGTTTTTCGTATGCATGCTATCGGATCAATACACGTCGAGCAGCAGTAGAGGACCTATGTATGATTGATACTCAGGTTTGTCAAAAAAAATGTAGAAAATACCTTTTTTAATTTCCAACAGACCATGCGACGTGGGAAAGCCGCTTTAAGGCACATTAAGAAATGAGACCACTGATAAATGTTGTCTTTATAAATTTCATTAATATTATTTCAGATCTGTTGATTATAATGGATGTTACGACGCTTTTTGTGTGTTTCTACACTGTCTACTTTGTCTACTTAAAAATAAGTTGAGCATCGAATTCTTGTGCATTGTGAGCTACGCAAATGGCCTTGTCAGAATTTTTGGTGATCCGAAGCAAGATCTACCAATTGTTCGATTTGATTAGGTTAAAAAATATATTTTCGAATGCCGCAATAATCAGAGTTTATTGAAATATCTTGTACTTTGCTGCAAACATTATAAACGTCTTGAACAATACACAGAACAACTTGATGAGTGTCATCCGTTGCGCTCAGAATCGTAGAATAGTATAAGAAAATTTTGTTTTTTGCTGCACAATTTTAACAGTTCAATGTAACATTAATGATTAACGAGTCAATACTCTTCATAATTGCAGCAAAAAAAGATATCGCATTGATGTTTATGTTTCTTGTTCAATATTCACACAATTTTACAAAATAACGGGCCAATTTGAATTTTTTTGCAAACGGCAACAGATTTATGGTACTAGCCTTTTTTTTAACAACTTTAAGAATATGTCAAGTTCAAAAATAATTTTTGACACAAATCACACTTTTTCAAGAATTCATCACACCGCAAAAAGCAGATTGTATATACTTGTAGCACTTGTTTAAGCATCTGTGATCCTCGATACGCCAATTACCTTTAATGTATGACATATAGTATCCGCAACTACCGTTTGTACCAATAAAATTCAGTACAGGCTTGTTATGCTCAGCATTTTTAAAGTTCATGAATTGTAACAGTAAAACAATTAACAATTTATCCTTAAGTCTTTAAGATTAAATAAGTACCATCTTACAGGGGCCTATGACCATGCCCGAGCTTTTAGAACGAATAAACGGCAATTGGCAACCTCTTTGAAAGAATCCACCGGCTGTTTGAATCCGGTGCAAGCCCAGGTAACTGCCGCGGGCCCCACGGATTCTAAAAGGGGGGGGGGGAGGTACAAAGATGCGTTTCATGGCCAACCAGGACTGTTTAACGTTCCATGGCCTTAGCTTACAGATACAGAACAAAGAGTAAGCCTTTTCAGCATTGGCAGTAACTTTAGCGAGGGTAGTAATGTGACTGTCTGCAGCAACCAGACGCAAGATGAACTTGCCTTACTGGAAAGTTAGGACGCTGAGCTGAAAGTTGAGAGAATGCAAGAGATTGAGCAAGTTTAATCAACAACAAGAGAGATTAAAGAGACGCTTGAGGTAACTAAGGAAAGTTATGGGAACACTTCAAACGCCGGTAATAACGGTCTAAAAGCTGCTTTTAAACACTTAGAAGTAGCTAAGTTGACTAGAATAAGCGTTTTTTTAAAGGAACAGAATGTCAAAAAAAGTTAGAAAGAATGTTTTAAATCCCTGCAATACAAAAAACACAGAAGAGATAATTTCTGACGGCATGTTCAGAAAAGAACCCTGAACACTACGCTTAAGAAAATAGAACGGGTTGATATAAACAGAAGTTACCAGACAGTCCCAAAAAGCACTAACAGGCCATGTTTAAAAAAAAAAAAAAAAACAGGCAGAGGCGAACAAGAAGAGGTTCTCTTGAATGACAAAAAAGACCAAAATAAGTGATTTGACCCGGAAACCACAGTACTGGTCAAGATGGCTGAAAGACAGACTATTTTAACGTGTGAAGACAATAAAGGCGAATTTTGCCCCTGACTAGGCCAATGCATTAGTTAAAAGTGTTGTAACCACAAGGAAAGGAGACATACTGATTAAAGCTAAAAGTGTTAAGGATACAATTGTATTCTCACAACCAATTAAGACGTTCATAGCTAGACAGGGAACTGTCAAAATGAGAACAAAAAAAATATTACTAGAGATCCGAGACCTGGACGCTACTATCAAGGAAGACGAAGTTAGAGAGGCTTTTGTCAAGACTTTTGGACTAAATAGCCAGGAGTCTAAAGTAGCTCTCTTAACACTAAACATTAGAGGACAGAAGTTAGCGTTGATAACGGTAGACGAAGCAACAGCTAGATAAGCAGAGAATAAAGGCAGTCTAAGAGTTGACTTCGTAAGCTGTCAAATCTGACGAAGAATCAAAGTAACAAGATGTTACCAATGCCTAGAATATGGACATGTCTCAGGCAACTGTAAAGAAGAAAGTGAGTCCAAGACTTGCTTCTGGTGAGAAAGCCGCAACCACTCAAAGAAAAAGAGTTCAGGCACAGCACGATGTTTTCTTTGTCCAACAACGGACAACAATCACAGAGCCAGCAGTAGGAGCTGCCCGCTGTTAAGAAAGGCGCTAGAAGAGGTTAGGAAAAGGGCTTAAGCAGGACGCACATAAGGGAGGAGGGCTTTGAGTATGAAGGTGGGCTTATGTTGACCCACACTGCTTTAAGTACTTGTACATGTCAGCAAGAAAAAGCACCAAGCTTATAGTGGTGCTTGCTAAGTCCTTGTCAGGACTTAAGAGGATTGGACCCTTTGGAAAATGGTGGCAAGCTTGCTTGTTGATGCTGTAAGATGCAATGGTCTTCCTGGTGGCTTCACCCTTAAGTAATAATTATGCAGTTCTAGAGTTTAACTTAAGCCACGTGGCATAGGGAATGGGGTTTAAAGGGTATGCGTGATCAAATAAAAAAAAACCACTGAGTCTTATATAACCACTGTCTCTGTAGTGTACCTTAATGCATTTCCTTTCCCTAAAAAAAAAAAAAAAAATAAAATAAAAACTACTTCTACTACAACTTTTACCACAACTACTAGTACTACTGATACTACTACTACTATTACTTTTTTTTTGTGGAGAGAGGAGAAATGCATTGAGGCACACCACAGGGACAGTGGTAGTGTGGGACAAGGTAAATTTTTTTTATTAGACCACCCATACTCTCTAAGCACCCCCCCAAGCCACGTGGCTTCTATTCCACTACGTTAGCATTACTTCAGGATGAAGCCACCAGAAAGATCATTGCATCTCACAGCATTAATGAGCTAACTTGCCACCATTTGCTAAAAGGTGACGATCCTCTCAAGTCCTACAAAGGACTCGGGGTCCCTAAGAACTAGCACGCTGTCTAGCGCTCCAAAGTAGGCCGCTGACCTAGCAAGGACTATAATAAGATTGATGTTTTTTCTTTCTGATAGGTAAAAGTACCTAGCGCAGCGTCTACATAAGCCTGCCTTCTAACTCAAGGCCCCCTTGCCTTATTTTCATCCTGATTGAGCCTTTCACCTAACCTCTGCTAATGCTCTTCTAAATAACGGGCAGCTGTCACTGCCTGCTTCTTGTCTGTCGTTAGGCGAAGGAAATACCGTGCTGTGTCTGGACATTTTTTTGTTCGGTGGTTTGATCTTCTACACCATAGGCAAAGATTACATCAGTTTTTTTATTTATAATTGCCTCAAACGTGTTCATATCCCAGGCATTTGTAACATCTTATTACTTCGATTCTTCTTCAGATTCGGCAGCTTACAAAGCCGAGCCGTAACCTGCAATCCTCCTCTGCTTGTCTGGCAGTTCTTTCGTCCACTGTAATTAACGCCAGCCCTTGTCCTCTGGCATTTAATTTTAAGAAAGCTACTTTTAACTCCTAAGTCTAAAAGTCCTAGCGCAAGCTTCTTTTACGTCATCCTCCTTTACAATAGCATCTAGGTCTTGGCCCTCTAGTGTCACTTTTTTGTTACTCATTTTGACAGTACACTGATCAGCTACTGACTTTTTAATTTGCTGTGAAAATGCCATAGCATTCTCTACACCTTTAGCCTTAATAAGTATGTTTTCTTTCTTTGTAGTACCAACACTTTAGTCTGCCGCATTAGCTTTATCAGGGTCAAAGTTCATCTTCATCGTTTTAAGCACCTTTGCAAGGGTCTGCTATTCGGCTTTCTTCACTACTACTGTTGTTATCACGTCCATTTCTTTCTTTTGGCTTGTTTTGTCATTCCTAAAAATAACTTCTTGTTTGCCTTTGCCTGTGTTCTTTTTCTTTAAAGACATGGTTTACTGACGTTTCTCAGAGCTGTCCGATGGGCTTTTGTTTCTTTCACCTTGTTCTATTTTCTTTAGGGCAGTTTTCAAGGTTTTGTTGTGTACATGCTGTCAAAAATTATCTTGCCTCTGTTATCTATACTTCAGGGATACAAATAACGCTATTTAAGAATTTCAAAACGCTGCTTCTTCATAAAAAGGCCTTTTCTCATTACCTCTGCCTTTTAAAAGTGTTTAAGCACTGCTTTTAGCCCATTTTTACCAGCGTTTGCTGTGTAACCGTACTTATCATTAATTGCATTTAGCGTCTTTGGAATATCTTCAGTTGCTGATTGGACTTTATCAGTTACTTGTTGTCGCTTTCCTTTGAGCTCAGCACCATTTTCTTCTAAAAAATCAAGCTTTTTCTGGGTCGGGCTGCTAAATACCTACATGTTGCTGTCCTTGCTGTCGCTGGTGCCAACACTCGACAGGCTTTCTCTTCGTTCTTTGTCTGTTAGAAAGGGCCATAAAACATTAAGCAGTCCCTGTCAGCTATAAGACACGTCTTTGTGACCTTTTCCGAAATTCGTGGGGCCTCTAACAGTCACCTGGGCTTTGACTGGATCAGAACTGCCGTCGAATTTCCTCAAAAAGGTTACCGCCTGGGGTAAAAGTTTTGCATCAACGTTTTTTATGATAGCTTTTTTTTTAATGACATACTGACCCACGAAGGCCAGCACTACCTTTTTTTTCAAAAAATGAGCATTACAAGAGGGTTAAAACCAGGTAAGCAGCCTTTTTTCTACCCAGAGAGAACGGCTTTTTACTCGGGCAGTCCGACAAACGCCACTCTTCCTCAGTTTCAGCCACGGAGACTCCCCTGGCGTTGAGTGGCAAGTCTAAAAATGTTGTTTATGTGTAATGTACGTATAAATTGGTATACTACAGTCATCCTAGCAAGACAAGGAGCAGGTGTACAGTCCCACGATTGGCGCAGACAACCAAACAAAATAAGTTGACGTAAGGCACTAAGGTGCTGTTATATAGCCTCCTCAGTGGTAGTAATGCTAGATTAGTCGGCCCACCACGTCTCTTTTGTTTATAAGGCGTACAGCCATATTAGATGTGGTTACCCAGACTTGCCAGGGCCTCATAGTCTGGCATAACCCACTGCCAGGCTCCCAACGCCAGCTTTAAAAATATCCCATCTCATGCAAACCGGAGCAAATATTTAGTATACCTGTATTTTTTTAGTAAGAACGTGATGCATGTTTTTTAAAAAATGTTATAACCGCCACTTAGTTCTGTACAGAATGGGTGCTAATTTTTGTTGGCCCGCAGTCATTATTAAGGCACCACCTACAGCAGTAGCAGAAAGTAAAGAACAAAAAGCACAAGCAGGGCCGGCCCATGCATCCACATTGACAAAGATAGAAGGCACAAATCTATCGTCCACACCGCTACAGAAACACACACCAATGCTGCACACAACTCCCATCCAACGCCCACGATCACCACTATAGAGAGCCACTCCAGTTGCCTGTTGTCACCACATATGTTAAGAGGATGCCCCTATCCACCAGCCAAAGGAGCGCCTGGTTTAAAAAAACCAGAAAAATCCCATTCAGGACTACTATTACCACTGCAATGAGTAGTACTATTACTAATACTAATGATACTACTAATAATACTACTTCACTACTTCTAAGATTTATACTTCTACTACTACTACTACTACGCCTGGGTGGGGTTTTTCCTGGTTTCTCTATACCGAGCACTTTCCCGGGTGGCGGATAGGGACATTCGCATAAGATATAAGGTGACGATAGGCAGCTAGAGTGGCTTTGTGTGTCGATGGTCAGGGGCGTGGATTGAAAGAAGTGTGTTGCATTGGCGTGTGTATCTGTAGTGGTGTGGAAGGAGGACTCGCACCCTGTGTCTTCATCGCTGTGGATGCACGAACAAGCGCTGCTTATGCTCCTTGTTCTTCGCTTTCTGCTGACACAATGAGTGGCACTCCAATGCTTAATGCGGGCCACCAACAACTAGCTCTTGTGGTGTATTAAAGTAAGTGGCAGTTATAACATTCTTCTTAGATCAATGCATCGAACTCTTACTAAACAAACACAAGGATACTTACGGATCGTTCCGTGTTGCGGGTGGTGGAGCCTTTTTCCAGCTTGCGTTGGAGGCCTGGCGGCGGGTGAAGCCGGACGATAACGCTTAGGTTAGTCTGGATAACCACATTTAAAATGGCTATATGCCTTATGAATAAAAAAGACGAGGTGGGCTGACTAATCTAGGCTTGCTACTTCTGAGGAGGCTGTACAGTAGCATCTTAGTGTATTACGCCAGCTGGTTTTGTTGGGTTGTCTGCGCCAATCGTGGGACTGTACGTTGCTGCTTATCTTGCAAGCAAGTAGCGGTTCTCTCTGATAACACAGATGACTGCTGCCCTGGTTTTAAGCCTTTTCAAATACTTATTTCTAGAAAAAAGAGTAGTGCTGGCCTTCGCAAATCAGTACAACATTAAAAAAGATGCCAATATAAAAAACGTCGATGCAAAACTTGTACCCCAGGTAATAACCTTTCTGAAGAAATCTGCCAGCAGTTTCAATCCGGTGAAAGCTCGGGTGACTGTGCTCCCATCCCCCCCTCCAGAATCCGTGGAATCTGCGACAAAGACCCGTCTCATGGCCATCAGGGACTGCTGAATGTTTCATGGCTATTTCTAATGGACAAAGGACGAAGAGAAAGCCTGTCGAGCACTGGCGCCAACGACATCGAGCACGGCAACGTGTCAGTATTTAGCTACCGGACCCAGGATGAGCTAGCCTCTTTAAAAGAAAGTGGTGCGAAGCTTAGAGTAAAGCGACAGCAAATGTCTAATAAAGTCCAATTAGCATCGAATGATATTATAGAGACTCTACAATTAATAAACGATAAGTACGGCAACATAGCAAACGCTGTTAAGAATTGGCTCAAAGTTAAAAAGGCAGAGGTGCTACAAAAAGGCTCTCTTTATAAAGAAGGAGTGTATGCAAACGTTTGAAGGTCATCATTTTAATTCCTGCAGTAAAAAGAACAACGGCGAGATAATTTCCAACTGCATGAACAGAAAAAAACCTTGAACACTGCCCTAAAGAAAATAGAACGAAGTAAAAAAAACAGGAGCCCATTGGACAACCCTAAGTAACGCCAGCAAACCATGCCTTTAAAGAAAAAGAAAACAGGCAGTGGCAAACAAGAAGAAATTCTCCCGAACGAAAAAACAAGCCAGAAGAAAAAAGTAGTCGCGAAAACAACAGTAGTAGTAAAGATAGCTGTAGGGCAGACCTCTGAAAAGGTGCTAAGGATGAAAAAGGTGAACTTTGACCATGATAAGGCTAATGTGGCAGTCCAAAGTGTTGTTACTACAAAAAAAGGAGACAAACTTATTAAGGCCAAAGGTGTAGAGAATGCTATTGAATTCTCACAGCAAATTAAAGTTGGTTGCCGGATAGTGTACTGTCAAAATGAGAGCAATGAGAAAAGTGAAAGAGAAAACAGGTTACGAGTTGACTCCATAAGCTGCTAAACACAAAGAAGAATTAAAGTTACAAGATGTTTTAAATGCCTAAAATATGGACACGTCTAGGCAACTCTAGAGAATAAAACAGATCCAAGCTGTGCTTCCAATGCGGGAGCTCAAACCACTGGAAGAAAGAGTGTCCAGGCCTAGCACGAAGCTTCCTTTGCCCAACAACGGACAACAAGCACAAAGAAGCCAGCGGGAGCTGCCCTTTATTTAGAAAAGCCCTGAAAGAGGCCAGGGATAAGGCCTACGCAGGATCAAAATAAGGCCAAAAGGCCTGGAGTTAAAAGACAGGCTTATGTGGACCCACGCTGCGCTGGGTACTTTATACCTATCAGGAAGGGAAAGTATTAAGCTTACAGTGGTGCTGGCTGAGTAGGCGGCCTACTATAAAGCGCTAGACAAGGTGCCGGTCCTTGGGGACCCCAAGTTCTTTTCAGGACTCAAGAGCATTAGCACCTCTAGCATATGGTGGCGAGTTAGCTCGTTAATGCTGTAAGACGCGATGGTCACCCTGGTGGCTCCACCCTGAAGTAATGCTAACGCGGTTCCGGGGTGGATCAAAAGCCACGTGGCATGGGGGGGGGGGTTAGCGGGTATGGGTGGTCTACTAAAAAAAATCCACCGAGTCCCACACTACTGCTGTCCCTGCGGTGTGCCTAATGCATTTTCCCTCCCTCCACAAAAAAAAAAAAAAAAAAAAACCACTACCAGGTGGGATTTTCGTTAGTTTCTCCATACCGAGAGCTTTCCTGGGTGGCAGATAGGGGCATCCTCTTAAAATGTAAGGTGACGATGGGCAGCTGGGATGGCTCTCTGTGGTGGTGGTTGGGGGCGTACATCGGAAGGCGTCTGCGGCGTTCGCGTGTGTATCTGCGGCGATGTGGACGGGGGACTAGTCTTCCATGTCTTCATCGGTGTTGATGCATGTGCCGACTCTGCTTGTGCTCCTTTTTCTTCGCTTTCTGCTGCTTCCGTGGTTGGCACTTCATTGCTTGATGTGGGCTAACAAAAACTAGCACCCGTCATGTATACAAGTAAGCGGTAGTTAAAACATTCTTCTCAAATACATTCATCACGCACTCTTACTAAACAACTGCGGGGACACTTCCAGATTGTTCTGGGTCACGTGTGGCCGGTCTTTTTCCAGGCTTGCGTTGAGGGCCTGGTAGCGGGTGAAGCCGGATAATAAAGCCTAGGTAAGTTTGGGTAACCACTTTTGATATGGCTGTACGCCTCAGAAACAAAAAATTCGTGGTCAGCCGGCTAATCTAGGCTTACTACCACTGAGGCAGCTATATAACAGCACCTTATTGCCTTACGCTAGTCGATTTTGATAGGTTTTCTGCGTGGTCTTGGGACTGTACAGCTGCCGCTCGTCTTGCTGGGATGACCGTTGTGTACCAACAAATACATACATTACACACGAACAGCAATCTTACACTTGTTACTCAACGCCAGGGCAGTTTCCGCGGGTGGGACTGAGGAAAAGTGGCGACTCCCGGCTGGCCCGAGCAAGAAGTGGTTTTCGCTGGTAACACAGAGGGCTGACGCCCTAGTTTTAACCCTTCCCAAATTCTTTTTCCTAGAAAAAAAGGGTAGTGCTGGCCTTTTCGGGTGAGTACGACATTAATAAGATGATAAAATACAAAATGCCGATGTCAAACTAGTACCCAAGGCGCTTTGAGGGAATTCGCCAGCAGTTCCGATCCAGTGAAAGCCCGGGTGACTGACGCAGGCCCCACGAATTCTGGAGGGGGCCACAAAGACGTGTCTTATGGCCAACAGGGACTGCTGAATATTCCATGGCCTTTTTTTACAGACAAAGGACGAAGAGGATGCCTGTCAAGCATAGGTACTACCGACACCATGGACAGCAACGTAACGGTATTCAGCCACCAGACCCAGGAACAGCTTGCCTATCAAGTAGAAGATGGTGCTAAGCTCAGAGTTGAGCAACAGCAATTGGCTAATAAAGTTTAAACAGCAACAAAAGATATTATGAAGGCTCTTCTATTAATTAACGATAAGTACGGCAACACAGCGAACGCTGTTAAAAATGGGCTAAAAGCCACGCTTGAACACCTTCAAGAGGCAGAAGTGCTAAGAAAAGGCTTCCTTTATAAAGAAAAAGTGTATGCAAACGCTTGGAAGTTTTCATTTAAATCCCTGCAGTGTAGGAAACAAAGGTAAAAGAAGTTCCGACGGCAGGTACAGGAAATAAACCCTGAACACTGCTCTAAAGCAAAAAGAACAAAGTGAAAGAAACAGGAGCCCATCAGACAGCCCTTAGAAACGCTAGCAAACCATGCCTCTAAAGAAAAATAAAACAGGTAGTGGCAAACAAATAGAAATTCTCCCGAACGAAAAAAAAAGCCAGAAGAAAAAAGTAGTTGTGACAACAATAGTTGTAGTGAAGATGGCCGAAGGGCAGACCTTTGCAAAGGTGCTGAGGACGATGAAGGCGAACTTTGACCCTAATAAGGCTAAAGTGTCAGTCCAAAGTGTTGTTACTAGAAAATAAGAAGACATACTTATTAAGGCCAAAAGTGTAGAGAATGCTTTTGCATTCTCACAGTAAATTGAATAGTCGGTTGCTGGACAGGGTACTGTCAAAATTAGAAACAGAAAAGTGACATCAGAGGTCCAAGACCTGGATGCCATTGTAGAGGGAGATGAGGTCAAAGAGGCTTTTGGTACGAATTTTTGACATCAGAGCCAGGAGCCAGGAGTAGCTCTCTTCAAGTTAAATGCCAGACGACAGAGGCTGGCATTGATAAAGGTGGACAAAGCAACTGCCAAAAAAGTAAAAGAGAAAAACAGGTTACGAGTTGACTCCATAAGCTGCTAAACACAAACAAAAATTAAAGTAACAAGATGTTTTAAATGCCTGGAATATGGACACGTCTGGGCAACCCTAGAGAATAGAACAGATCCAAGCTGTTCTTCGAGTGTGGAAGCTCAAACCACCGGAAGAAAGAGTGTCCAGGCCCAGCACGGTGCTTGCTTTGCCCAACAACGGACAACAAGCACGAGGCAGGCAGCGGGAGCTGCCCTTTATTTAGAAAAGCCCTAAAAGAGGCCAGAGATAAGGCCTAAGCAGGATCAGAATAAGGCAAAAAGGCCTGGAGTTAAAAGACAGGCTTATGTGGACCAACCCTGCGCTGGGTACTTTTTACCTATCAGCAAGGGAAAGAATTAAGCTTATGGTGGTGCTGGCTAAGTAGACGGCCCACTATAAAGCGCTAGACAAGGTGCTGGTCTTCAGGGACCCCGAGTCCTTTTCAGGACTCGAGAGCATTAGCACCTCTAGCATTAGATGGCAAGATAGCTCATTAATGCTGTGAGACGTGATTGTCTCCCTGGTGGCTCCACCCTGAAGTAATGCTTACGCGGTTCCGGGGTGGATTAAAAGCCATGCGGCATGGGTGGGGATTTTAGTGGTCATGTGAAGTCTAATAAAAAAAATTTACCAAGTTGGACACTACTACTGTTTCTGCAGTGTGCCTCAGTGCATTTCCCCTCCCTTTAAAAACAAAAAAAAAACAAAAAAAAAAAAAAAAAAAAAACTGCGACTACTACTACTTCTACTGCTTTTCGGTAAGGTTTTGCTGGTTTCTCTGTACCGGATACTTACTTGGGTGGCAGATAGTAGCATTCTCTAAAAATATGAGGTAACGATGGGTGATTATATTGGCTCTCTGTGGTGGTGTTCGTTGGCGTTGATCGGGGGGCATCTGTGGCGTTGGCGTGCGTTTCTGTAGCGGTGTGGACGGAGGACTCGCGCCCTGTGACTTTATCGCTGTGGATGCATAGGTCAGCCCTGCTTGTGCTCCTTGTTCTTTATTTTCTACTGCCCTTGTAGGTGGCTCTTAAATGCCTGATGCGGGCCAACAAAAACGACCATTCTTCGTGTATAAAAGTATGCAGTGGTTATAATATTCTTCTTAGATCAATGCATCACACTCTTACTAAACAAACACAAGGATACTTACAGATCGTTCTGGGTTGCGGGTGGTGAGGCCTTTTTCCAGCTTACATTGAAGGCCTGGTGGTGTGCGAAGCCAGACGATAACGCCTAGGTTAGTCTGGATAACCACATTAGATATAGCTATATGCCGTATGAATAAGAGAGTCGAGCTGGGCTGACTAATCTAGGCTTGCTGCCACTGAGTAGGCTGTATAGTGGAACCTTAGTGACTTGCACTAGCTCGTTTTATCGGGTTGTCTGCGCCAATCGTGGGACTGTCCACCTGCCACTTGTCTTGCTTAGATGACTGTAGGGTACAAACATATACATACATTACAGACGAACGCCATTATTAGACTTTTTACTCAACGCCAGGACAGTCTTTGTGGGTAGGACTCAGGAAGAGTGGCAACTCCTGGCCAGCCCGTGCAAGTAGCAGTTCTCTCTGGTAACAGAGAGGGCCGCTGCTCTGGTTTCAACCCTTTTCAAATATTGAATTTTGAAAAAAAGGGTAATGCTGGCCTTTGCGGGTCAGTAAGACATAAGAAAGATACTAACATCAAAAACATCGATGCAAAACTTGTACCTTAGGCGTTAATTTTTCTGAGGGAATCTGCTGGCAGTTCCGATTCGGTGAAAGCCCCGGTGTATGCCGTAGGCCCCACGTTCTCTGGAGGGGGGCCACAAGTACGTTACTTACATAGTGAGGAGAATTATGGTAGAACTGGAACAAGGTAGGGCTGACTCTGCTGCAGACTCATATGATCTTGATCTTGGTTGTGGATTCAAGCTGGATCCAGAGGTTGAGTTCGGAAAAAGCGCTGGAATTGCATTTGAGGTACTTGTGTGGGTGATGAATGACCTCAAAGCGCTTATGGCTAAGCACTTCAACACGGTAAGGACCATGAATGATATCGTCGGGCTGGCAGTGACCGCTGAAGGTGCCCTTAATCGTTATCAGGAGCAGTTTAAGGAAGCGGAGAAGCCAGAGCTTGGTATAGAACTAAAAGAAAAAAGAAAATGAAGAAGAGGAAGAGAAGCCTTAAGCCCAAAATTGACGCCAGAAAAGGCCCCGAAGAATCCAAGAGGGCTTGGCGTTTAGCTGCAACCAGAGCACGGCGTGGTTGTTAGAACGGGCAGTGGAAAAAATTGGACAGAGGTCTAGGAAAGATAAAAGAAAAAGAAATCAGTGAAGGAACAGATCAGGAAGGATGAGATTTTAAAATCGAAGCCAAGCTTTCGAAGTCTGCTCATGGAAGACGTCAGGGGGCCAGTCCCGATGTGATTATCGTAAAGCTAGCGGAAGGCAAAAAGTATGCCGAGGTCCTAGCTCTGATAAAAATAGTCAATGTGGTCGAGCTCGGGGTGAGCAATGGGTTCATCAGGGAAACGAGAACAAGTAGTGTTCTCTTTGAGTGGAGAGACACAACGTCTGACTGCTGCGAAACGCTCACTGATGCGCTAAAAAACGCGATGGTGAGTGCAATCGGCGTATAGACCCTTGCTACACGCTTGAAATACAAGATTTAAAACGTTGACCCTACGGTGACAGAGCAAGATGTGCCAGCTGCACTGAGAAGCTGTTTTAAAGAAGAAAAAAGCCCCTTTCATGGCAGTGCAGCTGTCATCTGGCACTGTCAGGGGAAATTGGGTAGCTTACGTTGAGGCACCTGTGACGCAAGCTACGGTCCTCCTTTCCTAATACGGTCTAAGTCCAAAGCTGAGCACTGCTTTAAGTGCCTGGGATTTAGCCACCCTGCTAGACAGTGTGGTGGGTCTGACAGGACCAGGGCGTGGTAAAAGGTGACACGTAGCACGTTACTACTCCAAAAAAAAAGCAAGCTGTTATCTGTGGGAATGCGTCATCCCGAAACCAGACACCAGACACGTCGCTGGGACTGCCGGGTGTCAAGTGCTGTGGGCGTTTGCAGCAGGAGCTCAGTGAAAATGGCAGTGATGCTACAGATTGACCTTGATAGGACCGTACTTGCGCACGATCTGCTGGACCAGCTTGCACGTGCCCAGGATGTGGACTTGCTCTTTATAAATAAGCCGTCCCACACGTTACCATACTGGGGCTGGTACTGCGATAGGATAAAAAGCGCTTCTATCCTGATCCGCAGTGACAGGCTCTCCGTATCAGACACTGAAGGTGAAAATGGTTCCGTGTGGATAAGGTGTGTAAGGGTATACTATGTTAGTTGCTATATTTCCCCTAACATTCCGATTGGCGTTTTTAGAGCGTGGCTTGCCAAACTGGAAGATGCTGTTCGCGTGTGTGGGAAAGACGGTAACGTGGTCCTGGCCAGCAACTTTGACTCCAAGGCCATCGTTTAAGTAAAGACGAGAACTGGCTTCAGAGGACAGGCGGTACTAGAGATGGCCACAAGGCTAGGACTCTGCATGGCTCGGACCCAGTTGCACCGATGGAGCCTTCCTTCTTGGAGAGGGTGGTCTCTTGTCTCTTTCTGGAGCATCTCGAGAAAATGGCGGGAGAACATAAGTGTGGGCAAGGTGCCTCTTTTTACCCCCAATAAATTGAGGTCTGTGAAATCGAAGACGCTGGGCCGCAAGGACACGGGTCTGGACGGGGTACCGTCCGAAGTCCTCATAGTCATAGCCACGGAAAAATCACACGTGTTGTTGTACATGTTTAATGCGTCTCTGCGCAACAGACTGTTTAGCAAGTGGTAAAAGATCCCAGGGCTTGTCCTTCTGGACAAGTGTAAACCATCCCCCTTGGTCTCGTCATCGCTCCTACCTTTGCGCGTAATGGATAATGCCAGAAAAATGATTTAAAGGCTGATACGATCTCGTCTAAGAGGGGAAGTCAGTCCCTCGGACAATAAGTACGGGTTTTGAGGGGGACAATCGACGGTCATGGCTGTGGCTAAGGTCCTTAAGTCAATAAAGAAGGCATGGAAACCCTCACATAAAACAAAAAGCGCCTGTGTCCTGGTGACTCTCTTTGTCAAAAATGCCTTCAACTTAGCCAAATGGTCTGATATAATAAGGGCTTTAAGGCGCCAGAATATACCAGACTACCTTTAAAAGATACGACATAGCTATCTCTAGGATCGTGTGCTTCAGTCCGCTACAATAGAAGGACCAAGAGAGAGGTGCCTGACATCGAAAGTAGCACAGGGCTCCGCCCTGGGCCCTGACTTATGAAACCTAGCCTATAATAAACTTCTGCCTTTTGAAATGCCATCAGGGGTCAAGTTGACGAGATTTGCTGATGACATAGCACTGCACGTCATAGCGAGATTCTGAGAGAAGGACGAGTGCCAAACTCGGTGGGTGGTCATGAAAGTGTCAGGGTGGCTGCGGGAGCACGATCTTGTACTTGTGATAAACAAGACGGAAATGGTCATCCTTACGGGCAAAGGTGGTTCAGGTTCACGTTCAACAACAACTACTACTACTACTACTACTACTACTACTACCACTTCTACTACTACTACTACTACCACTACTACTACTACTACTACTACTACTACTACTACTACTACTACTACTACTACTACTACTACTACTACTACTACTACTACTACTACTACTACCACTTCTACTACTACTACTACTACCACTACTACTACTACTACTACTACTACAACTACTACTACCACTACTACTACTACTACTACTACTCCCGGATGGGGTTTTCGCTAGTTTCTCCATACCAGGCGCTTCCCTGGGGGGCGGATAGGGGCATCCTCTTTAAATGTGAGGTGAGGATGGGCAACTGGGGTGGCTCTCTGTGGTGGTGGTCGGGATTGTGGATCGGGATGCGTGTGTGGCGTTGGCGTGTGAATCTGCGGCAATGTGGACGGGGGACTAGTGCCCCATCCCTCCATTGGTGTGGATGCATGGGCTGGCTCTGCTTGTGCTTCATGTTTTTCGCTTTTTGCTGCTTCTGTAGGTGGCACTTCATTGCTTGATGCGGGCCAACAGAAACTAGCACCCGTCGTGTATAGAAGTAAGCGGCGGTTAAAACATTCTTCTCAGATACATGCATCACACACCCTCACTAAACAAACACAGGGACACTTACGGATTGTTCTGGGTTGTGTGTGGCGGGTCCTTTTTCGGGCTTGCGTTGGAGGCCTTGCGGCGAGTGAAGCCAGATGATGAGGCCCAAGTAAGTCTAGGTAACCACATCTGATATGGCTGTACGCCTCATAAACAAAAAAGACGTGGTGGGCCGACTAATCTAGGCTTACTACCACTAAGGAGGCTATATGGCGGCACCTTAGTGCCTTATGCCAGCCCGTTTTGTTGGGATGTTTGCGCGGTCTTGGGACTGTACACCTGCCGCTCGTCTTACTGGAATCACTGTTGTGTACCAACAAATACATACATTACACAGAAACACCCATTTTACACTTGTTACACAACCCCAGGGCAGTCTCCGTGGGTGGGACTGCGGAAGAGTGGCGACTCCTGGTCGGCCCGAGCAAGTAGCAGTTTTCTCTGGTAACAGAGAGGGCTGCTGCCCTGGTTTTAAACCTTTTCGAATACTTATTTCTAGGAAAAAGGGTAGTGCTGGCCTTCGCGGGTTAGTACGATTTTAAAGAAGATGCCAACATGAAAAACGTCGATGCAAAACTAGTACCTCAGGTGGTAACCTCTCTGAGGGAATCCGCTGGCAGTTCCGATCCGGTGAAAGCCCGGGTGACTGACGCAGGCCCCACGAATTCTGGAGGGGGCCACAAAGACGTGTCTTATGGCCAACAGGGACTGCTAAATGTTCCATGGCCTTATCTTACAGACAAAGGACGAAGAGAAGGTCTGTCGAGTGTAGGCACTAACGACACCGAGGTTAGCAACGTGTCGGTATTTAGCCACCAGACCCAAAAAGAGCTTGCCGCTTTAGAAGAAAGTGTCACTAGGCTCGGAGTAAAGCGACAGCAAGTTGCTGATCAAGTTTAATCAGCAACGAATGACATTGCAGAGACGCTACAACTGATTAATGATAAGTACGGCAACACAGCAAACGCTGTTAAAAAATGGGCTCAAAGCGGCGCTTAAGCATCTTCAAGAGGCAGAGGTACTGAGAAAAGGATGTCTTACTGGAGAAGATATGTGTACCAACGCTTGGAAGTAGTCATTCGAATCCCTGCAGTGGAGGAAAAAAAGGCGAGATAATTTTCGACGGCATGTACAGAAACGAACCCTGAACACTGCCTTAAACAAAATAGAGCGAAGTAAGAGAAACAGGAGCCCTACGGACAGCCCTGAGAAACGCCAGCAGGCTATGTCTTCAAAGAAAAAGAAAACAGTCAGTGGCAAACAAGAAGAAATTTCCCTGAATGACAAAACAAGCCAGAAGAAAAAAATGGACGCCACAACAACAGTAGTAGTGAAGATGGCTGAAGGACCGACCTTTGCAACGGTGCTGAAGACTATGAAGGCGAACTTTGACCCCGATAAGGCAAAAGTGGCAGTCCAAAGTGTTGTCACTACAAAAAAAAGAGACATACTTATTAAAGCCAAAGGTGTAGAGAATGCTACTGCATTTTCACAACAAATTGAAAAGTCGGTAGCCAGACAGGGTACTGTTAAAATGAGCGACAGAAAAGTGACATTAGAGGTCCGAGACCTGGATGCCATTGTAGGGGAAGATGAGGTCAAAGAGGCCTTCACTAGAACTTTTGGACATCAGAGCTAGAAGCTAGGAGTAGCTCTCTTAAAGCCAAATGCCAGGGGACAGAGGCTGGCGTTAATTAAGGTGGACGAAGCAACTGCCAGACAAGTGGAAAAGGAAGGCCTTTGCGGGTCAGTACGACTTTGAGAAAAATGCCAATATCAAAAACGTCGATGCAAAACTTGTACCCTAGGCGGTCAAAGTTTACCCAGAAGTGCATGAAAACGTTTGGAAGTCGTCATTTGAATCCTTGCAGTGGATGGAACAAAAGCGAGATAATTTTCGACGGCATGTACAGAAAAGAACTCTGAACTCTGCCCTAAAAGAAATAGAACGAAGAAAAAGAAACAGGAGCCCATCGGACAGCCCTGAAAAACGCCAGCAAACCATGCCTTTAAAGAAGAAGAAAACAGTTAGTGGCAAACAAGAAGGAATTCTCCCGAATGAAAAAACAAGCTAGAAGGAAAAAGTGAAGTGCTATTGCATTCTCACAGCAAATCGAAAAGTAGGTCGTTGGACAAAAAGATAACTGCCACTAAGATAATTACCGAAAGTTAGCTGTGTAACCAAGCCATTACCGAGACTAGAGTGAGCTGCAGGTAGCGAAACACGATTTTAAAGATATCACAATGTTAGGCGTACTATGCATAGTACACCAGAGTCAGGCCCAGAGATCAAGGTATCTAGGTGATCCGAGAGAACGAGAGTCTGATTACATGTGGAATTGAGGTGAATGGTAGAAAAGAGTAAGTGTAAGCAAGATTTTCTCAGGTTCATGACGAGTGTGAGAACGGTAATCGTTACGAGTCGTGCATGACATGATGCGTCTGAATAAATGTGTGTGTGCATGTAAGGTATGTGAAGGCTTCTAATAGCCGAGCCAAGGGAAAGATTGACAGCCAGGAAAACTGGTATACATATATCGATAAGCATACTGACCTTAAATGCACCTTTAGTTCATGCTCATATTTGAAGAGAAAAGAAAGAGAGATGCGTATAATATTAAGAGTGTGTAAGTAATGAATAGCGTAGACGCGCTTCCAAATTTATAACAGAGAATGTGTTTATCTGTAGTTAGTCCCTTTTTCAAATTTTTTTTTAAAAGTATTTGGCTTTTTGGAGACAGAGAGCTGTACCAGACCTCCTAGAGGAGAGAAATTTAGTGTTTGGAGACGAAGCAAGTGACGTACAAAAGAGTTTTATCATAGCATATTAGAACAACAGTTTACGAGCTAAGAAATCAAGTGTTACGAATGGCGTTCCTTGTGGGAAAGTATGTTACAGGATTAGAAAGGGACTGCCAACTCCATAAAAGTTTTTCAGTGTGTCAGTAAAAGTGCGAGTGCATGGAGAGCGTTGCTTGGATCTGGGGGTAAATAATTGAATTTGGAAAAATATTATAATTGATAACAAAACTTATTCTGTTTTAACAATGTGATTACCCGATGTGACACAAAGATATCTATAAATTTGTTATACTTCTAATTTTTATTGTGGTTTGGCGGAGACCATTGTTAACAGATGCAGATAGTTGACGATACACAAATAATGTATCATCGTTAGGTAGGGTTGTGTAGCGTTCTGGTGTTTTTTAAGTGTCTGAGCGTAGGTAACAAAATAGCGTTTTACGAAGAATTCAAGCAGGTGCTTGTAAGTACGTAGGAGCTGAGTGCACTTCGTTGCATCATTACAATAATGCCCGTAGAGGTGGTAACAAGGTAATTAACTTTGGAAGGATTAAGCGCCAAGAGAGCAGAGGCCATTGTAAAGGATAATTTACTTTAGGTGTTTGTGTTGAAAATAGAGCTTGACAATGAAAAAATACTCTGGTATAAGAATGACGTGCTTGCAGACGCTATAAAGGGGCAGTGTAGACGGAGCACTCCATGGACAAGGCATCTAAGCACATAAGACGAGTTAATATCCAGAGAATCGTCACGTAGATATAGATTGAATGCAGAGAAAGTAGAAAGTCTAGTGTGTCCATCTAGGCCTAGGTCTACGGATTCAACGAAAGGCTTATCCATGTCAGTGAAATGAAGAGGGAAGAGTGAACACGCGAGTGCAAGTTTATCTGGGACATAGAACATATTACGACATTTAGTTGAGAATATGGATAACACTTACAGGACGCTCACAAACTTTTGAGTCCAGACCATGACAACGATGACGTACATGACAACGTACACAATGAACCTCGATAGTTAAAATAATTGCTTAGCAATCAATTTTTAAAAATTCTGTGCCAAATGTCTCTTAACTAAACAGAATTAATCGAACCGATCATGTAACCCTTGAACAAGACGTTAACGTGTTCGATCGAGATTCGCAGAAGAGCGATGATAAGTATGAAAGGGCGACAAGTAATACAAAAAAAGTATAGGTTAAAGTGCACGAGGATAAGAAAAAAGTTGGAGGAGAAATACAGAAAAAGATATTTAAAAAAGATTTTCCAGGCAAACAAAAATTTGATATGACGAATGAGGATTGGAGTGAAAGGCCAACAAGTAAAGAGCCAGATACTGAGAAAACTAAGTTCAAACCGCAAACCACAAACCAAACAGATAACCACTTACTCAAAACTCCAGGGTAAGTACCAGGAAACTAAAAATGTAAGAGTGGTAAGAAATTTGTTTGAAGACACAGATAAGGATTACTTAAGAAGTGACTGGCTTGGTTCAAGAAAGCTACCTCCACTGCCTCAGGACTGACATGGTGGATGCAGCTTAAAAATAAGAAGAAGCCAATCCTACGTAAAAAGTATTTAAACATTGACTTCAGCGTTAACCTTGCTGCTGTGGTAATAAGGCACGTAACTTGCCCAGAGACAAAATCTTAGCTTGATCTATAACCCAACTAGAGGAGGCGACTAAGTTTGCCTGGCGAGAGAGATAAGAATCAGCCCAGGCTTAGAAATGATTCCGCATTTAGGGGTAATGACAGGTGAACAGGAGATCATTGGCCAGGCAAGCCAAGCACCAGGGTCAAAAAGGTTCCAAGTTCACAAAGTAGCCTCACGAAAGGCTACATAAAAAGTTGTCTCTAGTCATGTTTGACGGCTCACTTAAAGGTCAGTATATAGTAAAGAATGATGAGGAAGATCTCTGGGATGGCTTGCGTTGTTGCACGCAAGCCAAGACAGAGAAGATTGCTGTGTATCTATTAAAGTTCAAGGACATCGTCAGGTGGTTCACGGTGCCATCCTCTACGAGATAAGTAGTAAAATTAGCGCAAAAGAACTAGCTGCCAGAGTGTCAGTGCGTGATGTTTGAAAAACTGGTTATAAGTCTTGGTGATACTAAGACATATAGTTTGTGGTGGGAAAGGCAGACGGAGATAGAGTCCAATCACCACTAGTGAATAAGATGCACGCACCCAGTGCGTGGTTCTCCAAAGCTCCAGTTATCAAGGCCAAGATTTCGAGCGTGGTAAGCCGAAGTGATGGGGAAGGATCATAAAAGAAGAATACGTCTTATGAGACGGAGGAAGTAAAGGTGAGGAAAATAGTAAGAAATAAAGTAAACAGGGTCGTAAAAGTAGTGAAGTCAAAGAGAAACCGCGATTATGGAGGGGAATGGGCTTTCATTCATTGGCCTACCTACAAAGTTACCTGTGAGCTTTTCTCAAGCACCACACCCTTCATCATGGGGCTAATATTAGAGGCCAATACGTTGGAACAATCAGATGACTGGAAAGCCCCTGACAAACGCCAAAGAGGGGGGTCAGCCAATAAGTTTAAAAGTAAGTCTTAAACCACGTGTGACACCTGTCAAGCTGTTAGTTATCGTTTAGCAGAATGCCCAGAGCTCCTTTTTTAGGCGTATGAGAGTGAGAAATACCTGGCATGAAATTGCCAGGCCAGAAGACTTCCAGTAGAACCCAAGCTTAAGCCCACTGTCAAATGTAAGGTTTGCGGCACCTAGGGAGTGGTTGTCTCACTCTGTACCAAGTCTGAATTCTGGCAGAAAACGATAGAAAATGGAGTGCGTGGGTTGCTAAAATTTAACAAATTACCTATTGTAACCCCCGCATTCCTTCTGAGATTAGAATTTAAGAGACCTAGAATTAAGACGAGACCAAGAGAAAAGGTTCATAAAAAAGTTAAGAGATCTGGTAACATTAAAGGAAAGTAAGGGCAGAGAATAGATGCTAAGAAAACGTACAGTTTTAGAGTAGATCGCTGATTTGCTTAAGTCTCTTGGAAAAGTCTTCAGGAGCCACAGGGTAAGAGTAAGAATAAAAGGTTAGAGGTACTGTAAGAGAATATGTGAGGGCAAGTGGCTAATAACTTTCAAATTGTCTCTGAATTCTCTCGAAAAAGCATGAACAGGCTAAAGGAAAGCAGTGTAAGTCAAGCGTTAAAGTTAAATGAAACTGCACTCAAAGAAAAACCAATTAGAAAAAACATTAAGATTCGTAAAAGGTTAATGGTGTAATCCTTAGATATAGATTGTAAAAATTGGAAAAAGAGAGGAACGTTGGGAATAAAACTTTAAAACAGATAAAACTCATTATTTACTGAATTAATAAACTTTAAAACAAATAAAATCCAAATGGAGAAGTCCTTGAGCTGAACTCTAAGAGCGTCAGGATGACGAGAAATTGGGAGATCAAGCGACAGGGGAGAGAAGAGTGAGTCTTGATTTCCAAAAATGAGGGTTAACTGATGTTAATTAACGTAGAAGACCTTTAAAATACTTTGAATAAATCGTTTGGAGATAAGGATGAGGAAATTTCTAGAAAACGTTAAATAAGCGTGGCTCTTCCCAAAACAAAAGATGTTCCAGGCAGCTTAAGGTTAGGAGCGTCTAGTTTATTCAAGTTAAATGGTATACAGAGTTCAGGAGATAAGGTAACAAACAGGAGAAGGCATGTAGCTGAAGAAGACATGTATGAGACTATTTGAAGTGTGAACAAAGAGAGTCGATTGTATCTTGTGGTAATGTAAGGAGGGCAAACGTATGATGCTCTTATAGATATCAAAGCTGAGTCTTCAATTGTCTGACCTTAGTTAGAAGGACAATTGAAGGACCAATTAAAAAAAACTAATGCGTTGATTGGCTAGGTCAATGATACTTTCTTGAAAATATAAGGCCCTTTAAAAGTCAGTTGCAAAATTAATGGCTAAAAGATGTAGATCCCGGTCAAAGCTGTTTACGAGATTAATCAGGACATGGTGTTTGGAAGAGATTCCCAAAAGACGTTTAATTTGGATCTACAATTACGTTGGGATTGTTTCAAATCCTTGAAAAACAGTGGCATCCATTCAACTGCATTAACGTTATGTATCGAGAGTGCTAGTATTCAAAACATTTCTGCCAATAAGTGAGCGGGAAACAGGCTAACGTAACGAAACCAAGTCGCTGACATTCTAGGTTCGAAATAAAGCTTGACGAAAAATCATCAGGATAAGGGTGCATGTGTATAGTGAATAAAGGATATCCTAGTAAGAAATCTGCTGGTTTTGTTTTGTTCTTTTTTGCACGTGAGGTGGGATCAAATTAAGTCCATAGAGCAGAAAAGGAGAAGATTAAGAGAGAAAAATATAAACCAGAGGAACGGAGAAAATCTAAAAGTATAATAAGTAAAGCACAGAGAGATGAGGTCGGTCAACAGGTGACCAGAACAAAATTTAAGATCCATTCTGTTGGAACCAGTGGATGGGTAAATTGCTAAGGTCTGATGGTCGAGCTTATCGAGGGCATGTTTTTCTCAACCATTTAGTAGCCTTAGATAGTGCATTACATAGTCTACCACCCTTTGATTTTAACAAAAGAGTCTAGAACAAAAAGCTTATTAAGCTAAGAAAAGAGGGTAAGAGATCTAACTAAGGTGTAAAAAGAAAGAGAAAGAGAAACAAGATTAGAGCTTACAGAGGGGAAAGTTACGAAAAGATATTGGGCTTAAGTAAAGTTGGAGGGATCAAAGAAAGTTTGAGAAGACAAGAGCACTGAAGAGGCTAGCGTAAAAGGATGAGACAAAAAGTAATTCTCGTTTTCAGGAGCTACGACTAGTTAGAGGAAAGAAGGATACTTAAAAGGGTTAACCCTGGGCCAAACTAACGGTTTTTTTTTTAAGAAACCAAGAAATCAATAACAGAAGTGAAAAAGAACTATCACTGAAGAGACTTTAGGTAAGACCCTTATTGTACTAAAATAATGGGATCGTTAATAATGGGAGGCTTAGACATTCAGGAAAATGTCTAGCTTGAGGGGTTTGTAGAGTTGTCCCTGACGTTATCACATTCCTACGCCTATGTTTTTGAGCAAGTCATCAGTGGCTACTAAGTTCTGTTATAATGTATGTATTTGTAACATAAATATCTCCTTGACACATTATTTATTGTGTGTTCTAAGTGTGATGGACTACGAACCAAGATGAGAGAGACAGACAAAAACAATGAGAGGAATCAAAAGTGTGTAAGGTATGTCTAAATGAGCGTATGTTTAAAAAAAAAGAGGAAATAGATATGCTTGCAACGCGTCGAGAGCAAAAAAAGGTCCTCATTGGTATGTTGAGAACTGAGTTTTTTTAGCTTTCAACTATTAACTGGTATTTAGGATCATTGTTAGTTTTCGGATGCAAAGGGAGGGGCACCCGCTCCTATGCAAGCTTACTGCATAGCGCAGACAGTATAGCACGAGGCTTCAGAGAGAGCAGAGCGTAGAGGTTAGAGTTAAGAATTACAGGGAAAGTGAAAGATTATGTAAAAAAACAACAGAGAGAGAGAGAGAGAGTAAGAGAGAAATTTGACTTATAAGTATCCAGCTCAATGAGGGAGCAGCTGCCAGGAAGACAATTACCAAAAGCTAGCTGTGTAACCAAGCCATCACCTACACTAGGTCGAGCTTCAGGTAGCACAGCGTAACTGTGAGGGTTTTACAAAGTTAGGCAAACTATGCATAGTACAATAAAGTTAGGTTTGGAGATGAAGGTATCCAGATGATGCGAGTGAACGAGTATGTGAGTACATGTGGGGATAAGGTGAATATTGAAAACGCATGAGTGTGAGCAAAATTTTTGAGGTTGGTGACGTGCGTGGGGACGATGACCGTTACGAGGTGTGCATAACATATTGTGTGTACATGTAAGGTAGGTGCCAATCTCCGACAGCTGAGCCAAGAAGAAGTTAGACAGTGAGAAAAACTGGGACATACATCGATAGGCACATTGGCCTCAAATGCACCTTGTATTCATGCTCATATTCAAAGAAAAGAGAGGAAGAGACAAGTAGAATGTCAGGAGTGTGTGAGTAAGTGAATTAAGCGTGCGGCGCGCTGTACAGTTTATATCAGTGAGTGTGTTAATCCATAACAAGTGCTCCTTTTATCCCTTTTTAATTTGCTTTTAGGAGTGTTTGGTGCTCCTAAGTTGGACACACGTGGCAGATTTCCTGGAGAAGAGAGATTTAGTACGTGGGGATCAGGTAAGTAACGTACAAAAGAGTTTTGGTATAGGATATTAGGACAGCTGTTTATTGGCTAAAAAATTTTTATCACACAATCTAAAGATGAACATGTCAAGATTAATAACATATTTAAACGTTAATAACTTAAATGACTTCTTAACAATATTCAGAGCTGTAGAGTTACAAAATTTAAGTATAAAATCCACTAAGATAGATGTACCATTAATATTTACGTCTAGTTGCAAACTGCTAAGCTTCGATATAGATTAAAACATTTTTTTATCCCCCATTTTTAGTGAAAACTAAGATCTAATGGTGTTTTTGACTTTCAATAAAATGACCCTTTATTATATATTCCACACATTATGAAAAATTACTTCAAGTTCACCTCCTTTTTTTATGCAAGAATCCAAAAAATTATTTATCTGTACGCTTTTGAGATCTCAGAATAGGGTAAAAGTCCATCATTAGAAATTGAAATCAGAGTCAGCTGTAGTCAATGTAAGAGCTGGACAGTAAAAAATAATAATAATAAAATAACCATCGTACGGTATTAATCTTACTGAAAATATAAACTTGTTTTAATGCAACTAATTAGTAATTTTTTGATAAGATTTATAAAGATTATAAAAATATTGTAAGATTCTAGTAATAAGGGATTATTCCACACTTCCATCTTAACTCTTAAATTTGCTATGATTTTTAATTTGAAGTGGCTGCATTGAAAGTTCTTTAATATTTTTGTCACTATTTTCTCGTTTTGATTTATTTCCTTGTCGATACAGAAAGTACATTTTGTTGTACAGCCATGAATTTTTACTTAGTGCTGTATGCATGTTTAAAAATTCTTTGTCTTATAATATTAGTAACTCGTAGTATATGAACTTAGGGTTACCTTCTTCTTAAATTTGGATAGCTAATTTTTCTCTTATGTAAAACAAGGTCTCATTGTGAATTTTTATTTCAAGTATAATGATGTTAAGGTTGGTCAATATATCTGTCAGATCATGGTAAGCTTGTTTAAGATGCTTAGGATTCATGGGAAGAACAATCGACGAATTCTCACTAATTTTTCTCATAGCTGGTTTAAAAATGCTTTTTGGGATTAAATTTGATCAATGGAATTAAATATTTAGTCCTTGCTTGTGCTGGCTGTCAAAATTATGAAAATCGTTAATATGATATAACAGAAAAACGTTTTTGTTATTTGGAGATAAAACAAGAATATTATGTGTGAGAAAAACCAAAATAGTTTTTTCACTTTTTTGGTGCTACACAGTCATATGAAAGTATTGCTGCAGTTTTAAGTTTTCAAAATTTTGTAAATGATAATCAACTCATTTGGCATATGAGTAACGCTTATTAAAAGTTAAATTGTGCGTAGATGGGTACATGTATCTACCCACTGGGGTTTTAAGCCCTTTTGTGGGATTAGCAATGACTAGTTCTTCGTGCTTTAGAGTTGTTTAGGTTATTTCTGGGTAAATTGTTGGTAAAGTATTCCTGTTTAAAATGTGTGAGTATCCCAATTTTTATGCAAGCTTTGTTTTTCCTCATATACTTTTTGTAATACTTTCTGAAGAACTGTATTCATAACTTCCACTATTTGCTAAGTCGAGGGGGCTGGATGGCTTCTTCGATTTTTTGCGTCTGGTTCTCGTAATAAAGGGTCATTTTGCATAGTAACTCATAACATTCTGTACCATCGTGATCTTGAATCCAGAAAAACGGAAAGTACCGTATCGCATTGTATTTGAGTACTGTATTTTTTGATTACCAGAGCGCATGGTAGTCAAAAGATTCGGTTCTTTAATTTAAAAAACTATTAGTTTATAGTATCATGCGATGGTTTCTCTTCTGCACAGTTTTACTTATACAAATTTCATGATACGCACTACTTCTCCAGGTAAAAAGCTGATGTGACTTTGGCCAGACTCAAATTTATAGACAAAAGTATTGACTGAGATTGTGGTGATATAAAGTGCGTTTTTGTTTCCTTTACGTTATAATTAGCATCGTTTAAGAGAAAATGTTTTTTTATGGTTCTTTTATTTGTTGTCTGAAGTGTTTTTATTTAAAAATAAATTTTTAATGAATGTATGTTAACGTATCTGTATAAATAAAACTGACATCTTTCTCCGCTTTATAGTATTATTTTTCGAGATTCGTTAGTAAAAAATTCTTCGATTCACTGTTTTAAAAAAGTGTGTGCTTTCCGTACTCATGTGTTTAACTGCGTATGAGATATGGTCTGATTTGACTTCCTATATTTATTTGAACTCATTGTTTTTTTTGAGTACTCTATTAATGTATCACGTATAGAAATTTTTTGTATTGATTAAGGTTGCACAAGTCAATTGGGATTTCATACAAAAAAGCGTATCCAAAGTCGCTGTCAATACCGTAATCGTTGGCCAAAGAGGATAAGTTTCCTGATTCCAGCCTTATCTCATTATTGTTTAGTCTATTGCATCATAGTTCACTTATAATGTAACAGTGGTGTAACCTTGTGTCAACTCATTTTTTTACCTGCCGTACGCATCTGAGCTGCACTCTGGCCGGTGCCGTTGAAAATTACGGAGCCAGCCAGTTTTTACAAAAAAGCTTTTTGTGTTGTTAATGGAAAAGTCTTATGTTACATTGTCATAAGTTTTGTGTTTTCGTGTGAATGCATTTAACTGTATTTATTTTGCATTATTCCTCCAAGCCATCTCGTTTCTTAATTTCTTACTACTGGATTGTGTGACCACATGCCATGGTGATATTGCAATTTTAATCTTAATTTTGCAATATACAACGCGTGAAACTGCGTTGGTACTTAATGAAGTATGCGACACATGCTTTCTAGTAGAGTTAATAACTGGTTCCAGGATGTCACATGTTTCTGCATTGACTAAGGACAACATTGTAAAATTGACAAAGGATAGCCGATAACCATATTTAATAGTTGTGGTAGCTTAGACGACAATTTTAACATTCATGGTCAACCATGATGTTGTTTTCAGCTGTGAGACTTTAAAAGAATTTAAGTTACGTTTATTGCAACTTTTTTATGGTTTTATGCTTTTATGAATGTGTGCGTACATGTGCGTATGTATAAACTGACTTACGCAGACTCAACAAGCTATAAAATTTAAAACTTTTACGAGCAGACAGCATGAGTCTTGTAATAATCATGTATTATCATTGACTGTTAGATAATATTTATATATATTTTACAACATTGTATTTAAATAACAAGACCTTCATAAAACTGTACGATTTTTGTATTTTAACGGAAAATATTGAAATGCACTTAATTTCGCTGCTTACAATTTACAAATAAAGTCAAGTTCAAGTTGTATATCGTTACTCTAAATCATTTATAATCTTCGTTTGCAATAAAAAATTATAAATTCAATTTGTATATTTGGGAGAAAAAGTGTGTTATTAAATAATTACAACCCTTTTTCTCAATTGAATTGACTTGAAGTAAGGGAAGAAGCATGATTCAGAGCTGAAAGATCGCTTAACAATAGAGCTCGTGTAACCTTAAAAAAAATGTCATGACTGTGTGATCAAAGTAATAATTTGCTAGTTAATTAATATTTTTTAAGAGGCTACTTTTATTACGCTTTCTTTCCTTTCTTTTGAGTAACAATAACCTTATGTCTGTTTGTAGTTAATAAAATTAAAAAGTTTATCTTACACTCCAGAAGTAGGACTCAAGAAACTAAAGATCGGTAGCAATAGCTTAAACCACTTTTAGGTAGAGAACGTGAGTAACAGCAGGAGCCCCCAATGAGTTAGGAACGCTAGTGCCAAGAAAAGTGTTTTCAGCTAACACTGAAACACCTAGTGAAACAGAACAAATTTAAAATACTAGCAGTATAGGTTTTCACAGTTCGACAATTAGCACAGGTTCTAGAATATCCATGTGGAGAATGCCAGAGGGTAGAGGCTAGCTGAGCCAAAATTGGGACCAGAATTGGAACAGCTGTTCTTGTATATGGCTGCCAGATTATTTGTAGTAAAAAGCGCTACAAGAGGGTGTCAAAATTGCCCAAGATAGTATGCAACTTAGAAGCTAAAAACCACGTGAAACAGCACGGAATTCCAATTGTCTCACCCGAAAATTCCAGAAGTTAGTTAATTATAAATTAAAATCTGTTATCTTGTTTGTAGTGCACGTAAACTATTTTGACCAACACAATTCAAAACAATATTAAGCTGAACTCTTTGGTGACTATGTGTTGAGAACGTCCTATATCCTATACTATAAATAGCTTAGCTTTGGAATACAAAATCCAGACATTAGTTAAATAAATGGATACAGATGAGCGTCACAGGCTTTTCTGAGACTCAAAGCTGTAAAGACAAAAAGAGTAACGTTAGTATAAAATACATTTTTTACGTTTATTGATATCTATAATAATGCAGCATCGCTTATCTAACTTTTCCAATATATATTCAATCGGACTACTGCAGAGTGCTCACGTACCTCCATATTAATACACAGTTGTTGAGTTCTGTTGTTCTAGTAACAATAGACAAATGGTCCAAGTATAAGGAAAAATTACTAAAACGATTGATTGAATGGAAAACAATTCATTATTGAACTATTTATCATTTTTTTTTTGTCAGATTAGTCGAGTAAGGCACTGGACATAAATGTTCTAATTAATAAAACGAAGGCTTATCGTAATTTTGAGAAATATTTTCTGTGAGCCCATGACATAGATCCAGTTGATCATGCAAAAACCATCCAGCACGAAAGTAATGCAAATTTATTACATAAAAAGCAACAATAAGCTCTGACATAAGTTAGCGCACAGTTTTAAGGTTTGAATTTATTTTTTTAATTTAAACTTAAAAATCAATTTAAAGTCATGACAAGTAGTCGTTCTTATGCATCTGAACAAAAATGTATAGATTTTCGTCCAGCTGTGTGGATTGCTATGCATGCATCGATAAAAGTGATCGACCGTCTTGGAAAATTTCTAAAAATCTTAGGTAAAGGCAGTTGGCTGGAAAAAATACTCCTGCACCAAAGCAAATGATCTAAATTTAATACGGCCATGACAACTCTACGAAATTTAATTTACGAAAAAAGCACTATACAGTGTGAAGAAATTTTTGTCCGTAATTTTTCTTGCGTTACCGCCAAATTTGCGGAAACCTCCCAATCTGGTAATCATGTTTTAGAACTAACATAGTTTGCTTACTAATAAAATTTCTCTATGTAACTTTTTTCATATTTGTTGAATACTTAACTATTTAAGACAGCGATGCAAGAATACTAGTTACTAATTCAAACGTTGTAAATACAAATACTCACGTAGTTCAACTATCGTTAATACTGAACTAAATTTCTTATTTTTTTTTTTTTCGTTTTTCAAGTTTTTGTTTAAGTTAACTACATGAATGCAGTACTTATTTTTTTAGAGCTTCGTTTTTCCTATGGGTCTGGTGACCCCCTTGTTACCTAAGAAATTGTGTGTTTTTATACTCATCTCATGTTGAAAGAACTTCGTTTTTACCATGAGTACTGTGACCCATTTATACCTCTTGGTTTTTTTTTTTT
>NW_019379741.1:1239819-1250980 GCF_000648655.2 Copidosoma floridanum
TATTATTATCATTATTATTATTAATATTATTATTATTATCATTATTACAACTACTATCTCTTTGTTCTTGTACATGACTTACTCTTACTTATACTAATGAATCGTAGGAGCTAAATACAAATTAAAGGAATGTTTTTTTTTTTGAGAGAAAGAGAGCCATACATTCAAAGGAGCACATAACTTATCAGCCAGAAAAATACTTTCCGAAGGATGTACATAAAGACCATATCATGAACGGTACATAGTTTCTCTTCAGCCTATGAACGTTGGCAAGAGAGAGGAAATGATACGATAGATCGTCAGCATTCTTTCCCTTGCCTGCGAACACCCTTGCTGCTCTCTCACGCACTATATTTGTATATCTCTATGGTTCTGCATGCATTCTGCTCAACGAAAACAAAACTACGATTTAACCCAAAGTAGAACAAATCGTTGCTAGACTGTAAAACCATTGCAATTTTATGGTCAAATTTAATAACAATAATCATAATAATCATAATGATAATGATAATAAAATTATAATATCTGAAACACGGCTGTCTTAATGTGACATAGTTTTTTAGGAAGTATTAATACTTGGAGAATGTCTATGATATAGAATCTTTTGGTTCAAAAAGTGTATTTTATAACAATTTTCTTGTTTATAAATAGAACTGTGTAGCTTACCTCCCTTACTGCAATTGTAACCTATATCTGAGCAAACGTATCTTACACTGCAAGTTCGTACGGTTATAGTATTGTACTGCAGATATTAAACAACTCTGTAAAGGCTGTAATACATGAAAATAATAGATATAGTCACGTAGACACATAAAGTATGTTCAACTTATTCAGAATGAAACTAACGAAACTGTGGAACCAACTAAGTGTGATATGATAACTTGTTCCAGTAAATGAACACAGTATACAATATTGTGAGTTCTAACGGACCATGCTCAAGGATTTAAATACGCCATGAAACTATAACACGTGTACGAAACGTGTGTTACACATTAGAAACTTATGCTGCACATGTAAACTAAATAAAAAGAAGCCAGTCAGCAAATATATTATTATGAATGTTTTAGTAAGTAATGTTGAAAAATATTAATTGTTTTTGTGTATCTGTTTGCTTATTAAATGTGTTATTGCTGTAAATAATATGTGCCATTTCTGAAATGAAACGTCCATGACATTTAAGGTCTGAATCTTAAATTTTCATTTCCCATACGTTACGCTAGTTTTATTTCCAACCTTATTTCAGTTGATCCAGTACACTTGCAATCGCAACTACCATAGCATATTTTATATTGAAATTTAGTACTTCTCAACACATTAATTAAGTCATTGCTCAGAGATGTATTACATTAAATTTTTATTATTTTGGAAAATTTATCGAAAACTAATTTTTTTTTTTTAATTTTAATCAAGGTTAGAACGGCAAAGTTGGAGCTCAAGTCTGTGTTTCTAGTATTTATGTGTACCGATGTAGTATTGTTATGGTCAGGGATTTAGGCTGCTCTTTTAGTAATAGATTTGCAAATAAATGATAACGGAAAATTATTGGCTAGCAGAATATTTATTGAGTATCATATTTTTTTTTCACAGAACTGAGAAAGAAAAAGCTTCAAAGATATGTCTTTTAAGTTGTAACAAAGACCTGTTTTCAGTGAATAGGGCAGACAGATAATTAATCATTGAATTGTCCCTAACCGGTAGGGATTGTATGCTCATCAATTAATAATTTCTCATGGGAGTTTCAGATTAGAGATAACTCTAGAAAGTTGATTGTGTAGCAGGTATTTTTTTTTTGGAAATTCAATAAAAGATCTTATGTACTGAGAAGTTCCATGGTGAACTGAAATAAACTATTGTAGCTGTTTAATTATTTGTGAATATAATTTATTATTTCAAGTAGTGCTAAAAATACCAAATCATTCACGTATCTACAATGCAGTATTATGCGTGCTCCACACCATTCAATGCAATGATGTTCTAGATCTTGTATTACTAGATCTGATAGTCTATACAGCTGCCCATATCAACATTATTTGTTTAGAATTCTCATTATTGCGAGAACAATAGTTATTTAAAATAATTAATCAAATAATGACAAATTGTGAGACATGAATTGGTTCCTAATTAATTCAAAGCTGTCATCGTAATTATTTGTCTCATATTTTATTTACTAAACTTTGTTACAATTTAGTGCATGGTAAGCGTTTTAATGGACACAAAACAATTTTTTACTTAGTCTACACAAACTTAAATTAAGAGTTCGAACATGTTTTTGTAATTTCATCTCTCTAAGATTCTATTGTACTACTATGCTACTTTGCATAAAACATCATTTTCCATTTAGAATGTTATTAGAAAGCCCCCTTTATGATACTTGACATACACTTTCATTTGATATCCATACAAAAATACAAAAGAAATATGAAAGATATTATTTTTTGCTCTGGCTAGAATATGAGGCACTACTGTGGAGCAATATTGAGGTAGAAATTTCATTAATACAATTTTAAGTGAATATAATAAAAATGGTATTTATTGATTAGTTATAACCTTTTGAAACACAGCTCAGTTGTATAATACTAACAGTCGTATAAAACAATGTTAGCTCACTATCTTCTACTTTGTTTTTAAGGTTTTTCGCATTTTTGTTGAGCGTTCAGATGACCAGACGAGCTATCAAACCTTCCCGTTACGTAAAAAACTAAGTTTTTTAAATGATGAGCATCTCATTCTGAAGATACTGCTTCGCACAGTCTTTCAGCAGTAATATTAAGTAAACTGTGCAATGATGTTTTACTTTAATTTCTGTGACGGTATTCGTAGCTGGTAAACAGTCATTCATTGCTCCTTTAAGAATTTGATAGCTTGAGTATATGTTGGCATTTCGCAATTTAGCATCTGTTCGCAAAGTTGCGTATTTGCTTTCACTTTAATCTAAATCGAAATACAAAGCAAGGCCTGTCACTTTGGTATGCTTAATTTCGTCTACTCTCACGGGAGGCACCATAGTTTTGATATAATTTTTCTTATTGCAAAAATTACTAGCTCAATCTAACAAATTTTAGTCATTTTCAGCCAAATTCGTGATGTCATCAGCTCTTGGATACAAGATTGAAGGACTTGTTCAGGTAATATTTACTTCACTCCTTCCTTTTACTGCAAACGATTTTTTTAATTTTTTCGGTCTGCCCACCTTATCACACTTCGTGTTTTTTTTTTTTTGTCTTTTATTTCTTGGCATTCTGTTGCATTTGTTAAAAAAAGTTGAACTGTAAATTATATCAATTGATTTTATTATAAGGAGTTCTTATTACTGAATAGTTANTGGAATTAAAATGATGGTACACATTTAAATATATTATACTCTTCAAATCCTTATGCTTAATACCCATACAAGGGGTGTTGTAAGAATATCAACAAAATTTTAAATTTTATGCGAAAATAATGGTTTTTTAAATTTTGGGGCACTTAGAAAAATTTTAATCGCCCCCCCCCCCAGTACCGTATCAAAACTTCGGTTCAATTTTTCCTTAATCTACGATTTAAAACCTTCGAAAAAAAAAAAAAAACATCAACATACGAGTTTCCTGTTGGGAGTTGTCTTATTTGAGAAAACTATCTACAGATTTACTCTGGCCACTGCCAGTAGAGACGTAGAGATTGAATTCACATACAACGTATTAGTCTTTTCCCACTTTCCACACCCTGCGCTATTGCACTAATTTCAATGGCTGTAAAAATGGCTGCTTAGTTTATTGCCCGAAAACAAAAAATACGATTCTGTCTTGTGTTTTTCAGGAAAGAAAAAATTGGTTGTATTCCTACAGAATATTTCTAAAAACATGGAAAAAACAGTTTTGTCTAAGACAGAAATTACTTTTTTCAATTGATTGAAGAATCTATCGTTTGTTGTCAATTTTTTTTTTTGATTTTTGCTTTCATTTTTTTTTTCTATTGCTCGTAGAGTTATTTTATGACCATGAATATTGTTGACATCTAGATTTCTACTAAATTTAAATCTTTGTTAATTTAGCATTTATTATTATATCGCACTAATTGTATCAAAGCGGAGGAAATTAATTTTTAGTTTTGACTGCCATTTTTTCATAATTAAATTTTGCATTTTAAATAAATCAATATACCTCTGACACCTTATATTTTACCATGTTGCTACTATTTTCACCTAATTGGTCATAATTATACGCTAGTTAAAAAAAAGTTCCATAATAAGTGAAAAATATTTTACCTCGGAATGATCCAAGGTGTTTTTGTGATGTTGTAGTGCTATAAGGAGTTATATAGTTACAGACGACTAAAATTTATAGGCTGGTGGAGAATAGATCTCGCAGCATGCCAGACGTAGCAGAACACTCAATTTATGGGGAATTCGTTTTATATATACACCTGCAAGCACCTATCAATCTCTTTCTTACCTTTATCCGTTTTCTCCTTCTGTTTCAGTTGGTACATTAATTCACTACCTCGCTAACTCTTATTCTGTAGCTCTCTCTATTCTCTCGTTCGCTAGATTTTTCTTTTCTTTTCTAATCGTTATCCACCAATCTATCACGCATACTGTAGCTTGCCCTTTTCTAATTGCTTTATGTCATTCTTTCTCTCTGTTTCATGACTTTTCGCGTTAGGTGTAAGGGTATTCAAGGGTCCTAACAACTGCAGCAAGTGGGAGAATTAAAAGAAAATGGGGCTCTTGCTACTGATTTGGGTGAGAGTGCCGGGTCAATTTCAAATCATCTGTCTACACAGAGCGGTCTACCGTTGCTAACTGCGATCTCGAGTATTCGGCATAGTTGGGTACTATATTTTTCCTATTGGCTTCCTCATTTTTCTCATTCTCATTACTGATACTGGCATCTGGGTGTCACTTTTTTAGGTCATTATCATCTGCATTATCATCGAGGAGCTCAGCGTGCTACGAGTAAAGCACTGTGAAAATCCGTTTCACAGACTGTGCAACGTTTGTCAACTTGGGTGTTTTCCGAGGCACGTGCAGACGCACACGTATACGATATCGACAAATATACACACGTACACACTCTTCATTTCCGGGAATAAGATCTTAAGATTATTGTTTAACCTTACTCGCTTGTATCTTTCGTTATTTATTCTTCTCTTGGGTTCTTCTCTTAAAAGTTATTCCCTTGAGCCATGAAGTATATATTTGTTCATGGCTCATTATAAGTGCATTTTTTATGCATTTTAACTCGTTTATTTCCATCCTCCGTTCATATAAAAATTTTTTTTGCGAGTTTTGGGCTATAATTTGTCAATATTAAGTAGTTTTTTGTGCAGCTGTCCCTCAAAATGTTTATAGTTAAAACGTTAGTTGACTTTGACAAATACACGCAGCCAACAGGCCAGTAGCACTCTTGCAAAATTTTAGGAGTAACGTTGGGATAAAAAAAATTGCCCAACGTTAAAAGCTCAAACCGGCCAAGGGCTAATCGATAGAGAAAAAAAATTTTATTAGAGTGATGATGTCCGTGGCACAATTGGACCTCATCTATAATGAATTGCATGCATATCAGACCAAAAGCAATAATCAAATCAGATAGACAATAAATACTTGCCACTAATCTTATAAAAGTTACAAAACCTTATAATTTGTTGAGATCCAAAGTGTTGTTGTGATATTGTCTCGCTATGATAAGTAACGTCATAATACAAAAATTTCTAAACGCGAAAAATTCATGTCTTATGCTACTGAGCCCAATCAATAGAGAAAAAAAGTCTTTGTACTTTGTATTGGGTGCAGTTCTGAAGATTTCAACGGAAAAAAGGTCGTTTCTTTCCTTCCTCAGATCTAAAATTTGTCCTTGTCTTTACTTAAAATAAAGATTATTCTTTCATAATGATTGAATAATCTAGGGCAGTGATTATTTTTATGAAAAAAAGGTGTCCATTTTTCCACATTGATTATTGGATACAAGATAATTGGCAATCTTGCCACAAATAGCACTTTCAAACACAAAGTTCTATTGTATACCTTTTAGTTTACGTTACGGTTGGTATGTAGTATTAGAAACATGTTACTTCTTAAAAACTATTAAAACTCTTGACAAAATCAAATATGATACATTTTCTCGAACTGCCACACATCATATAGTTTCTTAAATCCTGTGAAAGTTGCAGTGGGTGATATTTTTGACCGCTTCCGGGCCTCAGCTCTTGGTGTATACGATGCAGAGATCTGGTTACAGCTAAAACGTATTAAAAATAGAAGTCTATACATCGTTGTTAACAATGAAACTTCGTGTAACAGATTAAATATTTTAAAATCCGTAAAACACAAAGAAAGTAAAACGTTTTCCTAAACTTCTAGACTTTTTGAGTCAGGTGCGTCAAAGTTCATAAATTACGTAAATTTTTTTTCATTTTTGCATGTAAATTTTAGTTTCTGATGCATTTTGTCAAATCACAACTTAAATTATCTTAGAAAGTTGTAAAAGATAATAAGTGTCAGTGACATTAGTTTTAATTCACTTCAAAGAATTAGGGATACAAGTTCACTGGCAGAAGAATCAAGTCAGACAATCCGTAAGCAAGTGAGCTCGAAATTATTAAATAGAGATTTAAGAAGCACATCCGATTCAATAAAGTTTTTCCGTTGATTGCCAGTTATACAAGTTGTGTAATACTAAAATTTCTTGTTAACGTACAAACTTAGTTAACGTGTGCAAAATCTTTTATCTTAATTTGAACTTAAGACATTTAAGGTACTTATTGAGATAACTGTGCTTGAAATCATATTAGATTGTCAATCTATAATGAAAAATACAATCTTCTCTTATTCTAAATTAAGTACCTCAAACCGATGTCCAGCATGTAGCTATAGCTTCATTTAGAAGTAAATAAGATACTTACTTAAATTAAGATTTTTTCTTCTTACTAAGTCGATTTTTATTAAAAGTTAATGCCTTATGATGTGGCAATGACTATTTAAGCTTCTTCTGCAACTGCTTCCACTTGCTTCTTTCTTTTATCATCGCAGATGCGTACTTTAAAGTAAAGTATTACACGTTTTATTATGTTCACCGATTTTTTTTTTCTCATGGATGAATCTTATGTAACTTTTTGTGTATACGTAAGCCTCAATACAAAAATCTGATTATTTAGAAATTTCTCTTTTAAATTCAAAGGTAAACACTTTTTTGGCACTACTATTAGAATTGCTGAATTGCATCGATAAGTTCAATAGTTTTTCAATTATCGATGAGTATTAAGACAAGTAAAGCAAACACAAGAGTTATTTCTGAAGAAGTGAAAATTTTAATCATAAAAACAGAGTTTTCAAGTGTGATTGGTAAGTAATTAACAAGAAAAATAAGAAGAATCTTTTTTAAGTAGTACTTGTCATGCTTTCTTGTTGTCTGTTAAAATGCTATGATTAATAAATTCCGTTGTAAGCTAAATTTTTTCCCACAATTTTTCTTATTTAAACTACGACAGGTTCTATGTCAAGCTATGGTCAGACCTTTATTTTCTGCAGACGTTCTTTCCAAAACACAGTGTACGTTATCCACGTTTTGTATTCAAAAGCTAGTATTTTACAATTAAATATCTTGAAACACAAAGCGATTTTTCTGCTTGTAAGTATGAATTATATACTTAAGCAACTGCAGCCAACTTGCATTAGCTGCACAATACTGACAAAGCTTTCTGAAAAGCATACCTATCTGTTTAAAGTGGAACAAATTTAAGGCGCAGTCAACTTCATGATAAAAACATTATTAGGCTGAAACTAAAACTCAAAAAAATCTTAATTTTAGCATTTCAAGATATGCTAACCCCATTTACAATATCAGAACAGTAGTTTTACTAATACGTCCTAATAAATCCAAGGTTTATAATAACATATACTGAATTGAATAAAAATACATTAGGTATACCAATAAAAATAATTTTTTATCGTGATTTAAAAGTTAAAGTATGCAATTCTCGAGTAAGTAGTAGTGTTGTCACCGATGCTTTGTCTGCTTTCCTAAGCTAGTCTTGTAACGCTCCTACATTATTTGATTTGCATTTATTTAAGCTAAAGGACCTAGCAACATGTATCCGTGGCTACGTATAGCTTCTACGTCAAATTATGGAAAAACACATTTTATTTATGAAATATGTTAAAGTAATAGACATAAATGTTAAATTCATTGATTTCATCTAATTCATGGCATCTTCTTTGAATAAATTATCATAGTATTAAACAAGTTATGATATGCTAAAAAAATTATTTACGAAAGCTGATGGAGATTCTACGGAACAAATTAAAGTTTTAAATACAAAAGTAGTGCTTCCTCATTATAACATCTCATTTAAATAACTTGAAGAAGACACTCTGTCTATAAAAGATTGCTACTGCAGTAGTTTGCACGAGGCTTATATAATTGACAAGGAATATGTGCATGCCTCAATTGCTGGGATAACTTTAAAAATCAAAACTCTAGGACAGTAGTCAAATTTATACTTGAAGACAGATATTTTACTTCTCGATAAAGTATTTAAAAGTATTAGAATAATCTGCCTCACAGCATATGAACTAGACCCTGCACATTATTAACAAATGCTGGGTTAATACAGGACGCAATGCATAAGTACAAAAAGGTATGTCATACTATTTAAGTATATTAAAGGAAGATTTTTTCTAATATTGCAAGTTTACTACATAACTTGTTGTACGCAGCATATATACATACATAAATACACGTACGTGCATACCTATACATACGTATACGTGCTTGTATACTTTCATGCACACGCCTCTACATGTATACATACATAACTGTATGAACAATGTATATGAAAATAAATTAATGTAATAGATGTTATTGTGTTACAGGCAGAGTAAGAACTTGAATGCAATGTTGACACAATACTATTTACTAAGAGAGGTATACATGAGAACATTAATCAATGCTAACACAAGCTTATTGTATTCTACAATTTTATCAAATACCATAAGAAAAAAGTACACAGACTTTAATATTATTAGTCGACAAAACATCAAAAAACAATTTTAAAAAAATTATATTCGAACCATCTCATTATGTATTGCACAGAAAATCGTGTAGAATAAGTGTAATTGTGTTGATGTAAAGCTTAAAAGTAAATAGAAAGGTCCTTGCGGTGCAGAAGCACTGATTTTTGGCCCAAATTTCCATAGCTTTGATATTTTGAATAACAAACTAGTAGCTATATAATTGTACATATATATCATAAAATACTAATCTATAGGTTGTACGCAAGGTCCTTTTCGAGATCAGAACAAACTTTTGCATAGTAATACAAAGTCTTATACAAAAAGTAAAAGGTACCTAATGTTTATATGTTTATGTATACCTTGTCTTCCACGCTTCATACGCCAACCCTCTAATTTTTAAAAATAAGTTTAATACTTCATTCTATTATTTGATCCTTTAAAATTAAGAGAATACAAAATCCGCAGTAACGTATGTAGTTTAAGAGTTAAAAGATATTTAGTGTGAGCTTAATGAGCAATCTTTTTATAAACTTATAAGGCAATTTTTAATTTAGTTCCAGACTTTTTAATTATCCATGCATTTGTAGAGAACATAACAAAATTTAGAAATATTTTAAATCAATTCTCAAATTCTATACTGTTTCCTAAAAAGAGGTCTAAAATATTCTCTTTTCTTCACTTTATCTTTTAAGAAGGGGATTCTAATTGGCCCTGATATCAAATGAAGATGAGATTACTAAAACAAGTGATAAAAATAATAAAATTCTGATTTTTCTTCCTAGCCGTGAGGTAAAAATGATAGTTAGTACAGGCAATAAGAAGCGTCACCCAACTATGTTGCAAAAACCATGATCTATGATTGCTGTTTGACCAAGATTCATAAATGTGGTTGAAAAACAAGACCTGCCTCAAATCACGCCAGAATTCTAAAATCTCAAATTTTATGAAGATGCAATATATTTTTGACATATTTTATTCAGGTAAGAATATGGATAATAAAAAAGTTGCATTGTGTGAATTTCATATACCAGCCGCAACTTTACCCATCAATCAAAAAATGAGCAGATAAAGCATGCAAATACAACTTGCGTCAATATTATAATCGATACTTAACTTAAAAGTTAATATTTGAAAAAATTTACCCTTACACAACAACATTAGCATGTAATGGTCTAGAATAGAATCAATTTTACTTCTGAAAGGAAACACAAGTCATAAAACATTTCGTTTATCATTACACGAAGACAATTGAAGAAGTTTTTTCTTGGAACTTTAATTTAAACAAAAGATAAAGAGAAGTGTATTTAATTATATAATATAAGGCTTCTATTATCCCGAAAAAGCCTTCAAACTCAGACGTTGAAAGAACATTATAAGACTTATGTGATTCTTATATATATTTTAAAATGAATGAACTGTTACAGAAAGAGGTCTTAGACAGACTTTTGCCGTTAAAAAAAAGTTATAGAACCATGATCATACAAGAAAGTGTTAATTCATTATATGTTTGGTCATTGTTTTGTATTATAAGACTTGATGTTAAAATTCGTTAGCTTGACAAACTATTTTTAAAATTATTAGATATTTGACAAGAAACAAATTAATCATTGCTCGAGTGCTAAATAAATAAAAAACAATCGATCTTTGTCTTAATATTATTGGTAGAGATATTAACATATACAGAAACAACGATAAACTTCCTTCTTATGAAGAAAATACTAACTTTTTCTAATATAAAATACTAAACCATGTATTAAGAAAACAAAAAACGTATCGTGGAATAATTTATGCTAGAAATATTATATGCTTTACAAATAATTGCATCTAATTATCTCTAATAAGATATTGTTTTGAAATTTTTGTGATTTTATTTTAAAAAGTGAAAATAGATGTTTTTATTAACTATATAAGAATTTATAAACAACTTTGATTAGTTATTTTTTATGTCACCAGAACCATATTTAAAATATTTTAGAAGTATAAATAGTGAGCGTACTGTCTAATTAATACAATAAAAGAGTTTTCTTTAAATACTTTCTTAGAATATTCATCCACTAATTCTTTTACGTATAGACATAAATAAAAATTTGTGGAAAGTCCTGAGACTTAATCTACAATAGCAACACATTCTGGTGCTAAGTGATTATTGTATGTATGTTTTTGCTACCACAC